>SSNS01000178.1:753917-1083917 GCA_006937985.1 Aphyosemion australe | reverse complement strand
TATGATCAGTGGAATTCTTGTTTCCCATGTGGTAGCTGCACAAAGGTAAGAAAAACAAATAGATGTATGCTCACTATTTTAAACCTGAATATTAAAGATTCATAACTTTTTGTTCTTTTTTATGGATTCCAATAAAGCAGCCTTGCCTAGCTACTTTCCTGAATTAAACAATAGATTACAACTTCATGCCTAATTTACAGGACTTTGACATCAGTTTATTAAAGAATCATGAATCAGTTTTGAAATATGTCCCTTTTGGCCACACATGCAAATAATTATACGAGAAAAGTTTTAAAACTCTGTGCAGTTTCTAAAACACGTTCACGAGTTAAACTTGAAACCTCGTTTTGAACTTAACAGCAGGTAACACCCTGCATCACCACCTCAGGTGTGAATGTGTGAGAAGAAGAAACGGTGCAAACAGCCAAATTCACTGAATATAGCTGAATTTGTTCTGATTAAAGTGTTGTTAAAACCTGCAGACACACACTGATTTAATAATTAGCATGTTCTGTCAGCCAAGCAATAAAGTCTGGGATCTTTGGGATGACTTTTATGCACTTAAACTAAATTCCCCATATTATGAGTGCGGAAGGAGGAAGCAAAGCAAACAGGAACAGGCTGAGTTCCTTCCGAGTGCTCTTTGCTCCCTCTGTTAGCTGGTCATGTCATGTTTCCCGTCTGTGTGTTTACACCTCCTCATGATCTGGGTTCACTGATACTGTCTGAGTCCTCCTCTATTTCCTGACTCCACAGAGGAGCCTCTGACTGGTTAATGGCCTTTGACAGGGCAGAAAATTGATCAAGTGCCAGATCAAAAGCTCAGTGTTAAAAGGCTGCTGAGTGACAATTTTAGGTGATGGTGAAACGATATATCATATTAGGGCTCTGGCGTCAAGGCTTATGCATGGTGTGGTGAACACCAACCACAAGCATTATAGGAGTAATGTCCAAAATATAATTATGTGCTGCCAGCTTGTGCAGTGAGCTGGGAAGAACCTGGTTTTAAAGGAATCACAGCAGCTTGCAGAGGCAGCCGTGTGCGCCTAACCAAATGCTCAGAGCTCTGTGTGGGGAAGCTAACACAGTAAACTTCTATTTTGATTTCATTTGTGCCCCTCACTGAGGATGAAAATTATAATTTTGTTATTCTTGGGTTTCAGACTTGTCACGAATCCTGCTTGTATAAATATTAAGCTCAAGTCTGCAAAAGAAAAGACTTCAGTTTAAAATGGAGGTTTATGCGTCTCTAGTACATTGAACTTTATCATAGACAGAATTTGAACTTTTTTTTTAATGCTTAAGCAACAGCTCTGAATTTCTAAAGTGGGTTTCTGTAAAAGCTTATGAACAAGCAGCATCATACCTGTAGAAGATATCTCTCTAAATGACCTTTGTTAACAGAAACAGAGTAGTTCTGACCAATTGATGAACAGCTTCTTGCAGCAATTAAAAGTGAATTGCTTTCAAAGCAGTTCAGACTAATGCTATTTGTTACTTTTGCATTGCTCTCAATTTTGCACCAGTAGTTGAATTTAGTTGCAAATATCTATGTTAATATTTTTGTAATGCTATTTCCTGTCCCATAGTACAATTAGCATGAGCAAACATATAAAAATGGATGTAGATTGGATGTTTTTTCTTAAGTTTTGATTCAAAACTCAAAAATACACTTTAAAGAGGAAGTTTTCAGCGTGGGAAGCGTGAGAGCGTGTGATGGGCAGTCAAACATGTGCATGAGAGTTGACAGCCCTGTATACCCCTACTTCCTGCATTAGCTGCCGATAGAAAGTAGATGGGGAAACGCTCGGATTAGAAACGTCAGTTGATTGCATCACACTGAAAATTAGAAATCATGGAATCGTCCATCTTGGCTTGAGACGGAGAAGGCTGTTGTTGGTTTAGTGTCCAGGAGAGAGCAGAGCACGTCTTGGCTAGTAGAAGCTAACCATTAGCATTAGCAACTCAACATGGCAACATGGCAGAATTCCTTCAGGATTGTGTTATTTGTAGAGATAAAACACCAACGTTGCAAAGCAAACAGAGTCAGTGGTAGAGTCATGTTGCTGTTAGACAATCAGAGGTGAGATGTTCAGATATCAGGAAGTAAAACTCCAAAATGCGCCGTCTTCTGCTCACCTCAGCTCTGGCTCACTTCTAGTTCCTGAAACAGGAGCGCCAGAGCTTTTTCCCCACAGAGATCGACTCACAAGGCATTTATTTTTACTAGAGACCACTGCAGATCTAATGTAAAACGAGTGAACTTGGTCTTTAATAAACTTCTCATTATAAAACCAACGTGTTCAACACTCAGCAGCAACATGATTTTTTTTCTACATTATGAAAACTCAAACACATGATAATTTATTTTCTTTTAAAATACTTGACATTAGTTGCAGTGATTATCTGAGGCTGCTGGGGTTCTCCTCTAGAACAGCAGGTGTCACCAATGAGAAAACAATACATCTAAACAGAATGAATGGTGCAATAAGAAGAGCCTATAAGAGATCTGTTCTTCATACACAAACATAAATACACTTTTTGACTTTTCTGCTGTATCTTTAAGAGAGGAGAAATTTAGACTTAGATTAGAAATAAAGATCTAATCCCAAAACAGCAGAGTGCACTTGGCTGCTCTGCAGGAACGTTGGATCTCTCTCTGTGGCTGACCAACTGGTTTACTTTACTTCTGTAAGGAAATGATTAGACTCAGCGGTAGGGTGGATCAGTCCATTGGTAACACACTGTTCCCCATTGTCCTCAAAATGCTTTTTGTTGTATGACTAAAAATGGAAAAGTAATGTAATGTGTGTGTGTGTGTGTGTGATATCTTGCAGCAGTTTGCAGAACTGTTTTACCACACGTTGATAATGTGTCCATGTGGCTACTGAACTTGGCTATAGAGATAAATGAGGAAATGAAGCATGAAGACAGCGTCCAAGGTGACACCTGGTTGAGTCAATGAGGCAACGCGTCACCACGGAGACTAAACAAACCGAGTAAAGCAGAAGTCCAACTTGAATGAGCTCGCGGAGCTTGTTAATTCTCACGGTAAAGCTCAATTAGTCAGCTAATGAGGCAGATCAGCAGTTTGTAATCAATTAATGTCTTTGGCGAGGAGCAAGAAAAAGTAGATGAGCGTTTTAGAAAAGAGTAGGAGATGTCGACGTGAACAACTTTCAAAATGTTTTCCTTTGTTGTGCGTTTATATTTGTAATAGCAATCATGCAGGACTCAAAAGCTTTGACATTTTTCCTTTTACCTTTCTCTTTTCTCACAAATTAGAAACCTTTAGTGGTCCAAAGCAGTCAACAATGATACTCTTGTAACCGACTATTTAAATAGCTGCGTGTGGGACTGCCTTTTTCTTTCTTCTCCTCCCCAACAGTCTTTCACCTTCCTCTTCACTTTCTCTCAGCAGGCCTTTCAGCAGTTACACCGTTTGAGCTGTTAATGTTCAGGGAGCTGCTTTTCACCACGCTCGCAATGAACGCCGTCTGTCATTTCCTGTCTCTTGATTTCTCACATTTTGTCGCTCATCATCAAAACACTTTTTTGCAGGGCACGTCTCTTTTTTGTCACTTAGTCAACTTAATGCATCATGCTTTTCAGTAAACTTGTGGGTATTTAATATGACTCGTATTTATTTAAGCTCACAACATGTGGGAAGTGTTATTGTTGGCAAATGGCGTGCAGGATTTTCTGGCTTCGACTAAAACCACTTCAGTTCAATAACATGCTGATTTGCGTCAATATTTAACCGCTACAATAGTTATTCATCTTGATGTTAAATTAGACATTTAAAATTCCAGTTAAAGTAGCCGAGTGTCTGACATTTTCTCACATCTTCCTTCATTGCTGGCCTCTGCAGAAACAGAAAGCAGGGTTTTCAGCAACGCTCTAGTTCTCTGCATGAAAGAGCTTTAGATTGTTTGTTTCATGGTTGTTGGTGAGTAATAATTATCATCCTGGAATGGAAAGCTTCCACACAAAAAATAGAGCCTACAGGATTGATGAGCAAACGGCTAGTTCAAAAAACGCTCCAGACTGAGTAGTGTTTAAAAAATATTACAGCTTTTCATATTAATGTTTATTGATAAATGTTTACCCTTTTTCATTACTTATACTTGTGTGGGTAAATATCACCCATAATCAGCAAAATAGATGACTTTTGGTGCCGATGTCAGGGTTAGCGGAAATGTCTCAATGTTTCTGCCAACATTCTGTGAAAATGATACCAGCGTAAATGTTTTTTTTAATAATGTTCACATAAATAACTTTTGATCTTATGAATTTAGAGATTTATTTTTAAGATGGCATCAAGACATTCCTCCTAAACCTGAACCTGCCCTCGGGTGTGTTGCAAGTGAAACCTTTTGCTGATGAAGGTGGTATTTGAATGTAAATAACCACATAATGTAAGCTGATGGCAGTTAAACTTTTATTTTGAAGTAATTTTAAGAAGGCAGCCTCTGACACTGAATGCAGAACGGATGTGGTTCGGTTTCTGTAAGCTTTCAGAATTGACCAAAAATCATTAAGTCCAATGAGTGCACTCACACCAGCTGTGGAGCGGTTCGGATCCGGATGCAGAGCTGGGGAAAGTTTCAGCATCTATTTTTTCTGGATGCCGCATGCGCATTTAATTTTCTATCCATTTTCTATCCATCTTCACCTGGTTAGCTGGCTGCCGCCTCAATAATTTGCCCCTCCATAATGAGTCTTTGATTTTTTTTTTTGGGCAATGGTGACAGAGAAGTTATTTGCCTGCCTTGCAACTGGAAGGTCGCATGTCAGTCTGTCTGTGTTGTTGTGTCCTTGGGCAAGACACTTAACCCACATTGCCTGCTGGTGGTGGTCGGAGGGATCGGTGGCGCCAGCGCACGGCAGCCTCGCCTTCGTCAGTGCGCCCCAGGGCAGCTGTAGCTAAGATGTAGCTCATCATCACCAGGGTGTGAACAGGTCAATTACTGATTGTGTTGTAAAGCGCCTTAGGGGGTTCTAGGACTCTGGAAGACTCCATATCAAATACAGGCCATTTACCATTTAACAGATTTTTTTTATGTTGCAAGCAAAGCAAACTGTATTTCAAACAAGAAGCAGTTGAAATCGTGTTATTTTGTAATGATATGTTTGTCCATGGCTGAAAGCATATCCAATTAAAACGTGTATTTGTGACTGGCGTAACATGTTCTTTGCTTGTACGATGTGGCATTGCATAATTTGCACCAGTTGAATCCAAGACACATTACACATGCAAAGCATCATTTTAAAAATAGTGCACTACAGCTGCAGAGTGTCACAACACATCCAAGTTCAGTAAATCAACCTCACTGAGAGATGTGATGGGAGTCATGCTTCTTGCATCCTGTTAAGTAGAGACAAGGAATTCTTTATTCTTGTCTCCTCACTTTCAGATCGTTGAGATTTAGAAGCCTTGATTAAAACGCAGGAGCGGAGTGTTTATCGGTGTTTGAGAGGGATAAATCAACAGTGAACCAAAAGAAAGAAGCAGAGGAAAGGGTTAAAGAAGTGAAAGGGTAAACATTTACTTCAGGGCTTCAGTGGTGCGGCTGATATCTGCTTCAGTACTCATGCTGCAGGATCAGACTTCTCCACTAATGGACACTCTACGGATTGATCCCCACAGCATTACTAGAAAACATGCTATGGGTCTACCAGACATGGCGACGAACAGATGCAAAAACACACTTCCACCTACTCTACAGAGAAATGCGATTCAGGCGCATTCAGTGACTTACGCTACTTATTTCTGCACCAGCTGCATGCAGCAAGAGGAAGAAACACGTGCTGAGCTGTCAGTTTGCTCTGCCTGAAAAACACACACTCACATACACACGTTCAAAAGGAAATCAGTAAAGCTATCAAACATTTCCTGTTGCCTGCAAGCCTCATTTGGATGCTGTAAGAACATAATTCAAGGTGTCTGAAAATAGCCTCAGCATGTAAATAATGCAGGACTATTAAAGGAGTCTAAAACAAACTCGTGAGAGGGAGAAAAGATAGATGCAAGACAACTTTTATAAATGAAAATAGAATAGAGGTGCTGTTAGGATGAGTGGTTTAGAGCCAATCAAATTAAAGGTTATGAGACTTTTTATACTGAAATACAAACATAAAGTAAACCATTTTAAAGCACCTGCTTCTGAGATAATAACGACTTCAACATTACTTTTTCAAAGCCATTTCCAAAGAAATCTATGTCATCTTTGTTAAAACGGCTTTGGCAAAGATCAAATAAATATTTAAGCTTAAATCAAAAGTATACGACTATTTGCATTCAGACTTTGCGTCATGTATTTAACCTTCTGAGACCCAAGCCTGTGTTTAATGTGCATTTTCAATTTCACGTGGGTCTTTGGAACGGTTAGGACTTCAAAAACATAAAAATAAACATTGTTTTGAATAACTAACAATGAAGAAAAAGCTGACATTATGTTATTAGAAGTAAAACATCTAAATAGATCCACACTAGCTTTATTCAATAATAATAAAAACTGATCTAAGTTAAACAGAATGGAAAAATTGCTCCAACCAACCAAAAGGGAGAAAATAGCAATGGTTAGGATAATTAGCAACAGCTGTGATGCTTTTGGTCATTCAGCCTTTACAGCCTTTAGTTTATTTATTTATTTATTGAGCTAGTTATTAATGTTTTTGTTATTTCCCACATATTTCTCTTCACTCATTTTAAAGGTATGGATCACTGAAATCACACGTCTACAGTAGGGATGTGAATCTCCACCACTGAGGCCAATTCGATATGTATCTCGATACACTACCAGCGATACGATATATTAACGATACGGTGAAACCCTCTGACGATACGATTTGATACGATTCATCCCTACTGACGATTCTTTAATCATTTGAAAACGATTTTCGATTCGATACATTACATAATGCGATTTTAAACGATTCAACACATTAAAAAGATTTTCCAGCCCACATCTGATTTTTAAATGTCAACATTACTTTCCCTCTCCTCTGTGAAGGACGTATTTGATCCTCTATTGTTTTTGATTAATCAATAAATTCAACATTAAAAGACAATGAACTTCATAAGTGATATTTTACATGTTATACATGTTTTTATTGCTACAATACTTGAAATAAGGGAGTTGAAACTAGGTTTAGACAGAAAAATAAACCAACAGAATCAGAAAATTATTAGAGTTCATCATATAATTATTAGGAATTATTATGAAACACAGTAAAAATTTGAAAACACTTCTAAATATTGTAATGATCCATATGTGGCAATATTAAAACCTGCTGTAGCCTAATGTTACTGTTCCTTTAAGAGAAAAGTCCAAGCTGAGATGTGAGTTCATCTCAGCTGTTTATTGGACTTCTCTGAACCAAAACATCATTCTGTCTGTTGTTTAGTTCTGCACAAATGTTACAATAATAAGGAATTATTTTAAATTACCTCACACAAAGCTTTAGTTGCACAGATCAACAAGAATGCTCGGAAGAATACGCTGCTGCAAAAACTGGTCACACGGACTTTAGAAAACTTTATTTTGACAAGACAGGAAGCACGTACGTCGGTTAATTTTGTCCCATGATGGTTTTTCTAACTGCGGCTGCGCACCACCTGGCCTCCGCTAAAAGAGAAGGATGGTGCGTTCAATGCGCCTCAAAAAATGAGGACATAGCAGGTAAACAATGAAGTAGTCGATGTAACCATGGTTTTAACCGATGAGAAACACGCATGGGAAGATACATTGCGGTACACCCGTCAGTTTAACCGATGTGCACTGAAGCTACCGGTGCAGTCGCATCGCTAACGTCATGAATGAACCACTGGTTCATATCGGTGAATCTCTCCATCCGTAGTCTACAGCACTATTTGGCACTCATCTATACAGTTTATGAGCAAAAAAATGTTGGTTTAGGTGTTACTCGCTCATGGACTTACCCATCTTGACTCGTGACGGGGAAGGCTGTTGTTGGTTTAGCGTTCAGGAAACAGCAGAGGACATCTCGGTTAGTAGAAGCTAACCGTTAGCATTAGCAACTCCACCATACAGCAAAACTCCTCCAGGCTTGTGTTATTTGTGGAGGTAAAACATCAATGTTGCAAAACATATGGAGTCAGTGGTACTTGTGTTGCTGTTATCCAATCAGAGGTGAGATAAATATCAGGAAATAAGAGCCTAAATCCTGTCGTCTGAAGCTCAGCTGGGATGTGGCTCACTTCTACTTCCTGAAACAAGCGCACCAGAGCTTTGTTTCCCCAGAGTACAACTTACAAGGCATTCATTCCTGCTATATAGACCACAACAAATGTTTTGATTAAATGAGTGAACCAAACAGAAAATGAAAAGCTCTGCTTACGTTGACAAATAATTTTATTTTCAGAATAAACTCATTTCTTTTCTCCCCTGAAGACTAGAGAACAAATAAACATTCAGGTAGTGACTCAGCTGCTTGTGTGAAGTCATGTAAGGACAGATAGATAAATGTGTCCTGGATCATCACTGAATGTGGTCAGAACGATCAGATCTGAATGCATCCTCAGTTCGTACTGTACTTCGTCTGAGGAGCAAATGCAGAATATGAGCCAGGTCTTACTGGTGTGATGGCAAACTGATGTTGCTTTGGAATAAAGAGGGAAGTCTTAGGGTTAAATCTCCTCCTGTGATATCTGCTAATTTCATTTCCTGTGGTTTACTTCTAGAAATTATCTGGTTGTGCCAAAAATTGAAAATCAGATTTTGGAAATCCCTGAAAAAGTAGAAACAACATTTGGAGTTAGTTGCAAAAATGATAATCAAGAAATTGAAGCATCTAAAAAAATACACACTCTATTCACATATTTTTAATTAAATACATTTTAACTGGTTATGGCTTCACTGGCACTGCAAGGCTGGGGGTTTACTGAAGGGTGCAACATACCCCAAGCTTTAAAAGATACTTTGGTTTTAAAGACACTCCTGTAAAATTGCCCCAGAATACATAAAAAACACAGATTCATTGCATGTAAATATTTTAAAAAGAACATATTTTAAACAGTCAAAAATGAGCAAGTATTACAAAAGAAGAAAAATAAATCAGCTTTGACAGGTAGAGAAAAGATCATCTGTTTGTTTTGTTTCCTTTTTTTGCTTTTCCCGCTGATTGGAGCATTGTGCTGAGGCTTTGCGTATCTGCTGAACTGTGCAGCTTAAGCTCCGACAGCATAACCAGCAGATAAACACATCATCAGGTTGTGCTAAAAATACACCCAATGTTGCCTCTCAACAGAAATACAAAATCTGTGAAACGTGTGCACTCACTACAGAATCATTCTCTTCCACCAACTATAAGAACCATTTGCACATTTTTGCACATTTTAAAACACCTGGAGCAGAAAATTATGACAGTCGGCACTTTAAAGGTCTCGTTTCCTTTTTCTTTGCCTGTAGGTGATCCAAAGCTAACACTGTGTGTTAACAGCTTGCGCACTTTAACAAACACCATACCTGTTTCCTGTACCTTCTTCCCTCTATATGCGACCACCTCCTAAAGAAGGAAGAGTACTGTCTGTCTGAGTCACCTCAGGGATACTTCACTGCTCCGTGCATGGTTGCACCTGACAGAGCACATCAAAAACACATTCACTGACCCAGCCATCCCCAAGCGCACGCAGCAGACCAAGACGTTTCCAAACAAATGCATGCTGGTGTTTGTATGAGTGTGTGTAACAGGGGCATAGAAAAGCACATGTGCTGCAGGATAAGCTGAGCAAAGGTAAGCTCAACATGTTGAGAATATTTTGAACTTGCACACTTTTCTATGGTAGTGGTTGGGTTGCAGAATGTTTAAAGACCAAGTCAACCCCAAATTAACATTTTTTTAGCTGATCAACTCTATAAATGAGTGTTTAATAATGCTGTAGATGTGTGTAGGCATTATTTTGGCCTTTTAGTGCATCTTCTCAGTCTAAAACCACCAGTTCAGCGCCCCCTTCAGATTCAAAGTCTGCTCTTTTGAATTTAAATCAGTTATCGCTATTAGCTAAGTGGGTATTTTCTACGTTAGCCAGTATTTCTGAGTCTTGGCCACGCCTCTGCCTGGCCCGACCACTCACGAGCCAACACAAACCTATACGGCTCAGGGCCACTCACCTCCTCCGAAATCCTTCCTCCCTTCCCTGTCCTCTCTCCACTGGTGAAGGAGATGGACATGGACCTTAAAGGAGATGGAGAGAAATCCTCCAGACTAGAAAGCCTGCTTCTGTTTTGCTGTCTGAACGATGTGTGTGTGTGTGTGTGTGTGTGTGTGTGTGTGTGTGTGTGTGTGTGTGTGTGTGTGTGTGTGTGTGTGTGTGTGTGCGTGTGTGTGTGTGTGTGTGTGAGTTAGAGTGGTAAAACATGATTTGTCATTACTGCATTAGCAGTTGCCCCCAAAACAGAAGCTAGCATAGCTGTCAGGGATTAGCTAAAAGACTACAAGTCTTCATAGACAATGCAACATTTCTGCAATATTCACCTTATTATCAGTAATATCAGGCCTCCTGCTTGCTGCTCTTCCAACATTTTAGTAGCCTGGCAAGCCACCCTAGATGTGTAAATGTATAATCTGGCCACGACGATTGTGTGTGTGTGTGTGTGTGTGTGTGTGTGTGTGTGTGTGTGTGTGTGTGCGCGTGTGTGTGTTTGTTAGCGGCTCATTTTTCGGAGAGAGGACTGTTGCAGCGCTGCAATTTCCGCCGCCAGGCAATCCCTCCCTGGTACGGCGGTGACTTGTTCTTTAACATGCATTCTTTTGTTTTTAATAAGAAATGCAATAAGCTGTGTGATTTATGTGCAATGTGTACGTATTGGCGAGCTATGTTGGTAGTATGTGTTACTATGGCCCCTGTGGGGACAACAGAGTTGATCATATTATTTTTGCATGTCTTTTATAGTATTGAACAAAAAAAAAAAACTGAAAGTGGGCTTCCAGGTCCATTTGTGACACCAAAATGTACAGTTCTAATAATTATACATGGACCACATGTAGTAAAGCTACTTTAGAGTTTTGGTAACTGAAATTCACTTTTTTTCTTTTCAATATGTTCAGTGTTTTTATACTAGGGGCTTATGGCATTCCTGCTCCTCCTAGTGGTGGTTGGAGGATAATGCAACTTAACTCAATAGTAACAAAAGCAACACATTTTGTAATTTTTCATATACGGTTATAGCGCTGTTCTAGAGAAGGGTTGGCAAAAAGAGAAATTCTGTGTATGTTCACCATACGGAGCTGTGTGCCAGAAGTACCCATCACAATATTGACTTTCGTGATGAAGCTATTATGCATTAGTATTTATCTATTAGAACTTTACTCCAGAATGCAACTAAAACTTTTTCTGCCAAGGTGTCTGGTTGTGCGTATTCTATGTTGGTCTTTTTTGAGAACTCTCAAGCATATCTGTCATGAAAAATCTGTTCCCTTGATTTCTGCTGTAAGAATCACTTGCATTCAAACATATATCAATGTGTGCATGGAGTCATAATTATTAAAATAACTGCCCTAATAATAATTACGTGTCATATGCAGATTTAAAGAACTAGTGAACTCATTGAGTAGTGTCAATGTGATTATCAATAAAAGTGATCAGTATTATACGGATGATTCAGAAACTAATGATTTTCAATTAAATGTGTTTGTTACAAGCAGTGGTTTTGTATTAAAACTAAAGTGTGACACGTCTTTAAGGTAAAAACCCGATTGCTTTAACTGGTGATGAATCTTGGACAATCAGCCAACAGTTATCTATCAGATGCTCCAGACGTCCAACTGTGAGCCAGTGATGTGCTGAGATCTAACTGAATCCTAAATAATGGCCATTTGTTAGGCAACTTGCACCTACAAGTAAGAACTGACACCAAAACTAACACCAAGCCAGCAGGAGCATTTGCTAAGCAGCGTCTGGCCACCCTCCCCACTGAGAGAGTGGGCTGGGAGTGAAACACAAGATAAAGAAACAGAAGAATGGAGGAAGAAGCAGACATAGTGTGTGTGTGTGTGTGTGTGTGTGTGTGTGTGTGTGAGTCAGAGTGGTAAAACATGATTTGTCATTACTGCATTAGCAGTTGCCCCCAAAACAGAAGCCAGCATAGCTGTCAGGGATTAGCTAAAAGACTACAAGTCTTCATAGACAACGCAACATTTCTGCAATATTCACCTTATTATCAGTAATATCAGGCCTCCTGCTTGCTGCTCTTCCAACATTTTAGTAGCCTGGCAAGCCACCCTAGATGTGTAAATGTATAATCTGGCCACGACACACAGACAGAGCTCAGTCATGGGGCGGAATCTACGGTTGCCTGTCTATGCGTGCCTTTGAACCAATCAGAGCAACAAACATTGTGACGTATATTCACAACAGAAATCAGTCAACGGGGCAGTCCGCCATACACCATCGAGAAAGAACAAGAAGAAGCAAATACATAATTATTCTAAATTAATGCATTAGGTACCTCTATCTGCTCACGTCTCAAAGAAGATCCCATTCTAAATTTTTCAAAGTTGACAGCAAAGCTGATTCAAACAAGCGCCCTTCCTGAGCTGTCGCCATCTTTGTAGTGTTTCTCCATCGCAGCTCTACTTTTAAAGTGACCGTGTGTATTTTCCCTGGCGATAGGGGGCAGTACATACCTAAATCATTGCAAGCAAGCAATATTTTTATGTTCGATTAAGACCTTACCAACGGATTGCCATTAGGGTCAAAAAATACAATTTTCGAACGAGGACTTCCTCAGATCATGCAACCCCCAGCAAAATAACAAGCACGTCAGACTCCCTTTCATCACTGGCAACAAGCAAAGAGGTAAATATTTAAAACAACAATGTTTATGAATGTTTTGTGTGTGAAAGTTTTGTAACCGCTTGTTACATATCAGTAAATGCTTTTTGTCCTCACGGGCTCATTTAGAAGGAAACATGGCGTCGCTCAGAGATTTAGACCCACGTCAATGTATTTTAGACCCGATTTTTATGGTTATGTGTTACGAAGCCGCCAATAATTTTCAACAACTGGGCATCATTTGATTTATTTTCAACATCATTTCGATGGATATTTCCAGAGATTAATGTTAAAAACTACACATTGTCACTTTAAGCCTGCCCAATGTCTCTCTACAAACAGAGCGCTGTGATTGGCTGGACCTAAAATTGTTTGGTCCAATGGTAGACCTGCTGAGGCTACGATGGAGCGTAGCCAGATCAACCTTGCTACTGTTATGGTTGGTCCAGACTTCTAGGCTAACATTTTAGCTTATTCAGGGGAGAAAAGGGCTGATTAAAACAGTACCCGTTTAGGGAGGATTATCTAAATGCAGTCAAATGTTTTCTTCACTCAGTGCAACAATGCTTTAATCAGCCAGAAGTAATTTAGTGCAGGACACGATGCTACTTGCAAGGTATTACATAACATAAAACATCAGCAAGTGATTATAAAACACAAACAAGACAAAGACTATAGCCTCAAGTTAATGATCACAGAGGAACAAAGGCTTTGTATTTTAAATTGGTGCCAAACTCACAGATTAGATGCACCTTTTAAACCAGGTGCTCAGATTGCTGCTGCATTGTATTGTTGCTGGGCAAAAGTCCTGGCAGCTGCGGACTGGAGCACTGGCATCGCGCCTAGTGTGGAGTCTGACCAGTCCAATTCACACGCATGAAATTAAATCACAAAGAGCACTAAAGAGGGAGGCTAGAGGCCAGAAGGAGCAGAAAACTGTACGAGCAAGCATGAAAACACAAGTAAAATCCATCTTTGCTACAAGAGAAGAAAGGAGCTTCTTCTTCTTTTTTTTTTTTTTTGCAGTCTTTATTATTGAGCTCCTTTCAGAGAGCTGCCTTATATGAAACTCAGATTCACGTTGTAGTCAGTGAAATATGGCTGCTGAGTTACAGCTCTTGGCATGTGAGATGCTTTTATTGCAGAGTGGCGGCATGGCGGACCCGGAGCAATCACATAGCTGGAATGGAGCGTAAACATCTATGTCAGCCTTAATCGTTTAGATGTGGCTCCGTTTGATCGCTAACATGTAATCAATGCGTTTTTTATAGTACAAAAATGTTTTTGTGGCTTTTATTTCTTCGTTGTCTCAGCTGCTCTAAGGTAACACAGCATTATTGTAACAGGCTCATTTCTAATGCATTTTTTAGGCTTTTAACCATTTTATAATATTATGATGAATTCCAGTTGGTATTTTGACCTTGTGTCAGAGGTTTATTACTATCAATGCAAAAGGACACGCACTTACACCACAATACGACATCAACACACTAAGTGGCATAGTTAGAAATAAAGAGGCAAACAACATACGGAACTGGGGGAAGATTAATCATTTTTGGGGTATCTTTCATTGCACAGAAAAGAGGAATAAACAGATTACCCATGCAGAAATACTTCAGCCCAGACACAAAATCAATAACCCGACTTAGAAATCTCTTGACTCAATACAGTAGATTCAGAGTGTCTGACAGGCAGCCTGGACACTTGGAATCAAACACACACCGGGTTATCAAATATTCAGCTTTTTCACAGCAGAGAGAAGAAAAAGAAGAGACAGCATGATGCTGCTGAGAGCATAAAACAAAATCTGACAAATGATGAGGAAAGGCTACTGCTGAAGTTCGGACAGCCAATACTTTTACAGTGAGTTTGACTCTGGTGTCTGTTATAAAGAAAAGGCTGCAGAATTAGACTATTTCTATAAAGTTATTTTAAAGTTTTTACCATTAATCTCTGGAAATATCCATCAAAATGTTGCTGAAAATGAATAAATTGATGTCCAGTTGTTGAAAAATATTGGCTGTGTCGTAACATTTAACCATAAAAATCGGGTCTAAAATACATAGGGCGCGAGTCTAAGGGTGTTTCTCAATGTCAAGGAACCCCGCCTTGATGCCTTGGTCCCACCCCGGTTGCCTAGGAGATACATCATCAGGAACCGCCAAGGCGTGTTCCAATCGGTTCCAATGTTCCTGTGCTACCGAGGTGTCTGTCCTCAGTTTGTCTGCCGTTTAGCTAACTGACCAAGGATACATGCAAGGTGCCTTGTTGCCTTCTCTCGGTCAAAAATTTCCCAGGATGCAGTGCGTTATTTTCAAACAAGTGTGATCAGGAGCCGGCAGCAGCTACTTCAAGTGCAAATTTCCAGTTTGTAAGTCAACTAATTGTAGCTATCGGCCTTGCCTGCCAATGCCAAGGTTCCTTGGATCCAGAACCTACCTCGCCAGAAAACTAGCATCAGCATTGCATTCTCTCAATGGAATTAACTGAAGGACTATCAAAGTCTGAGGAGTCACGCCGAGGTTGCATGCTTTCTGCTTGACAGGTAATATTTACCGTAATGTCTTTTTGGCAACAGTCACAGCAATATGGTGTAAAACTACCCTGAAATGTATGTACTGCCCCCTATCGCCAGGAAACACATTGTCACTTTAATGTTGGATGAGTATTTTTTGTCATCTGAACCAAATATGTGGATTTAAATTTCAACTTTCACGCCAAAGAAGACCTAAAAAATGTTCTATTTTGTTTGTTGAAACAAGCATTTTACCATTGATGATGGTAGAACGTGTACCAAGTCTTCCGTTGCCTTAAATCTGGGTCTTTCAAACTCGAGATCGGCTGTAGATCTGGAGCCATTTGTAGCCAGTTTATATTCCACACCGATGCACATGCCACCTAGAAGAAGCAATGTCTGCGGGAAGGGTGAAAACACACTCTGTGGACCCTGGAAATGGCTGGGAAATGTCAGCGCATCTGTCAGTGACCTCTTATTGTTCCCATCAGCGTCATTCCTTCCATTTTTTACCTTTCTTTTGGGCTTTTGGCAGCTTTTGGACACACGTCACACACTTGAGCTCAGAACATACTGTTCCTTGACCTCACGTGTTTTATCATATTTGACTTATTTGTTTTAGTGTGGTTAAAAAAATAACATCTTTACATAAAAATGTATCTAAATATTCTTTGATTAACTGTAGCTTTTTATCTCTTGACTATGTCACAATGTTAACAGTCTGAAACACTTTCCCAGACTCTCTGCAGCTCTGAGAGTCTGTAATACAACATTACTGACAGACACAACGGAAGAACTCCCAAGTCTGAAGGGCAACAAGCAGCTTTTTCAGGAGAACAAAGCAGAGTCTTTGTCTCTGTCACATTTGGCACAATACGTGACAGCGTTGCACCGTTCCAAACAACTCTACGGCTCCACTTGTTTTATTCCTCCTGATGACGCGTTTGCTTGTCACCATCTCCGAGTTTCTCCTGAAAGTACTTCAACACTTACAGCAATCCCAGAACAGACAGAGCTAATAGACAGACATTCCTGCTGAACAAGTATTTAGTGAAAGAATGGCTGACAGTGTAAAACATCCAGCAAAGCTACTGAATTAGTTTGAATCTTTCATTTCTAGTACCGTGACAGGATGCCGGATTTCTTACTGATGCATTTTATCCTGTTCTAAAATAAATTCAAACTTACCTTAAAGACCAAGTTCACTCATTTTTTCAACACATTTGCAGTGGTCTCTAGTATAAATGAATGCCTTGTGAGTCGATCTCTGTGGGGGAAACGCTCTGGTGCGCTTGTTTCAGGAACTAGAAGTGAGCCAGAGCAGAGGGGGGGCAGAAGATGACATCTCATCTCTGATTGGCTAACAGCAACATAACTTTACCACTGACTTTATTTGCTTTGCAACGTTGACATTTTATCTCCACAAATAACACAAGCCTGAAGGAGTTCTGCTGTGTGGTGGAGTTGCTAATGCTAATGATTAGCTTGTACTAGTCGAGACGTTCTCTGCTGTTTCCTGGACGCTAAACCAACAACAGCCTTCCCCGTTGTGAGCCAAGATGGGTGAGTCCATGAATGTTCATTTTTAATGTGACATAAATATGACATGCTTTTCTAACCCGAGCGTTTCCCTGTCTATTTTCTATCAGAAGCAAATGCAGGAAATAGGGGTAGAAGACTATTTTCACATTCAGCCTGCATGTGAAACTCAGAGTGACCGATTATATTTAAAAAATAACAAGTAAAAATGGTTTCTCAGTTAACTTTGTCTTTAATATAACAAATCAAGCATTTAGACCAGCCTGGCCTGTGTAGAAGGCTTTTCTTTTTATGTAGCCTACATCAGCCATTCCTGCATCAGCTGATTATTTGCCTCAAGAACTTTGAAACTTTTCAGTTATTTTGCATTTTATAACAACTTAAATATTTCCAGAACTCTTTCAAATCCTCTTTTAATGATTGATAACATTTCGTACAAGTGATTTATTCTATCTATCAGAGAACCATGGTTCTCCTAATGTATGAGGTAACTCCATAATCATTTTCTCTGTGAAGAAAATGAAACACAACCTTAAACACACGCAGAAATGTTCAATACGTAGTGATCTTCTGCAGCATGAACAGCATCGTGGCATAGATCACTCATGAGATACTCCAGGTTTTTCTGTCAAATGTTTACAAATGAGAACGGACAGGAAATTATCGGGGCCATGGCCTTTGTAGCAGTTCTGTAAAGTCTATAAATAAACTCTTGTGAATGGAGGCTCATTTGTGTTCATCGATTGTGACACTTTCTGCTTGGAGTCTGAATAATTCACAAACCAACATACCCCTTACTCTGTGTGAGTTTATATATATGTGTGTGTGTGCATGCGTGTGTGTGTGTGTGTGTGTGTGTGTGTGTGTGTGTGTTTGTGTGTGTGTGCATGCGTGTGTGTGAGGGATAAAGAGGGTTGAACATCTGTGTGTTTTAGTGATAAACACATGACGACAAAGCAGGACGGTGATAAAAAGACTCCTCAGTTGTAATTATCCTCCATTGTTGAGACGATGAACGCTGCAGCCAGAGAGGCTGGACTGGTGACATGAGAAACTGTTTCCTGACTGTTATTAACTCTTGGTTGGTAAAGTGAGTGAAGAATAATAGAAAACATAATCTCCCATCATGCAGCTGTGTGTGAAGATAAAAAAGCAGAAACATTCTGTTAGTGTGGGGGAGTTTTATCACTCTGATACTGAATGAAACATAATATAATCCAAGAAGGTCAAAGTTACTGAGTCGTATCACTCCAGACACACGAACATCGACCTGTTTCAGGTTGTAGATGTGTTTGAGAAGATATTCTGACATAAATGACTTTAGTAAACAGAACATGCTCTATTGGAAGCTGCTGTGTTCACCATGCTAGTGTCAGCGGGTACTGAGGGATCGTTCCCAGTAGCACAAAAACCACAGAAAATTCATCACTAGAATCATTAAATGTATTTATTTATATGTAAAGTCTATTTTATGTATTTATATTAAATATTAATCTAGTGTGTGTGTGTGTGTGTGTGTGTGTGTGTGTGTGTGTGTGTGTGTGTGTGTGTGTATGCAACACAACATGGGGCATAAGAACACAATAATACAAGTACTATAATAAGAAATTGCATGATTATGACTCAGAATTATAATTATTTGAAACGATCTCATATTTATGAGATACTTTAGCACAATTTTAACTTTGTTTCTGATAATTATGAGATTCTAGCCCTTTTTATAAGACACACCATGCCGGCAAATCAGCGTAATATTACTGCAACGGTGTGTCTTATGAACGCGCTATGGCGGCAAGCGATGCAGGAATTTTGCGCCATTCGTGCCGCTACGCTTGATAGTAATATTGCTGTAACATTGCGGCTTCGCCGGTCTTATAAACGCACATTACACCTTGGCGCAACAGAGGGTGGAATCATGATCACGTGATGAATTAATGCCGAGCTCCGGCTGGGAACTATATTGAAAATGAAAGTAAACGCAGGCAAAAGTTTTGGTTTTGTAAACAGAATCAGCTGAGATGATAAACTGGAGCGATGCAGAGCTTTTCTCCATTAGAACTGGAGCTCAAATCATCTGACAGCTCACAGGGACTGTGGAGAACAGACATCTGTAGGAGCTGCTTGTGAAAAAACTTAGCAAGCGCAGCTTTGATTGCAATATAAAGCAAGTTATGTCCAAGATGAACGGAAGTCCACGACAGTTCAGAGACCGCCCCCATACCTCCTTTATGCAGCCATCGTGTAATCTTTTATAAAAAAAACAATTGCGCCACATTACCGCCACGGTCTGAACTCTTATAAACGACCTTATGCTCCCAGATGCCGCCTCGGCGTTGCAGCAAATTGCCACCATTGTTTTATAAAAAGGACTCTGTGTCATAAATATGAGGTATTATGTAACACTTATGAATTAAGAATCTACTTTTTCATTCATGTGGCAGAAATAGGCTTCCATACAGAACCATTAGTGACAATAATAATAATAAAAACAGAACTACAGGTGGCTGTGGGAAAACAATGGTGGTCACCTCTGTAAGGTGTTCATAAACTATTTTACTTTGAATAATTTTATTATGCTGGTAATTAAACATTTTTCTTCACTTAAATATTACATTTGCTTTCTACAACGTGAAAAATGTGTGAGTTTTTAATCAAATGGCCACATGGGCCTACCAAAAGGTTTATATAAATGACCTGGACCTTTGTGCTACAGCCCTGGGAGTGGGTGGATTTGGTTATGCTCATTTTTTGTATCAGATCCTTTGATCAGATCACATCATGCTTTTTTCTACACATCACAGTTCTGAGGTCTCAGGTTTTATTTCAGTATTTTCTTTAAAAATTCCAAGCAAATTAGCTGAGTATGCAGAGAACATTAATCATGAGGCATCATAGCAAACAATATTTTCATGGATGAAAATAAAAATTCCATTTTCTATAAAGGTGACCTTTTTTTGTTGAACTTGAGGAAAAGGACAAGACTTGATGTAAGTAGGTCAAAAGGAAGCTGAAAGTGACTTTGCACCACTTGCTTTGCTTTTCCGATTGCTGCTGAGGAATCGGGATGGCAGCTCGGCATCAGTGAATCAGACACACAGCCCTTCCTTTTGGCAGCGTTTGGGCTCCAATGTGGGGCCAGGTCTTTCTGCAGCAGCACCTGCCAAAACTATGTCTCCTCTCCTCTTCCTGGATTAGCATGATTATCATTTTCTCTCCATTATGTGACAAATGATGAAACACGGGACAAAAAAGTAGAAATGTGAGGACAGACATTTTAAAAATTGGGAGAAAATGAACAGCAGTGATGACACAACTCGATTTATTGTGCTGATTCCAGGAAATGTTTATAAGGAAAAATCAGTTAATGTTCCTGTAATGTTCTCTCACCTCTAACTACTTCGAGTATAGTTTTAGCTAGATTGGGTTTACCTGTCCCTCCATTGACGCTCGGAAGACACTGATCCAATGATTTCTAAAATTTTATAAACAGGGAAGGCCTCGGCCTCACGTTATGATTTGGCTTTTGGACACTGACTTCTTTTAATGTTTGTCTTATTCCTTTACTTTTTTATTTACATTTGTTTTTATCTATTTATTGACTGTTTATCGACTTTCATGATTTTATTTTTTAATGTATTGTATCGGTCAATTTTGTTTGTTGATTGTATATTTTTGAATGGTCCTTGTGTGGCGCTTTGGTCAGCTGCCATGCTGTGTTGAAATGCACTTTAGAAATAAAATAGTATGGTATGGTAAAAGCATCCACCAACCTCTGTTAGCTTTGGTTAGCTCAGTTAGCTCGTAGCTGCATCGGCTCTGAGTTTTGCGGGTGTCAATCATCTACCCCCATCCCCACAGCCCTGCTCTCAGCTCCATTTTTGTATTTTCCGAGAGTGATGGCATGTGACGTTGCTAAGATGGCGGTGGTGGGAGCCGCCCACTCAATTCAGCTCTTCAGAAACCTACGCGTGATAGGGTGGAGGATTTGTTCATTGTATAAACAGTTAATGAAATAAACATAATAAAAATGCTTATAAAAAAAAATCAATTATATACACTGCTCACAAAAATTAAAGGAACACTTAAAAAAAACACATTAGATACATCAGATCTCAATATGAAGTTGGATATCTATACAAATAACGACAGGGCAAGGGTCTTAGGAACAAAAGGATGCCAAGTCTTTTAATGGAAAATAAAAGTGTTCAGCCTACAGAGGGCTCAATTGTGTAGACACCCTAAAATCAGAGTGAAATGAAGATGTGGCAGGCTAGTCCATTATTTCAAAAACTTAATTTCTGCAACTCAAAATGCTTTTCAGTATCTTGTGTGGCCCCCACGGGCTTGTGTGCATGCTTGACAACGTCGGGGCATGCTCCTAATGAGACAACGGATGGTGTCTTGTGGCATTTCCTCCCAGATCTGTGTGAGGGCATCCCTGAGCTTTTGTACAGTCTGAGGAGCAACCTGGCGCCGCCTAATGGACCGAAACATAATGTCCCACAGATGTTCTATTGGGTTTAAGTCAGGGGATCGTGAAGGCCATTCAATTGTTTCAATTCCTTCATCCTCCAGGTACTGCCTGCATACTCTTGCCACATGAGGCCGGGCATTGTCGTGCATGAGGAGAAAACCAGGACCTACTGCATCAGCGTAGGGTCTGACAAAGGGTTCAAGGATTTCATCTGGATACCTTATGGCAGTCAGAGCACCATTTCCTAGGCAGTAGAGGTCTGTGCGTCCCTCCATGGATATGCCTCCCCAGACCATCACTGACCCACCACCAAACCTGTCATGTTGAACGACGTTGCAGGCAGCATAACGTTCTCCTTGTCTTCTCCAGACTCTTTCACGTCTATCACAGGTGCTCAGGGTGAACCTGCTCTCGTCTGTAAAAAGTACAGGGCGCCAGTGTCGGACTTGCCAATTCTGGTGTTCTTGAGCAAATGCCAGTGGAGCTCTACGGTTCTGGGCAGTGAGCACAGGGCCCACTACAGGAGACATTCACACCAGTGGCCCTCTGGAGGTCATTCTGTAGGGCACGAGCAGTGCTCAGCCTGTTCCGCCTTGCACAAAGGAGCAGGTATCGGTCCTGCTGATGGGTTGTGGACCTTCTACGGCCCTGTCCAGCTCTCCGAGAATAACCTCCAGTCTCCTGAAATCTCCTCCATGTTCTGGAGATTGTGCTGGGAGACACATTCAACCTTCTTGCTGCAGCACGTGTGGATGTGCCATCCTGGAGAAGTTGGACAACCTGTGCAACTTCTGTAGGGTTAAGGAATCGCCTCATACTGCCAGTAGAGATAATTACTCAAGCCAAAACTAGCACGAGTGGAAAACCAGACAAAAAAGATCAAGAGGGAGAAACTTGAAATGACCTCCACATGTTAAACCAGTCCTGTTTTGAGGGTTTTGTAATTGTTGCCACTTTAGTGCACCTGTCGTTAAGTCCATGAACACCAATACAGCTGAAAGTGATGAACAATGCCCTCAGCTGCTTAATCAACCAGAAAATTATCAGACAGGTTTAACTGATTTCATGCCAGGCCCAATAAAAGTGTTCCTTTAATTTTTGTGAGCAGTGTATATATTTTTTATTTTTATTTTTTTTTTACCATCAAATAGTAGTGTCTGACTTAACTGCACCAATAGTTGTATAATAATCAGCCTCAGCTGACATTCAGTTAGTGTGAAATTATCTCATGCAAAATTAAAAATAATAGATAATATAAATAATTGAGTGTGTTTTGATCTGTGTGTAAAATCTGGAAAAAACATCAGACATGTTTTTGTGTATAAAGCAACAGCAAGTCTATTGCAGGTTGTAGTCTAAGCCCTAATGACTTGATGCAGCAGTGTGAGATGTATTTGCTGTGAAGATAAAACTTTTTGTTGAAGCCTCATTGACCACAGAGTCATTCTGTGTTTAATGATCCGTTTGGACACTTTTAAAATCTTCCTCTTTGATAATCTGCTTGTTGGTCTTTTTAAATGTCATCATGTGATGTTTGGAGTTTTCTGCTCTGTAAGCTGAAAGAGAGAAACTAATGGTAATGAGATGGTCTTTACATTCCCTTTTTAATGTTCCTCAATCTTTTTCCCTACACAATTTAAGTGTTTGTGGACCCTGGGAGAGAAGAGCAGCATCAAAGCAAGATATAGTTTCTCTTGGTGTTTGGATCCTCACTTAAAAGCTGATGTTTTCTTGCCTTTTGACTCCATACGATTCCGCTGAAAGCATCTCTCTCGGTGCTGTGGCTTTGACTCAGATCTTGTTTGATCCCTTCTCCCATATGTCCATCAATAGAGAAAGAAAAGCTGCTGTTAAAAGGTTCTGTCATACTGAGAATTTGCTCTAATACAGATGTAATCCTTTAAATCAATAAGACATGGAAACAGTTTCCAGGATTAGATTGTTGCTTAGTGTTCAGACCGTTTCTTGAGCGTTATTTCATTTTAGGTCAGATAGAGTGCAGAGGTGGGCGGCAGAAGTGAATTATGATGAACAGATTTGATATTTGTTGTAATTTAAAATATATGTAATCAGTGTACAAAACTGAAGCTCAACCAAAGAAATCTTAGAAATGATTTAGTTTTCTTTAAAAAAAGGTGTCTTTCCTGGGGAAAAAAATGTAAACAAACGCCATCTTGTCCGCACGTCTTTTGCCATTTTAAGTTTTTGCCTTGTAATACGCCGCTTTCAAACTTTTCCAGCAGTTTTTGATTTGGTCGATACTTCTGTGAATTCCCGCTTCCTGCATCTTTAGATGCACTTGAGTGTATAACTCGGCATTTCTAGCCTTTCGGCCACCGAGACGTTCAATAATATTGAGCTCTCGTAGTGTTTCCAATAAAAAAATAGTGTCGGCAACAGACCACTTCTGTTTACCTCCCGCCATGTTTTCCACTTGTCCTGAGCGTCTGCAAAGGCGGAAAGATGCTGAAGTTACACACATGCACAGTGGGCATTATTTTACTCCAACAATCAGACTGGGTGTGTACATGGACGTCAATCGGAATGATGATCGGACAAAACCACCTCTCTCAATCGGAATGAAATTTCATTCCGATCGGGCCGTATCGGATCAGAAAATTCCGACTGACATGTTTACATGAAGAATTTTTGATCTGATAGGGCATTCATTCCAATTAGTTGTGCCCATGTAAATGTAGCTAACGACCTTTTGTGTCTTGCCCTTCTTGTGCAAGGTGTCAATGGTCGTCTTTTGGACGACTGTCAAGTCAGCAGTCTTCCCCATGACTGTGTAGCCTACAGAACTAGACTGAGAGACCATTTAAAGGGTTTGAGTTAAAGGGACACTTTGCAACTTTTTTATATTTTTAAATCATTTTCTTGAGTCAGTATGTGCTAAAATGACCCTTTACAAGGTTAATGAAAGGTCACCCAGCCCCTGTCGCCCCCTGTGGCCAGAATATTCCACTTGCAACTTCACAGTTGCCGGTCCGGTCTGTTGGGACTTAGAAAATTTCAGCTTGACCTACCTGGCTCTGCAGTCTGGCTCCAGCACGTTTCCTGCATGTTTTAGATCATGAATGCAGCTGATTTGTTTAATTTAGTGACAAATCAGTCCCTTAGAAACTAATGAAGGCTGGGGGGACATTTCAGCAGTTAGATTAAGGTGTTAAAAAGACGAACACACAGTGAGGAGATACGTTTTACTTTCGCTTTTGCCAACAAACACTAGGGGGTGCTAAAAACAAGCCAAAACTGACTAGTGTCCCTTTAATTAGCTGATTAGAGTGTGGCACCATGGTTTTTCAATATAAAACCTTTTAACAATATTCTAATATTCTGAGATACTGAATTTGGGATTTTCATTAGTTATAATCATCAAAATATCTAAAAATAAACAATTGAAATATATCAGTCTGTGTGTAATGAATGAATATAATATACAAGTTTCACTTTTTGAATGGAATTACTGAAATAAATCAACTTTGTCATGATCTTCTAATTTTAGGAGCAGCGCCTGTACATGTGTTGCCTCTAACACACAGTTGTTCCAGTTGGTCCAAAGTTCTCTTCAAGCACTTACCTTATGACTAAGCTTTTTTCCCACCTGCTGACTTTCCAAAGTGACTCATCAGAAATCTTGCACTAATCCACGTGGCCGCTGTGTTCATTCACCAGAACTAATCAGGTTTACATACATTTTTTAGCCGTCAAAATCATGTGCTCTTATTGTGTTTGGTAGCAATTAATGTCTGTGTGGGAGAGGGAGATTAGCATAAACGTCAACACTGGCCTAATGACTTCATTGCTTTGTGCTCTGACCTCATTAAAATGCCCAAAAACTCAATTAATTTGTGAGGAAACCTCATTACAATTCTCCGTGACCTCAGCATAGCTCTGCGACTGCTGTATCGTTGTACCTCTGAAGTTCATGTGCAGATAAGGACACATGAACCTGTTTATAACATTTCCTGTTACCAACTCTTTGTAGACATTCACTATGAATGAGTGCTTTATTTTAAGAAATTAATGTTTTAAATATAAAATGTTTGAGAATGCTTATTTTAAACTTTTAGGGCTTTTTTTTGTTATTTTAATTATTCGTTATTGATAGCATTGTTCACCAGTTGGCTCATATGCCCTTACTCTTTAAGCAGCATCTCCAAACATTTGTGTTAATTCTAACGATAACTTGTCATTGATTAGCAGTTTTGCCTCAATCTTTAAAATTGATTTTTTTTTTTGCATTTTTTTTTTTTTGAAGATTTGCTGGAGTTTTAAGATCTTCTCATGGGCTAATTAAATGATGTGTCTCCTTGCAAGTCAGGATTTTTGAGTTTCACATGGAAAAAAAGTCATCTGGAATCCCTCCTGGAGATTTCTGATCAGTTCCATCTTCAATGTTCATTATAGCATAAAATGACATATAAAAACATTAAAAAGTTATAGTGTTTACACTTTTGTGGGCCTGAATCTCATCCTATTAGCTGCATTTAAGAGAGAAGTGGAGCTTATAGAATAGAATAGAATAGAATAGAAAATCCTTTATTTTCCCTCAGTGGGGAACTTTTGGTGTCACAGCAGCAATTACATTCACAACAGGGGCAAAAAGGAGAGTAAAAAAATAAAGAATAAAGAGTAAGTAAAATAAACCACCAGTATACATAATGCAGAAAAACTTAATGGATACAAAATACTCAAAAGGTCAAAAATCAAATATTGGATATCTGATAAAATGTGAATTTTTGCAAAAATCTCAAGGCCTAATGTCTCTGTTCTAATGTTAATTATATAGGAGACAGAAAGCTACGTTTTCCCTGATTTGGTATTTATTTTTAATGAATTTGTGCAACAAGCAGAGATATTTATTGTTTTCAAACCCTCTTTGACTTTCTTACACTGCTCATGTCTAATGTTTTATTTCAAGACTGATCTGATCTCAGGTATAAAAGTAATAAGTGAGACAATTAAAGACAACCCAGCAGAGATTTCTAGGAGTGAGCTGAAATGAAGCAGGTAAATGGAAGTAACAGTGTTTACTGAACTGTTCAGCAATCCAAAATCACTGCAGTGGAAAATAATTCATTAATTTGTTGGAATTGTCTCTGTGTGTGTGTGGGGAGTGTCTTGTTTTTGTTTTTTTTTTGTCCTAAAAAAAACTACAATAAAAGTCCTTAGTTTCTACAGAAAAATGTACGACATGTTTTAAGGGACCATTGCTGGTTGGTTGCGTGGCATCACATTCAGCTGGGGATGTTGACTTCCTGTAAAAAACATATAAGGGATCAAACTCAAATGTCTAACAATGTCGTCTCAGTACAACAGATTAGTCAGATCACAGGTTATAATCAGGGACGAAATGATGTGACAGATTGCTATATGGCTGAACAAAACTACAAAATAAATTACTTTAAAGGAACACTTCTGGTATAAAAAATATATTTAAATAGATTTCATTAGGGCCCACTTTTGAATTCAATTCAATTCAGTTTCTTTATGTAGCGCTGAATCACAACAAGAGTCGACTCAATGCATTTCACAAATTAAACATTCCAATTGAGGTCAGTTCATTATGCCAGTTAGTTTAAAATTTCCTACATAAGGAAACCCAGCAGATTGCATCGAGTCAGTCACTTAGCAGCAATCCTCATACTAAGCAAGCATGTAGCGACAGTGAAGAGGAAAACTCCCTGTTAACAGGAAGAAACCGCCAACAGAACCTGGCTTAGTATCAGCAGCCATCTGCCATGACTCACTAGGGTTTGAGGAGACAGAGCTCACACATGCACGCACACACGCATGCACACACGCGCGCGCACACACACACACGCACGCACGCACACATTAGCACCAAGTAGTGTTTCTATAAGCAGAACAGCAAAGCAAAAAAAAAAAAAAAACAATATACAGTTTATATAGACAGAAAAATAGATAGATAGATAGATAGATAGATAGATAGATAGATAGATAGATAGATAGATAGATAGATAGATAGATAGATAGATAGATAGATAGATAGATAGATAGATAGATAGATAGATAGATAGATAGATAGATAGATATGGGTGATGGTGGCGGAGGAGTTAAGTGGCCGCCTTGCACTCGAAAGGTCGCAGGTTCGCGACCCGCTCAGTCTGTCGCTGTGGTTGTGTCCTTGGGCAAGACACTTAACCCTCCTTGCCTGCTGGTGGTGGTCGGAGGGACCAGTGGCGCCAGTGTACGGCAGGCCCCGCCTCTGCCAGTGCGCCCCAGAGCAGCTGTAGCTACAATGTAGCTCATCCCCACCAGCGTGTGAATGTGTGTGTGAATGGGTGGATGACTGATTGTTTTGTGAAGCACCTTGGGGGGTTGTAGAACCCTAAGAAGGCGCTATACAAATACAGGCCATTTACCATTTACCAGATAGATAGATAGATAGATAGATAGATAGATAGATAGATAGATAGATAGATAGATAGATAGATAGATAGATAGATAGATAGATAGATAGATAGATAGATAGATAGATAGATATCTATATATAGATGTTTATATAATTAGATATATATTAGGGATGTGTGGGTTAGGTTTTTTTTCAAAAAGTCTGACCCGCACACCAAACCACCCCGCATCACTTTGTCTAGTTTTACAACCCGTGTCGCCCCACCCCGCCTCATTAAAAACACGTTATAATATTGAGCTTCTTACCTCGCTAAATGTTTCCCAAACACGCGATTATTTTGTCCCTCCTTTCTATTAAAAGAGTAAACTCCCAAACAAATTTTAGCCAAAATATCTTCCTCCATCGTTATGTTGATATGGCTGCCTGCCACCTGCTTGGAGCGCACTTCGCTGGCGCTTTCTGTACGTGCCTACGTCATGGGGTCGAAGGTTATCTGCATGTTATGTTTTAAAACATGACCGTGTTTAAATAACTGTCTTAAATATTGTGTTCCCGCGGGTTGGAAGACAACCTGCACATCACTATATATATATATATATATATATATATATATATATATATATATATATATATATGTATATATATATATATATACATGTATATACATACATGTATACATATATACATATACATATATACATATACATATATACATGTATATACATACATATATACCTATATACATATACATATATACGTATATATATATATATATATATAGCCACATGATTGAAATCCTGCACAAGAATGAGAACTGCATCAGAATAGCAGTTGTGTTGACTTGTTGATTGTGTAACTAAGTCAGAGCTGAGTTAGCGTTATTAGCTTGCAGGATGTAAACAACAGTGATAGTGCATTAAACTCCCATAGTAGATAAATGGGTCTGGATTTCACTGGAAAAACTCCCAAGTGAGGGGAGCAATGCTGTCTGTAATCTCATGATCATCATTTATGAAACTGATCATTAGCAGGACAGAACTCTGCTGATCTACTGCTGATTTTGGCCAGGTTCCAGAAGATTCCAAACAAACATGTGTGTCTCCATGGAAACGGGAGAGCAGCACCATCTCTGACTATAACATCAAGCAGCAAGGGGGCGGGGCTATAAGGGGCGGAGCTAAAAGGGGCGGGGCTTCTTGATGGAACAGCAAAGGGCTTTGGAATGTTTCGAGTCATTCACTCAGTTGCTCAGAGACACACAGACTGGTTTTCTGACTGTCGTTCACCCAGCGATTGGCGATCTTATTTTATTGAAATATTTCAATAATCAACAACCATCTATTCTATTCACAATGGAATATACTCACAAGACCAAAAAGGTATGTGTTTTTGGGGGAAATTCTCCCCACGGGAGTGGAATGTTTGAGAAAACTCAAACTATCTCTGAACCATCTACAAAAGGCAGATTACTGCTCCAGAACAACCAGAGTTTAGAAACTCAAGTTGAAGCCACCAAACAGATTCAAGACAAGACCGTCAAACCACAGATGGCTGTGGAAAATCTGAACAGTGCATCTGAACTTCTAAAACTCAGCCAAATTCTGAAGGACTTACAGGAGTCTATAGATAGGGTGAGTGAATTGAAATCCCAGGGCCGTGAGTTTCAGCAGATACATCAATCGAATCTGCTGCAGTTTCAGACAGCTCTAAAGAATGTTTCATTGGATTCTTTAGACGACACCATGAGAAAAAGCAGAACTAATGGTGTTAAAACGTCTGCCGAAACACAAAACCAAAAACAACGCAAACGTAAGAGGGATGATTCTCCATCTACACCTGAGGTCACAACACCTGCCTCTCAAGTTCAGGGACAAATGGCTTCAAACGCAAAGGACTCTGAAGAAATTCCCAGGAAACGGTTTAGATCAGACACCGTGAAACCGCAGATGGCAACGGAGAATCCTTGTAAAAGAAAAGCAGAAAGTGATTTAGAAAACATTTCTGTTCCACAAAAGCGGCTGAAGGTTGAGCCAGTGGATTTACAGGGTTCTCTTCCAGAATTTATTAACTGTGGGAAGAGACAAAGCAACAATCTGAAGAAACTCCAAGCGTGTAGGGACAGGCAGGCTAAAATACAATCCCTTTTGGAGTCCCTTGAGTCACAGAGGAAAGACGAAGAAGATTTGCTCCAGGTTCGGGAATCTGTTAAAAAAATCCAGCAAATTAATGCTGAGTTTCGAACTTTAAAGAAGAGCATAACTAAACGTTAGATGTTAGATCCATCTGAACCTGTGGCTACAACATCTGCCTCTAAGGTCCAGGGAGAAATTCTCGTAAACATGAAGGACTCAAGAAGAATTTCCCACAAAAAAAGTTAAAATTAGACACAAATGAGATAAAAAAGAGCGATAGATGCTGGTTCCCATCGTGCAGAAGGGTCCTTCTGGCCCTTTGCCCGTTGTCTTTGTCGTGTAAACCCATCAAAACCTGAGGTCACAACACCTGCCTCTCAATTTCAGGGACAAATGGCTTCAAACGCAAAGGACTCTGAAGAAATTCCCAGGAAACGGTTTAGATCAGACACCGTGAAACCACAGATGGCAACGGAGAATCCTTGCAAAAGAAAAGCAGAAAGTGATTTAGAAAACATTTCTGTTCCACAAAAGCGGCTGAAGGTTGAGCCAGTGGATTTACAGGGTTCTCTTCCAGAATTTATTAACTGTGGGAAGAGACAAAGCAACAATCTGAAGAAACTCCAAGCGTGTAGGGACAGGCAGGCTAAAATACAATCCCTTTTGGAGTCCCTTGAGTCACAGAGGAAAGACGAAGAAGATTTGCTCCAGGTTCGAGAATCTGTTAAAAAAATCCAGCAAATTAATGCTGAGTTTCGAACTTTAAAGAAGAGCATAACTAAACGTTAGATGTTAGATCCATCTGAACCTGTGGCTACAACATCTGCCTCTAAGGTCCAGGGAGAAATTCTCGTAAACATGAAGGACTCAAGAAGAATTTCCCACAAAAAAAGTTAAAATTAGACACAAAAATGAGATAAAAAAGAGCGATTGATGCTGGTTCCCATCGTGCAGAAGGGTCCTTCTGGCCCTTTGCCCGTAGTCTTTGTCGTGTAAACCCATCAAAACCTGTCTTTAACAAAACCCCTATTCGCTATCACCCAGTTACAAGTTACCATTTGAAAAAAAACATTCAAAAACATGAGATGTGCATCTCACCAAAAGAAGAATCTACAATCCTTGTAACCTTAAAGAAAAGGAATAGGCTGAGGCCGAGGCTTATTGATTGTCTATTCTGCATTTATTTTGTTACGTTATAGTTCTTAATTGTTATTTAGTTCTGAATTCTGTTATTTAGTTATTAATCCTGTTATTTAGTTGTGTTATCGAGTTCTTAATTGTTATTTCTATGTTATCTCGTTCTTAATTCGGTTATTTAGTTGTGTTATCGAGTTCTTAATTGTTATTTCTATGTTATCTCGTTCTTAATTTGGTTATTTAGTTGTGTTATCGAGTTCTTAATTGTTATTTCTATGTTATCTCGTTCTTACAGTAGTTCTTACTTAAAAAAACAACTGCAGACTACACTACAAACATTTTTACGTTCTTTAACATAGAAACTAGTCTTATTGCAGTTCATCTGTATATTTTTTTGTGTCTGCTCTGCTCAAAATAAATTGTAAAAAAAATGAATTAGATTAAACTAAAACAAAAAAAAAAAAAAAAAAAAACTAACTCCGCCAGAATGTCCCTTGTGGGTCATTTCTGCTGGTCCCAAGCCCGGATAAAGGAGGAGGGGTTGAACTGAATTGAACTGAATTTAGTTGTGTCGTTAAAAAGACTGAAAACCGATAACCATATTTTCCTATATTAAATTCTAACATTGATATTGGCCGAAAAATAATGGTAAACCCATAATATCGGACATTCCTACTAATATATTATATATCAAGTATGAAACATGACGCGTTTAGACCCTGATTTAAGTTATGAAGTTATCAGGGCTCGTGTAAATTAGATATTTTTTGTATTTGACTTATTTATATAGCTCCAATTTACAGTTTAGATTTTGTTTTATTTGTTGGTCTATTTGCTGCTTTTAAGCAGCACTGGTAAATACTCTATCTGTTCTAGTTACTGAACACGGTTCCATGTATACATGTTCAGAAAAAACAACTAACTAACTAACTAATGCTACTTTCTTTCATCCATTAGTGCAGCCTACAGCGCTGCATGTGTTAATCACGCTGACAGAATGAATTTAGCTGCTATTTAGCTAAATTTATTTACAAAGAACAGATATTAATGGTGAATAACAGAGGTGTGCCGTCTTTTGGGGCGCTTTAGGGGGCTTGGGTGTGTGACGTCACGGGTCAATGGCTCTCTAATTTATTGGCGGGCAGAGGCATCCATCATAGCCAATCTTAGCTCCATCGTGTATTCATCCAGCTTTTGTTCAACAAAATATGTTTTCTTCTTAGCGCTGGATAAACTGGAGATTAGCTGATGGTTGGCGTGGAGCTGATCTTCTAGCTGCCTTTTAAGATCTTTAAATTCCTCCATAGTGAATTCCTCTTTCACCGCTGGAGGTTCAGCTATCTGCGGATTCTCACGTTTATGACACCTCCACTGAGAAGGGGTGAGAAACCTTTTGATACGCCCCCACAGAGAAGGTTTCTCAACAACAGCCACTTTAGGAATAACAGTTGCCTCTTTAACTGTTAGCGTTCCAGGGAAAACTGGTTCTGACCTAAAGTGCTCCTTGGATACTAAAGGCTCTGGAATAAACTCTAAGGAATAAAGTTTTCCTCGCAGAACCAATTCCAGCTGAGCTGCCAAATTAGCAATCCTCCATTGACGGCTCTTTTGCATTCCCTCCTGTATTTTAATTTCAGTAGCCAGTTTACGGTTGATTTGAGTAATTTCTTCAAGCCGTTTGTTTAAATTACTTATATCAACAGTTGGCTCTCTGAAATCTGTGGGAATCACCTCAGGGAAGCACATTTTCTCCTGGAAATTAGCTGCAGGATACATAGGTGACGTCTCCATGTTCATTAGGCCACGTGTAAAACGTATATCTGAAAAATATAATAAACAGCAGAACAAAAAGCTCTCAGCTCTTTAGAAATTCTTCAGTTATACCAGATTCTCCTATTGGCTCAACAAGAAACAAATGAATATTTGTTCAGAGTTAGCACGGATAGGAAACTCACTCACTGTGGCGTCTCAGTAAATAGAAATGAAATACAACAGAGCAATGCATGTATAATCAATGTCTGTGGCTCCGCCCCTTTCTTGATGTATGTAGCTCTGCCCCTTTCTTGATGTCTGTGGCTCCGCCCCTTTTTTGCTCAGTCTTTATTTAAATATTTATAAATAAATAAACTTCATTTCTTGCAGAACACACATTGTATTTGAAGGAGCTGAATGATTCTACAGTATATGCATGTGTATTCTTTTTAAGCTTAATGTCCAAAAAAATGTCAAAAATAGATGGAAGAACGTTGAAAACATAAAGGGAAACAGAAATAAGTAGATAGGATTTCCTCACCAGAGGAAATGATATCTTGATTAGGAGCGTGCACCCCCACAAATGTTACATCAAAACGACCGGCTCGGCCATGGGAAGTGTGGTGTTTCATGATATTTGGGTGATCACCCCATCGTCACACCAACATTTATTTATTTATTTATTTGTTTATTTATTTGTTTATTTATTTATTTTTGCGACTCGAATTGCAACGTTATTATTATTATTATTATTATTATTATTGTTGTTGCTGTTGTTGTTGTTTGCATACTGAAGTTTATTTGTTAAAAAACTTTTTACTGAGCTGAGACCATCTGCTATAAAGATAGTTTTTTTTCATTTCCCACTGGAATTTATAACTGAATATTTTTCTTTATTTCTATATGTATTAGTGTTATTTAGGGATGCTCGATATTGGCTTTTTTTTAATCAATATACGGCATCCATCATTTTTATGCTAAACCTTTTGGGCTCAAACAGTAATAATTTTAATGCATTAGCTTTTTCTAATTAATTAATCAGAATTATCCATCCATCCATCCATCCATCCATCCATCCATCCATCCATCCATCCATCCATCCATCCATCCATCCATCCATCCATTTTCTCCCGCTTATCCGGAGTCAGGTCGCGGGGGCAGCAGCCTAAGGAGGGAAGCCCAGACCTCCCTCTCCCCAGCCACTTGGGCCAGCTCCTCCGTGGGAATCCCAAGGCGTTCCCAGGCCAGCCGAGAGACATAATCTCTCCAGCGTGTCCTGGGTCTTCCTTTGGGTCTCCTCCCGGTTGGACGTGCCCGGAAAACCTCACCAGGGAGGCGTCCAGGAGGCATCCTAATCAGATGCCCGAGCCACCTCAACTGGCTCCTCTCGATGTGGAGGAGCAGCGGGTCTACTCTGAGCCCCTCCCGGATGACCGAGCTTCTCACCCTATCTCTAAGGGAGAGTCCAGCCACCCTGCGAAGAAAACTCATTTCGGCCGCTTGTATCCGCGATCTCGTTCTTTCGGTCACTACCCAAAGCTGGTGACCATAGGTGAGGGTAGGAACGTAGATCAACCAGTAAATTGAGAGCTTCGCCTTTCGACTCAGCTCTCTCTTCACCACGACAGACCGGTACAACGCCCCCATCACTGCAGACGCAGCACCAATCCGCCTATCGATCTCACGCTCCACCCTTCCCTCACTCGTGAACAAGACCCCGAGATACTTAAACTCCTCCACTTGGGGCAGGACCTCGTCCCTGACCTGGAGAAGGCATTCTACCCTTTCCGACTCAAGACCATGATCTCGGATTTAGAGGAGCTGATTCTCATCATAATCAGAATTAATGCATTAAATTTCCACCCCTAATTTACATATATGTGTGTGTGTGTGTGTGTGCGTGCGTGCGTGTGTGCGTGCGTGTGTGTGTGTGTGTGAAGGAGAAATGAAAGCACACCGCTGGGCTTCAAATTGCTTTTAGATTGCTTACAACCATAACACCACGACAAAATGCCAGCTATAGATGATGAGTAAAAATAATGCTGGGTAGGCAGCATCAAAGTGATGCAGCCATCTGCTCTTCTAGTGCTGATACAGGGAGTGTATGTTTATGGATCAATTACCGTTGTGTGTTTCAGGTAATCAACCTGGACTGTGAAGATGCTGTCATCACTGATCACTGAGCTGAGGAACTTCACTGAGCTGTAAGACCAATACTTTCCACTGCTGTGTTGTCGTGCATGAATGTGATCACGTGTGTGCCAGAAATTATGTTAATAAATCCCATATCAATCAGAGTATTCACTGCACCTAGTAAAAAGATTTATTTGAGGACATATTATAAAAAAAGCCTCAAAATGTCTCACAATGTTCTCAGCTTTGCATTATTTATAGTCCCAAAAACTTTTCTACCCCAGGAGTTTTCTTTCTCTTAAAGGAAAAAAGATGTGGGAATACAACAGCTTTAATATTTCATAGCAGGGAATTTATTTTGACCACTTCTCAGGTTTTACACTCATTCATCACTTGTAGAGAAAAGTATATTTTTCAGATTTAATGGCCTTTTGTTCAGCTCATGGTAACCTTGTGTGTGTTTTACCTAAAAGGGACAGACCCATTATAATTATTATAGTTTTATATTACAAATGTACACATGAAACTGGCAAAATGAGAATATGGTACAAAAGTCTATTTATTTCAGTAGTTCATCTTAGACTGAGAGACCATCTAAAGCAGGGGTCCCCAATCCTGGTCCTCAAGGGCCGGTATCCAGCAGGTTTTAGTTGTAACTCTTCTTCAACACACCTGATTTCAATTAGCAAGTGATTAGCAGGCTTCAGCAGAGCTTGATGAGCTGCTGCACAGGTGATTCAACCACTGAATCAAGTGTGTTTGAGCAGAGAAACCACAAAACCTGCTGGATAGCGGCCCTCCAGGACCAGGATTGGGGACCCCTGATCTAAAGGCTCAGGAACCCTTTGCAGGTGTTCTGGATTCATTAGCTGATTAGAGTGTGACACTTTTCACAATATTCTAATTGTCTGAGATTTATAATTTAGGGTTTTCATCAGCTGTAAGCCATAATCATAACAATTATAACAAATAAAAGCTTGAATAATCTGGCTTTATATCTCATATATTAGTTTCACCTTTTAAACTGGATTAATTAAACAAATGAACTGCGAGTTTTCGAGTTTCCCTGTACTAAAATCAGTTATATTCTATGTTTTTTATATATAAACAAAATATTTTTCATTGTATAAATTAGCCTTTAAAGGGGACCTAGAATGTAAACCAACATTTTCCTTGTTGTTGTTGAATAAGACAGCTTGGGTGGTCAACAGTAGCATACCAAAAGGTCAAAGCCATGTGTGACCTACTTTTTATGTAAATTAGAAAGTTGAAAAAGGCGAGAGAAAAACTTCTGTTCTGAGAAAGCCTTCCTTAACACGTCATAAGGGGGAGCCACGCCTCCTCAAACCTGCATGTGTCTGAGGCCTTCTGGGGAAAGCAACCAATCAGCATGTCCTGGCCGAGTGGGAGGGGTCAACAGCTCATTTCACTGAAGGCCTGAGTAAGGGGGTTAGAATGGCCTGTATCAGGGCTCCTGGGACAGATGAAAGCCAAAAAAAATGTTCTTATGCTTTTTGGAGGCTCAAAGCTCTGTTTTAGATTGTTGATTAACTGCATTCTAGGACACCTTTAAGGCAAAAAATAGTTTTGTTTCTGTTCAAAACCAAAAATGTAGCCGTGAACATTGTTTTTTATGTTGTTCATTGAATATTATGGTCAGAATTTGTTCATTTGGACATAATTAAAAATGACAGGAATGGGGAAAAACATTTCAAACTGGCCTGAGTTTGTCTAAAATCACATTTGTCCTTTGGCAGCAGTTTGCTAATGACGAATAATTCATTCTTCATATTTTTACTTTTGAATTTTTTAACCTCCCATCTACCAGGAGTGTGTGTGTGTGTGTGTGTGTGTGTGTGTGTGTGTGTGTGTGTGTGTGTGTGTGTGTGTGTGTGTGTGTGTGTGTGTGTTGGAGGGGGGCTCACTTTTGGGTGCCACCTTACTAAAACTCCTTTTCCAGCTGGGCTGATTACTTCGCCTAATTGCTGCCATTTTTCATCAGGACCTGAGGTGGTGTTCTCTGAGGTGAGGGAGGCAGAGAAAGAGAAAATGAAAAGGCAAGCACTTGTACATGTTGGGACGGCTGAGGGAGAGAGAGAGAGTTTGTCATAAAGCACTAATGCGTGTAAGGCTGCTGGGAGTTCATGGGCCCCAGAGATACACCTCATCAGCAGCAACAGCAGCAGCAGTGTCTCAGCAGAACAGCTTGCATAACAGACCCCTGTCAGACTCAAAGTTAATGGGACAGATGGAGAAAAGAGAGGGGGATTCATGCAACTTTATGTAATATTAGAGAGGTGTGCTAAAACAAGGGTTTTCTTGATGGTGAGTGAGCGATCAGGCTGAAAAAAAGGTTTTTGACTTTGCTGCTTTTGTTTTTCTAATTAATTGTCAGGGTAAAATGTCACAGAGCAGTTCTTGGGATATTTCTGTCATCCATGTCAAGCAGCAGGGACATTCGCTACGCTAGTGAGGAGACTGGAATTCTTCCTGGAGGAGAGACATTTCAAAACCGTCAGATTTAACTAGTTTTATTCATCCAAGTGTCATAAATCAACAGATGAGCTGATGGTGCCAGTTCTAGCCTGACCTGTTAATAACCGTGTTGTCCCCTGTTGGATACATGAACAAGCCTGAGCAGATGTTGAGTTCAAGCTTCAGTGAGCACAGTGGAGGACAGAGGTGATGACGAGTAAAGGGGCATCAGAAACACCTGCCCCAGATGCTCAGAGATGATCTGGACTTAATGACCAGAGACAGACTAAACCAAGGTCATTAGAGGTCAAACTCAGGGTTGGAATTGAACAAGAGCATTTATTTGATGTGTTAATTATTGGAGTGTGTTTTGGAGAAAAAGAAATCAATCATAGCACAAAAATCTGTCCTACTTGTCTAAAAACAATACAACTATTAATATTTGTATGAATAAGGCACTAAACAGAAGTATTTTAGTTGTTTACGGTGGTTTAGCTTCTCTGTGTTTGATGGAGTCCAGCCATGATCAATGCAGATGTTTACAGAAAGTGTTAGCACGTGCAATTATTGTGTAACGGACCATGAAAGCATGAATAATCTATGGAGTGAATCAGTTGATTCAGAAGGTGTAACAGCTATGTTATCAGCAGTGCAGGAACAGAATGGCTTTCTTTTCCTCTGTTTAAACCAAACCATGTGATTTAAATTATGTCTAGTTGATATTCTTAAGTGGCCGAAAACTTTAAAGGTTCACAGAGAAACCATCTTGTATTTGTACTCTACACTTCTCCAGCTCCATCCACAAAGGATCTGGTCCATAGTTTTGGTTGAGTTCTCTTTTTTTTTTTGAGGAGATGGGATTGATAAATAAAAGTGGTTGACTTGTCCAACAAGTTTTGGGTGGAGTAGCAAACTCATAACAAGTCCCTCTCTTCAGTCTTTGTCTCCCTGCCTCCAAACACAATCAGAATCAGCTGAGATGATAAACTGGAGCGATGCGGTGCTCCGGGAGCTTCTCTCCGTTAGAGCTAGAGCTCAAATCATCTGACAGCTCACAGGGATGGTGGAGGACACACACCTGTAGCTGCTTGTGATAAAAAAAAAACTTAACGAGTGCGGCTTTAATTGCAATAAAAATCAAGTTATGTCCAAGATGCACAGAAGTCCATGACAGTGCAGAGACCGCCCCCATACCCCCTTTATGCCACCATTGCAAAATCTTTTATAAAATGGACATGATTGCGCAACATTACCGCCACGGTCTGAGCTCTTATAAACGACCTTAGACTCCCTGATGCCGCCTCAGCGTTGCGGCAAATTGGCAGCATTGTTTTATAAAAAGGGCTACTACCTGATGGGCCCTCCTCCTCCATCATCACTGCTTGTCTGTATGCACCCCACACCCCCTGGAAATCCGCAGCCAAAAACACATTTTTGCATTCTAGGCATTATGAAAAGTGCAGCCTAGAAAGGAAACACTTCTTTGGAGACTACGGAGATGAACATACCCGCTCGCTGCTTCTAACTCTGAGAGAGCGGGCATGAGCGTTTACATTACAGAGGGACGAGGGAGCAGGTTAGGTACTTCCTCAGTGGGAAGGAGTGGACATGGTGATGCAAATCGGCCCCATCCAGCTGTTTGTAATAGCAGTGCATATACAGCTGAAACAGTAGGATGCATGCATGAAGCCAAAATAAAACTAATGAAGTAACATTAGAACAGAGTCAAAATCTAGTCGAGATCTGGGACCTTTAAGCGAGAGCTTTTTTCTCTTGTCATTTAGACAAGTGGTATGACATAACATAGATTAGCAATATAATATTTAAATGGAATAAAGTATCTTTAATGCATCAGACACAGAAACAAGAAAAGTAGACACAGGAAAAGGGTTATTAAAGACACAGCATTAATCGTCACGCCTAAACAAATCTTGTTTTCACCACAGAGCCTCAGCTTCAAAACTCTTCAGTCCATTATGGTAAATTCAATTACTAACTGCATAACAATTTTTAGCTACGCCAAGCTGTTTCTACAGCCTGTTAGCATCTAACCTGCAGGAACAAACAGCACAGGATATGATTTCATTTAATAAAAACTATTCTGGAGTCGTCGCTTAACTCTTAAACAATGACTAGGGATGTTCAGTCATGCATCTCCTTTAGTAACAATTATCTTGGTCTTGCTACAAGCTGAACAAAAAGCCAGCTGTGCACAGCTGTGATGATGTCCTTCTGTAAAACTGTAGCTTTTATGGAGTTTGAGAAAATGACCACAAGCATTCAGGCAGCAAGCCTGGTTTGCTTTGTTGGAAGCAAACGTCCCAAATCAAGAGCTCTTTTTGGATTTCTTGAGAGCAGGACCGTAGTCGTTGCTTGTCATGCAGGTGTGTGATGCTGAAAGCGTGTAATTATTGCTCAGGGGGCTATGCCTGAAGTAGTCTAATCAGAGAGAAGATGGGACTTCTAACAGCAAGTGAAAATCAGCAGTGATTTTTCTCTCTCTGCATGAATGAGCTTATCATTAGGAGACACAATGGTAAAAGCTCCGGGACTTCAGCCACGCTGTCCTCCGTCTGATAGTTTTCAGGTTTTACATCCTTCCTTCACCTCGGGCTTCACTTGTGTCAGATTAGAATGAACAAGAATCTCTATTAGATACAGCACTGGTTAACGATCATTATAATCACGAGGCGTAGAACTTGATGAGTTTCCAAAATAGTCCTGCAGAACTGCTGGACTCCATGTGCAGAAGACCGTTATGTAACTGGATTTTACAGATTGTGTTGGTCGATTTTAACCTTCTGTTACAAAAGGTTCCCTTTGCAGAGGAAAGAAATGACAGATTTTCTCCTGAAGGACATAAAAAATGACTTTGGGTTTTTGAGTCAACACTACAAGGTGAGAAAGACTTATGCCAACCTCCAACCCTTCTGTTCTGCACATCATGCAGATAAACTCTAAATCTGTTGATTTGTTTCAGCTGATTTGCTGGAAAAAAGACAGGTTGGAAACCACTTGTGCGAAATGTTGACAACAATTTTAAGACATTACAATCGTCATAAAGGTATTGTTATGCATCTGAAATGTTTTCTTTCCACTTTTTTTCCCATGCCACTGACAAATTATTTTAGACAGTAGTCATTACGAAACCTAATTCAAACTAAGGCTTAAGAATCATTTATATGACTTTAACACAGACACTCATGAACATTTTAAGTGTTTTTAAATAAGTTGGTTCAAATTCATCTGCAATATAAAACAACCTCAATTTTTGTTGCTTTTCCTAAAGGTGACTGACCTTCCTTTATGTTTTGGAAAACAACCCTGCTGAAAAGTTTTCTCACTTAAGAAATTGTAATCTTGTAATTGGAAAAAACGTTTAGGATTTTCCTGCCCAGGTTAAAAAAATCTATCTGCATGGATTGGTTGTGACATTGGAGTTTATGAAAGGTTTGTTCTTTTGCAGCCCACAGCTATTCTGTTAGATGGTACTAAATCCTAAACACACTTACTTTTTATATCCATCCATCCATCCATCCATCCATCCATCCATCCATCCATCCATCCATCCATCCATCCATCCATCCATCCATCCATCCATCCATCAATCCATCCATCCATCCATTCTCTTCTGTTTATCCTGGAGGGAAGCCCAGACCTCCCTCTCCCCAGCCACTTGGGCCAGCTCCTCCGGGGGAATCCCAAGGCGTTCCCAGGCCAGCCGAGAGACATAATCTCTCCAGCGTGTCCTGGGTCTTCCTTTGGGTCTCCTCCCGGTTGGACGTGCCCGGAAAACCTCACCAGGGAGGCGTCCAGGAGGCATCCTAATCAGATGCCCGAGCCACCTCAACTGGCTCCTCTCGATGTGGAGGAGCAGCGGATCTAATCCGAGCCCCTCCCGGATGACCGAGCTTCTCACTCTATCTCTAAGGGAGAGCCCAGACACCCTGCGGAGAAAACTAATTTTGGCCGCTTGTATCCACGATCTCATTCTTTCGTTCGGTCTTTTATTACTAAGTCACAGTATCATCTTGCCCACCAAACCGATAGAGCACTGTGATTTGCAAGACAAGAGACAGTTTGGACCTGCTGAGGAAAATCATTTTGCTTCTGCTACTGTCTGTCTAGATTTCTAGGCTATCAGGGGACATGAGACCAATGGTTACTGTGTTTTGGGCGGTAGTTCATAAACAACATTTATTATAAAAATGCATCTGCATGTTATAGCCCCAGTTGGTATTAATTTTAAGGAATATATGCACACATGGCCCCACTGGAGTTCTTCATGACCACACTTGTGCACAAACAACACAAAATGATTATGAGAACACATTTTTTAAACACACAGGGGGAGTGTCACAAACAGGAACACACTAACCAGAATGCCTCAGCAGATGCTCTGTGGTTTTAAGGATCAGATGGACAACTGTACTGGAGGCATTTTGTGGCTGTGGGACGTCTGAGTAAATCTGGCTTCAGCCATCTGTCTCAGCACCTCTCAGTGTACAGCCTGGACCTCGTGCCTCTCTACACACCATCATAAAGGCAATGTGATTACACAAAGCCTGAGAATTTTGAAAATGTACATCAATAAATTAAAAAAAATAAATGAATTTGAAATATTTTTTTAAATATCCCAAAAAGTAAAATTTTCCAGATAGGTTATTCTCTTTTGGGGTGCTAAGTTAGACTATGCTTTAAAGGTGTGGAACACTCGTTTAATCAATACATTTGCAGTGGTCTCTAGTAGGAATGAATGCCTTGTAAGTCGTACTCTGGGGAAAACAAAACACTGGTGCACTATTTCCAGGAACTAGAAGATTGCCACATCACAGCTGAGCATCAGATGGCAGGATTTGGAGTCTTATTTCCTGATATTTGGACATCTCTCCTCTGATTGGCTAACAGCAACGTTGATGTTTTATCTCCACAAATAACACAAGCCTGGAGGAGTTCTGTTGTGTGGTGGAGTTGCTAATGCTAACACTTAGATTCCACTAGCAGAGACATTCACTGCTAAGTCAAGATGGGTGAGTTCATGGCAGTGTGAAGTAGATCTGTCAGGCTTTTCAAATCCTATCGTTTCACCGTCTATTTTCTATCAGAAGCTAATGCAGGAGATAGGTGTAGGAGACTATTTCCATGTTCAACCTGCATGAAAAACTCAGAGTGACTGATTATAATCAGAAATAATCATTAAAAAATGTTTTTTAGTGAACCACACCTTTAACAAGAAGCTAAATTTGTTCTTGGCATATCACTAGAGGTGATGAAGCTGGCGAGGCTTGCTAAAAACAAACCAAAAGAAAAAAGGAACCATCAGCATCCTCAAGCTCACTAATTAACTCATCCCATTGATCTTGTTGTGGATGAATTCTCTCATCACCCAGAGGTTGCTAAGGAACAAGTTGAATTCAGGAAGTTGGTGCTCTAAACAAAAAATGCTTTTAAAAGTTGTCATAGAGGGAAGTTTCACCATAAGGCAGCTTGTGTAGTAATACTGGGGGTAGTTATGGCAGCCTAACAAGCTCAAGATTCCATCTAAATGAATGGTGGGGGGGTATTTTTGCACTTTCAGTGGTCACTAGGATAGAAAACTCTACGTATTGATTCACCATTCAGATGTAATTACAATGACATGACTTGGTAAGTCGTCCCAAAAGAAAGTGAATGTGTCCTCACCAGACGACATACTCAAAGTATCCTGATGTTGTTGTCAAAGTTCAAACTGAGTGTAAAACTGTGTGTTACCATGTTGATTATATCAGAACCAAAGGTAGGCCTACTATGTTTTACTGATTCAGATCCTTCAGCCATCTTTGACCAAATCTGAATGCTGCTATAGAAAACACTGAGATTATGTAAGAAAGACAGATCCTTCCATTGGTAGGATTCATTTTCAGTGTCAATGGAGATGTGGTTGTGAATGAGTTTATTAAGAGACATCATCAGCACTTCAAACTGTAGTAAATATTCATAGAAAACATGTAAAGTACTAGAATACCAGTCATACTCACATATTGAGACGGTGAACAGGAAAATAGTTAATGAATAGTTCTGGGACAATTAAATTGGGTCACCCTTAAGCAAGAGATTCTGCCCATGCATTTGATAAAGACCATATAGAATATGCTCTATTCTTACTCATCTTTTTGCAACAAGAAAAAAAAACAGTTTCAGAATTTAAAGGCCAAGTAATCCTAGAAGGAGCTACTTTAATGCCAGAACTCTAAAATAATCTTTTGCTGAAAACTGATGGTGTTGTGGTTGTTTTGATCAAATATTGGCAATGTTACATCTGCTCTCAAGCTACTGGTTTGCACTTGGGTGTTATGTTGTTGCTGCCTGCTGATTAGCTGTGGCAGCCATATTGAATCAGGTTTACTCCAAAAGTTGCTGATGGACATCGAATGGTTACTTTCTGGAAGTTTCATCCAAATACATTCAGTGGTTCATAAGTTATGTCGCTAATAAACAAAAAAATAAAATAAACAAAGCGAAAAATAAAAGAAAAAATGATCATCTATTGCCCTATGGTGTTGGATGATAAATATGATTCTAAGATTATTAGTTTCAGCTTGAATCCTTAATCTTCCTCAAAATTCAAATCATTTCTGATTTATTTAAAAAAGAACCAACTTGAAGAAAAGGATTAAGATCGTTTCAATCTTGACCTTGTAACCCTTTAAAATGCTTCATTAAATTTCCCTGTTCAGCTGTCAGACAGTTGTGTGTGCATGCGTGCGTGTGTTTCAGCATGATTTGAATGGGTTATCTATTGTAATCTGGCCCAAAGATGGAAAAAACAGAAATCTGCACATAAGACTTTGCAGATATACTGAAAAACAAAGACAAATGTTCCAATGTTATTCTTTTAAATGTACAGTTGTGGCCAAAAGTTTTGAGAATGACACAAATATTAGTTTTCACAAAGTTTGCTGCTAAACTGCTTTTAGATCTTTGTTTCAGGTGTTTCTGTGATGGACTGAAATATAATTACAAGCACTTCATATGTTTCAAAGGCTTTTATCAACAATTACATGACATTTATGCAAAGAGTCAGTATTTGCAGTGTTGGCCCTTCTTTTTCAAGACCTCTGCAATTCGACTGGGCATGCTCTCAATCAACTTCTGGGCCAAATCCTGACTGATAGCAACCCATTCTTTCATAATCACTTCTTGGAGTTTGTCAGAATTAGTGGGTTTTTGTTTGTCCACCCGCCTCTTGAGGATTGACCACAAGTTCTCAACGGGATTAAGATCTGGGGAGTTTCCAGGCCATGGACCCAAATTTCAACGTTTTGGTCCCCGAGCCACTGAGTTATCACTTTTGCCTTAAGGCACGGTGCTCCATCGTGCTGGAAAATGCATTGTTCTTCACCAAACTGTTGTTGGATTGTTGGAAGAAGTTGCTGTTGGAGGGTGTTTTGGTACCATTCTTTATTCATGGCTGTGTTTTTGGGCAAAATTGTGAGTGAACTCACTCCATTGGATGGGAAGCAACCCCACACATGAATGGCTGCACGTGTTTCTTTGCAGGTCACCATGGTTAACAATGGAAGAACAATGATTTCAAGCATCACCCTCCTTTTAACATGTCAAGTCTGCCATTCTAACCCAACCAGCCTGACATAATTATCTCCAGCCTTGTGTTCGTCAACATTCTCACCTGAGTTAACAAGACCATTACTGAATTGATCTCAGCAGGTCCTTTAATGACAGCAATAAAATGTAGTGGAAAGTTTTTTAGGGGGGATTAAGTTCATTTCCATGGCAAAGAAGGACTATGCAATTCATCTGATTACTCTTCATAACATTCTGGAGTATATGCAAATTGCTATTATAAAACTTAAGCAGCAACCTTTCCAATTTCCCATATTTGTGTCATTCTCAAAACTTTTGGCCACGACTGTACAACCAACAGCACTCATGTTTTCATTTAAAAAATACAACCCAGGGGTTTCTCCCGTTACTTCTGTCATATTTAGCTTTTTGGCTTAACGAGATAAAACAATGATTGAGAGTGATTACACTGACTACAACTATCCCATTCAAAATTCAAACTAAGTTAAAGAAAAATGGAGCAGCTTTGGTTTTATTTGGATTAAATTTCAGTCTTGTTATGATAACTGGATTAGAATAATGATTTCTCTTGTTACCAAAGGTGCAATAAACGCATCATGACTTTGAGTTACAAGAATCAAAAAAGAACAATGTAATGATGGTGGGATTAAGCCAATTTAGTGAAATGACACCTCCACGAGTACCAGATCAGTGCAGCATTTGACTGAGACAAACTGTTATCTTCCAGCCAGCAGCCTCTCTCACAGGCGTCTTGTTCATGACCTTTCAAATGATTGCTGATTAGGAGCACTCAGCTGCCTCCAGTGGGAAGAGCAGAGAGGCTGGGGGAGCAGAGGGGAAGTCACCCTATCTAAACAGTTTGTGTAGTAGGAGTAATTTTATTCAGTGTTTGCAGGGTTTTTACCAGACCGAGCGCACGCTCTGCTGTCAGAAAGGCATCAGTCACTGAGTTAAAGTGGATTTTTAGCAAGCACTCACTTCTTCCTGCCAGCTTTTTTCTCCTGTCGCTGTCTGATATTAATAAATAATTCACAACAATTCAACAGGCTGACACAGATCTTCAGGCTGAATGAAAACATGATGAACTTCTTCAGCCATCATTATTAGGATGACTACTTTCTAACTGGACAATAAACAAATCTCCTTATTGGATAAAACAAATTTGCACAATCTGTAAAATTCTTCTTATGAAGCTAAAACTGGTTTTAGTTTCCACTGAGTGTGTTTTAAAGACCAAGGTCACTGAGAAACCGTTTTTTTTACTGTTTATTTTAAAAATATGGTAAAATGACCTGTAATGGATATAGCGCCTTCTACAGTTGTAGAATTCCCCCACGGCACTTTACAACACAATCAGTCATTCACCCAGTCACACACACATTCACACCCTGATCAGCAGGGTACGAATTACACAGAGGCTTCTGGGGGAGCCCTGGGGGGCCCCTGGACATGAAAGTGCCCAAAGTTGGCCAGGCACCCCCAGAAAATTATTGTGTATTAAATAAATGCAACAACAAACTGCACGCTTGGCACCCTGCCATCTTAAATGAATTGAGCATGCGAGGTGGTGTGTGTGTGTGTGTGTGTGTGTTGGGGGGGGGGGGTGTCCAAGTCTACTTGCCCTGGGCCCCCAAATGCCTTGAAACAGCCCTGGAAGTGGGACTGAGTTTTGAAGGTGGTCTGAATTGTATCATATATATAAATATTACACGCCTATAAAGTATTGCTTAATTAAGTTAAAAAGGTGTAGTGGTGATAAATCTACCTACCTTTTCCAGCACTTTGTTTTGTTTTCTTGCTTTTTATTTGACTATTTCCTGTCCTGTCTCTGATCTCCCTTCATCTCCTCTCAATCCTCCAGAAAAAAACTGCTACTTTTTCACCTCATGAGATATTTTGAACTAAGCAGATCAAAGGGATCTACCGACAGCAAACATGGCGGAGTGCGCAGCCGCGCCAGTGAGGTGAAGTCACCAGGACACAAGTTTTGAGCTGCAACAGACCCATCAGACATGAATTAAAGACAGAAATTACCAGAGAATATGAGCGGACGTGAACAATCGTGTGTTAATTATGTTCTTTTGGTGGCGTCACTTTGAGAATGTTGCTGTCGTCATGCAGGATGCAGCTGCCTGGAGCGCATGAACAATCTGCTCAAAAGAAGTCCTGGTAGACTGAAAGTCCATATAAATAATGCAATATAGGTTGAAACTGGGCTTCCCCAGGGTGTGTCAGTTGAGGGCTTCCAGGAGAGCCCATCACCCTTTTGGGGGAGCTTGGCACCCCCAGCTCCCCCATAATTCAAACTCTGCTGATCTGTCACTCAAACATGCAGGCTGAACGTGAAAATAATCTACCCCTATTTCCTGCATTAATTGTCGATAAAAAATAGACAAGGAAAAGCTCGGATTAGAAAAGCCTGACAGATCTACGTCACACTGAAAATTAGCGTTCTCAGCTTGCTATGGGGAAGGCTGTTGCTGGTTTAGAGTGCAGGAAACAGCAGAGAACGTCTCAGCTAGTAGAAGCTAACCGTTAGCATTAGCAACTCCACAACATAGCAGAACTCCTTCAGGCTTGTGTTATTTGTGGAGATTAAACAGCAACATTGCAAAGCAAACTTAGTCAGTGGTAAAGTCGCGTTGTTGTTAGCCAATCAAAGATGTCCGAAAATCAGGAAATAAGATTCCAAAACCTGCCGTTTTCTCCTCTGGTTCACTTCCATGTCCTGAAACAGGAGTGCAAGAGCTTTTTCCTGCAGATATCCATTCATTTATACTAGAGACCAGTGCAAACGTATTGAAAAGCAACAATAGAACTTGGTCTTTAAGTGTTTTTCTCAGCTTCAAGCTCATTTGAACAATGTTCTGAGATAATAAAAATCCAATTCTTTGAGTGGAACGTTATCACAAGTTATAAAAGCTAGTAGCAAAAGAAAAACAACAACCAGGACTCTTTGGATATCACAAATGATTAAATCAAAATAGTTATCTCCTCAAATTTTAACTGCAAAAGCAATAAAACAAAATTTTGTCAAGGAACAAAATAAGGCCTCAAAGGATTACACAAAGTTTCCTTTCTGTGGCAGAGATGAGTTATGATGTCTATACAGTAAGTGTTTTCTGAAACATGAAAGAGCATGGCTGTATCCGATTAGAATAAAAAACCTACAACCAAAGGGGTGAAAACAAATGGAGTCGTGGGGGAAAGAGGCTGGCTGTTTGATGAAGCAGTGAAGATCAAGACAGAAAGAGAAAATGAGTCAGCAGCAGCTGGGAGGTCTCTGTCTGAAGACAGATGTTTTCCTAAGATTAATATTCCCACTCAGAGTTTATTCATCTGTGTTATTCCCACCCTCAGCAGGTGATTTCATGCCTTCTGAGCAGCCAGAAAGACTCTGTTTTCCCTGCAGCCATGATGACCAACCTGTCCCAGATTTTAATAAATGATACTGATAAATCTAGCATATGAGACAGAACGGAGGGTGGGACTATAGGCTGTTTCTTCACACACACACTTACATATTAACACACACACACACACATCTATTTACAGCATTAGCATTCCTTCATGAATCTTTAAACTGCTGAAATCTTTACCTCCTTCACACAGGTCATAATTCACTCGGAGCCATTGTGGGCACCGCGGTCTGCAGTGATGGTGTCAGATGATTACGGCTGTCCTCATTCGCTGCGGTCTCGATTGATCACCGATTTGATCAGTGGCAATAAATGATGAATGATAGTTTCCACTGACTTTGGATGGAAGGCAGGAGCGTTGTGTCCACTCCTCGGTGCACAGGTAATTAGGTGCACTTTAGTAATCAGACACGGGTCCATGATATTGATCTGGGAGTTCTAAGAAAGGCTGATCCAGTTTCAGGTGTGCACACACCTATAGGACTCTGATTACACTTGAATGTGGAGAAGTGGGTGAACGTGATTACGGCTTAGTCTTGGGACATAAAAGGATTATCAGCTTTTGTCTGAGAATGAAAATTCAGATCCTTCAGCTCTGACCCTCACCTTGTCTTGATGTCACAACACATGATTCTGTGATTAGCTTTCATCTAAGTCAACACTTTTACCCCATAAATTGTGGTTTTATTTTCAAACCAATACGTGTTTTGATCCTCTTCGTTTTCCTTGTATAGGTTACAAATCTGACATCAACACCAAAAACACACATAGCTTAAATGTGATTGAGTCAGGTGATTGGAGTCTGGGATTTTTACCACTGCACAATATTTTATTACATGCATGTTGGAAACACTTTAATCTGGAGCTTGCATGTTGGCTTGGAAGTAACGCTGCATGATTTATCTTTCCTGAGCGAGGACAAGGACATTGGCATCAGTAATCGGTGCATTTATATTACCACTTTTATAAGAAATGTAGAGGTATTGCATGGAGAGATGCTGGAAAAACAATATTCAGCTCCAACACTTTAATTTAATGTCTTTCCCTTTTTTCTGCTTTTAAAACGGGACCTTTAAAAATATAGAAATAAACACTGACCCTGCATGGCTACAAAGGTGTTATTTTGAGTGAAAGTCACTAAATACCGTGCTGTGTGGAAATGTATCTGCCTTTAGCTGCCTTTGATTTTTGCATCAAACATAAATGTTTCAGACCAACAAAGAAATTTCAACATCAGAAAAATCTCTTCTGACCGAACGATCAGAACAGTTTGTCTTTCATCTACCAGAAAACCTGTTGACCATAATCCATAAGACTTGTTCTGTGGACTGATAAGATAAAGGTGAAACCTTTTAGAAGGTGTATGTTTCATATCTAAAGTAAATCTAGCGTTACATTTCAGAAAAATAACATAAAAGTCAGACATGGTGGTAAATTGGTGATTCTAGAGCTGCTTTGCTGCTTAATTTGGGGACAATTTGCTCCTAAAACCACAAAGTCTGCTCTTTACTGAAAATCCTGAAAAAGAATGACTGACCTTTGACCTTAAACAGGCTGTAGTCTGGAAAACCCTCCAGTGTGGTTCAAAGCAATTCTGGAACAAAATACACCCACATAGATGTAAGAGACTCGTTATAACCAAGGGTGTTGAAGAAAATTATTAAAGGTCTCATTCACTTGCTTCTTCAATAGATTTGTTGTGGTTTCTAGCATGAATGAATCATTTTCTGTGAGAAATAAAAAGCTCTCACGCTGCTGTTTCAGAGGTTAGAAGTTTTATTGAGGAGTGGGGGTTGACAGGCTTTCAGGGCCTACCCATTAATATTCATTTTATGCAATAATCTCACCTCTGATTGGCTAACAGCAACGTGACTCTTCCACTGCCTTCATTCGCTCTTCTTTCTTGGGTAAAGAATGCAACCTCAATGTTTTATCTCCTCAATAACACAAGCCTTAAGTTGCCAATGCTAACAGTTAGCTTGTATTAACTGAGATGTGCTCTTCTCTCTTCTGGATGCTAAATAACAACAGCCTTCTGCAGTCACAAGCCAAGGTGGGCAAGGCCATCAATGCTATTATTAATTATTAATAATAATAATAATAATAATAATACATTTAATTTATAGGTGCCTTTCAAAACCCAAGGTCACCGTACAAGAAACATGATAAAAACCTACAAATACAACAACAATTAGATCAGCTATACAAAAAACAAACACAGTAGAAATGACAAAACAGTTTGTTGGCTAGAGAGAGTCTGTTACTATTCTGTGGCTAAAGCAGGCGATGGGGTTTGAAGAAATTTTTCACATTCTGCATGCATATGCAACTCAGAGTATAGGGCCGTGGTATACTTGCTGTTTAGCGACGCGCACGTTTTAAATGGCTGCCACGCGTAGCTTGCGTTGATTTGAAGCGTTGTTTGTGCGCGTCCCCCAAAATTAACGCGACACGACGCGCCCGAATGTTGCAATATACGAGCAACTGGTAGGTGGAGTTGACAAAACGAGCGAGGCACACTCACCATGCTGGTTTAGAGGTCTTTCACACCATCTACGATACCACTGCTGTCCTTTTTTCTGCTGTAATCTCAAAATTAACCAGTTTTTAGCTCTTTTATTGACGCCATGTTTGTTTTGGTTGTACCCTACAAACTCTACCCTACAGACTCTATCTGGTCTGAGTACTCTACTGTGCCCCCTAATGGAACACTCCAGTATTACGTGCAGTGCAGCAGCAAGTCTGTGAGCAAGACGCAGTCTGCTGCCTGCGTCAACACGAGGTTAAAAAGCAAGTTTATTCCCGGCTCTCAAGAATTGAATGACAAGGGCAAACTACTGGCTCATTAAACCACATCAGTACACACTAACGATCTCCATTAGTGCTGTGTTTCTTTTATATACGATAAAGGCCTTTAATTAGAGCATACCTGCTTTGTTTAGCCTATTTAACACATGTACAACAGACTGCATAGTTAACCTTTAAAGAGAGCTTTTAGGCTCTCAGTAATCCTGCGTGTTGTCGTAGCGCTCCGTAATGACATGCCTTTGACTTTTATTGAGTCCGCTTGCAGTAACATGCATCAAGTGAACTGTGGGGTAAAAGCACCTGCTTGTCCTTTTTTTCCATGTTAATTGTGAATGTTAATTAAGTTCGCTCTTGATGTTGGCAGTGTTTCCTCCTCTGTGTTTCTTTAGCCTTTGGCCAGTGGCTGCTGACGCATGTACCTTTCAGCAAAGTCAGACTAATAAAGACAGAGGAGGTCTGTGCCCTTGGTGAACACCAGACTCTGACTGATGAAACGAAGGAAATACTATTTCTTTTCCCCCTTTATTTTTACTTAGAATTTACACAAAGATGTTTTGTGATATTTTTTCAAGGAGATATTTTGATGGAGACAAAAAGACATTAGGATTCAAACCCATTTATTTATGCATGGACTTAATTACATTGAAGGTTAAATTAATTTTTTGTGTAGGAAATAAATTTTTATTGCTGTGCATGCAACATAATTGATGTTTGATGCATGACAAATAGTTTTGCAAGCCTATAATGTAAATTACTAACATTAAAAGTTTGAAAAATCTAAGTGAAGATAAGAATTTGTTACAAATATTCTTTGTGTCAAGTTAAGGATCTACATTTAATAAGGAGACATTCGTAATTTGAACTAGATCCAGTAATATGTTGAGGTGTTTCAGTTGTTTAGGACGTTCTTTATCAGCATGGAAGATTAAATGGTCTAAAGAACAAAGAATAGAGAGAGTAATTTCTTTGCTGTCTGAGAAAAACAAGAGTGGACAGATACTGATCATCTGTCAGGGGAGTCTAAAGTGATTTTCCTTCTTTGCTCCGCTCAGAGGAACAGAGGCAAGGAAAAGTAGAGCAGCGTTTGAAAAAAAGAGGAAAAGAGAAAGAGGCAAGTAAGAAGCTTCTGTTTTCAGTTCAACTTCATGCTTTGAGCTTCAACAAGCCTAAAATCAGTCATATGTTATATAAAAGTATGAGGATTGTGTCTAAATAATCTCCACATCAGCAAAGTCAACTTAGCTTTCACATCCAAAGAAGACATTCAGGAGTCTGCATTATACAAATTATTCTAACATTACAGGTTTGCCACTAATTTGGCTCAGCCGTGGCCTCTGGCTGTGCCTGGCTCTAACCGCGCTGGCATCCCTCCAGCTGCAAACCGGAACAACAATCTGTCACCTCCACCGACGCTCACGGTGGTACAGAACAGCTCTGTTCAGCCCTCCTCACCTTCACGGCCTTCATCACTCCCTCACACTAACTCCACTGCATCATCTCAACGTTTCCGGCACATGACCCCCACCCAACTTCATCCCTCATGTTCCTGTACCGTTATTGAGGGAATTATTTTGTCGTACTGGAAGCAAAAGACTTTAGAAACATAAAGTGCAATCCATCAATCAAAGTTTCAGCTGGGAGAGAAACCCCCAAAGTGTGGTGACTTGTTCGTATATAAGATAGAAAAATAAGAAGACTGGAGGATATATGTGTTTAAGCCTCTTGGCCACAATCATAAACTGAGGGTAGATTGGATGAGATTAAAAGTATTATTGGCATGCAGCGCGAGAATGCATGGCACTGAGAAAATAACACATCATTTATCTCAGTCCTTGACAACACTGAAATTGCATACATTGAAATTGTGATGGCTATAAATTTTCAATACACTGCACAGCTTTAATTAACACTGACACTTCATTTAGTTTGTTTCATTTACTTACGTTCTGTGGATATACGAGAATAGTCGACTTATAGCAGTTTAATGGTTTGAGGCTTGTGTCCCGACACTTAGCCGGTATTAGTTTGTGCTGCCATAATAACTGGAGAGAGAGAGAGAGGTTAGAAAATGTGACTCTTGTAGTGTATAAAATATTTTTTACATGATTCAAACGTATCTGAAGCTAGTATGTGAACTGAGCTTATCTTGGTGAAGACAGAAAATGGCAATAAAAATGCAAAGTTTCAATTGGAGTCACTAAATTGGTACATGACAAATTGCCATCATCCTCATCACCATCCTCCTCCTCCTCCTCCTCCTCATCGTCATCATCCTCCTCATCATCATCACCATCATCATCGTTCTCATCCTCATCTTCATCATCATCATCGTTCTCATCCTCATCTTCATCATCATCATCCTCCTCCTCATCATCATCATCACCATCATCATCATAATCCTCCTCCTCCTCTTCATCATCATCGTCCTCATCCTCATCATCACTCATCATCATCATCATCATCACCCTCATCCTCACCATCATCGTCATTCTCATCCTCCTCCTCATCACCATCATCATCATCCTCCTCCTCCTCCTCATCATCATCACCATCATCGTCATAATCCTCCTCCTCTTCATCATCATCATCGTCCTCATCCTCATCATCACTCATCATCATCATCATCACCCTCATCCACACCATCATCGTCATTCTCATCCTCCTCATCATCACCATCATCATCCTCCTCCTCCTCATCATCACCATCATCATCATAATCCTCCTCCTCCTCTTCATCATCATCGTCCTCATCATCACTCATCATCATCATCATCACCCTCATCCTCACCATCATCATCATTCTCATCCTCCTCCTCATCACCATCATTATCATCATCATCCTCATCACCATCATCCTCATCCTCCTCCTCATCATCACCACCATCATCATCATCATCATCATCATCATCCTCTTCCTCATCATCATCATCATCATCACCCTCATCCTCATCCTCACCATCATCGTCATTCTCATCCTCCTCCTCATCACCATCATCATCATCCTCCTCCTCCTCATCATCATCATCACCATCATCATCATAATCCTCCTCCTCTTCATCATCATCATCGTCCTCATCCTCATCATCACTCATCATCATCATCATCACCCTCATCCACACCATCATCGTCATTCTCATCCTCCTCATCATCACCATCATCATCCTCCTCCTCCTCATCATCACCATCATCATCATAATCCTCCTCCTCCTCTTCATCATCATCGTCCTCATCATCACTCATCATCATCATCATCATCACCCTCATCCTCACCATCATCATCATTCTCATCCTCCTCCTCATCACCATCATCATCATCATCATCATCACCATCATCATCATCGTCCTCCTCATCATCATCATCATCACCATCATCATCACCATCAACATCCTCAGCCATCTAACCTCCTTCATGCAATCCAGGATTAGCTTAATCAAACCTGAGGTTCCCAGTCTCAAGGGAAAATAGATCCCACAAACATCAGCAATCAGTATACAAATGAAATTTGATCTTGTGCTTCCCAAAAAGTGAATCAAGGGGCAGCAGACATGAAAAACAATGATGGACCCAGAACAGACCCCTGTGGGACCCCTCAAGAGAGGCTAGCGCAGGAGGAGGAGAAGTTGCCCAACCTCACGCAGAAACTACTCCCTGAGAGATAGGACCTAACCCACTCCAGTGGACCTCCAGTGATCCCCACCCTATTACTCAAGCCGAGATAATAAAATATCATGGTCTACAGTGTCAAACAGTGCCACTGAAAGATCTAATAAAAACAGAATTACAGTCTCCCCTGAGTCATTTCTCAGGGGAGACTGTGATTCAAAAACAATTACAGTACTTTTATCTTTTATATGGCTGGGTCAAGTGTGGCATTTGATGAAACTGAGAACAACTTGTAACAATCATAAATCTGTTGTACATGTGTTGGGTATGTCTGAGTTTTGTCTTGATTATTTTATCATGTTTCTTGATTTTTTCACCTTACTTTTCACACGGCAAGATTTAAAAATCGTCGGTCCGGTCTTGGTTGGGTCGGCCCGCCCCCGCCCAGCCAGGTTTTGTTCGCCCCATGATGTCTGTGGTTCATATAGCCTTCTCAGGAATGCAGATGTCTCCGAGCATGTGGGAGGAGCAAACGACGCACTGAGAAGTCTGTGATGTCCTCCTTATGTTAGTAAAAACAAACGGCCGTGGGCTGTGTTGCTTTTGGAGACTCTGACATGAAGCACACAGCTTCCTACTGTCTCACTGAGTAGAGGTGCTTCACAGTAGTCTGTCCTTGCGCTGCAGTGGCAGGTCCAAGCTGCAGTCACAGAAGATGTTTACCCCACTGCAGCCAGACTGATAATGAATCACACATGCGGGAAGCCTATTATGCCAATCAGAGGCTCCCTCTAGTAGGTAGGCGTGAACTTCAGCAAATCAGTCCGTAGTGGGTGTTTTGGGTCGGCTGAGCACGAAGCTGGCTGCCCGTTGACCGTTGGTCTGAAAAAACAGTCGACTGAGCACGGAAAACCCACAGATTACCTAGATGTGAACACAATTAACCTACCAGGGCTAGGTTGGGCCGACTCAGATGTGAATGCGCCAATAGTTGAATTTAATATAATAATTACAGGAAAACATGTTTAATGAACAGAAAATAGACTTGATATCACTGTTAGGACCCATAAATATTGTTAAAAGGTGATTACAGTCAAATTATCAGTCTGTAAAAATGTTTTAAAGTTTAATCCCATTCTTCTACTGTGTGAACAACTATTACCAAGAGAAGACTTTAAAGGCAATAAAATAACTATAACTATATTAGGAAAAGATGGTTTAAGACTAGTGACTTGACACAATTCCTAATAATCTGAAACAATATTATGGCAATTATGACATACAATGACCAAAATGCATCAATGCAAGAGGCTGATGAGATCATATGGAAGAAGATTAGGTTAAACTGTTGCTATATGTGGTCATATAAGTCACAATGAGGACATAGTCCTCACTCATTGATGCTTTCCTGTTGCTTTCTGTTAATAATTACATGGTGCCAAAGGTCACATGCATTCAAGTAAAATTCCATCAACCCTTTTTTAAAAACTACTTGAGACAAAATGATTATTTATAAGAAAGAGATGCTGTTTTTTTTCACCGTGACCATAAAAATTTAAAAACTAAAGTATTTGCAGGTTTAGTTAACCCAGTAAAGAGTAAACAATGCTTTACTACAGCTCAGATGGTCAGATTCATCATGACACGGACATTAATGATGTTTGACTGCAGCCATCATTAACCTTTTGGTGTAATCATAATGATCACGTTGCATAATCACAATATTCCATAATGATGAGAGCACAGGTGGAAAAGAAGATAGATGAAAAGGTTAAGCTAAAATAAATCAGAGGTGAGTGGGGCCTGCATTTGCTTGGATTAACAAGACCATTAACTTTAATTGCTTCCAGGAATTCACCATCAGCTACTAAACATTGTGTGTCCAGGTTCCAGCTCCTTGAATTGTCCAAAGGTCGTGAACATATGTGTTTGTCTCATGTTTTGTTTTTTATCATTCTGGAGTTTAAAGACGATCTGTTTTATTTAACCTTATAAACCAAGCTATGAGTCAGTGTGTGGACAGCAGACTGCTGCAGGCCAGACAGTGTCCGTTTCCAGTTTACAGATCAAACCACATCCCTGTTTCAGTGGGGAGTCGGTAGCTCCCTGCCCAGGTCATAACCTGCTGAGAGGAAAACAATGAGCAGTATTTCTTCTCCGTCAGAGCACAAAAGTGCTACACACATCAATATGTTGGATGAAGAAAGCCATCACTGTTGATGAAATGTTGAAAAAATAAAAGCTGCCTTAACCCGCCACAGCTCAAACCCAGCAGATAAAAAGGTGTAAAGAGGATTAAACCAGTCTTGTGAAATCTGTCTAATAGTTTTGGCTAAATTAGAAAAAGCAAACTTGTTAATGGATCATTGGAAAGAGTAATCCTGATTTATTAAAACGTGGACTAAGAGCAATTTACTGATTGTTTCAGGTTTAGATTGATGATTCAAAATTCTTTTACTGGTTCTATTTCTGTTTTATGGATGCATGGAGGATTAAAGTAGAGAATTAGGGGAACACATCAGATAAACACTTTGCAAACTTTATCTTTGGTATACTTTGATTTAAAGCACACTTAATGATGTTTTATTGAAGCCATCTGTGTCATCAACCAACGTAACAGCTAGGCAAGAACAAATAACCATGTTTACAATAATTTTCATCATCATCCATGGTACGTTTCCTTCCGTTAATAAAGTTATCCATCAACATTTTCCGTACCATAAATATGCTTAATAATGTTACAAACCTTGTTCCCCTTATCAACTGAAGCTAAAAATGAGTTCTTCTTTACAATATCCTTGGTTCTTTCTCCGTTTGCCTGCTTTCCGTTGTGTTCCGTTTTTGTTCAAGCATGTTTTGGTTTCTGTACTTCCATCTCACGTTACTATACTTCTGGTTTACTAGGAAGTTACCAAAATAAAAGCTTCTAAACTTAAACAGTAGAAACACATAACAGTTAACCTTTACACACTACCAAACATTTGTGGTAGATGTTGTAAAGTTTTGGCAATTTGATCATAAATCCAAGAAAAACTTTGATCCTTTGAAATAGAATATATTGAAAATGTGAAAAAAAAGTTAAAATTTGTAATCTTTGCAAACAACATCTAACCTATAAGGACAATGAATATCAAGGCCACAAAGTGATCATTTCTTATTCAATCATCCAAAAGTGCCAGCAGGTATGTAGCCTGCTGACGTCACTGTTTTCTGTTAATGCACCTCCAACAATATGGTTATACAACACCTTGTATGTTGAACCATGATGTGCATAAGACCCCTTTACTTGTGTTTCATCTCTTTCTTGTTCATAATGTTTTGGATGACTCAGGACAGAAAGCATCCTGCTGTGTTTGACTCAATATGGCAGCCAACATCTGGTGCGGGCTGGGATTAAATGATGCCTCTACTGCTCCAAGTCTTTGAATCTCTTGGCATCCAAAGCGGAAACCTTAAAGTTGGTCTAGAGCGCAGTGACCCATCTGGTGTTCAGTCAGCCTAAACAAGCATGTGTCACCTTACCACTCAATTAACTCCATAAGCTCCTCGTGGCTCCAATGTTCATGAATACTTAACTACAGAGGGACTTCTGGCTCTGAACCCAACGATCAAAACCCAGTTATAGAATCAGGCTTATGTTCTATAGCTTCCACTTGATGTCTGGTACGTCCATTTGGCACTCAGAACGGGATTTTCTAACTTCAACTCCCTTTATGACCCTCACCACGACTCGTGAACATTCTGACTAATCACACAATCGTTCTAATGTGACAACCTAAAAGAAGAGAAAGAAATCTCATAATTAAATTTTTTAATAGCCATGTTTCCACTATAGGAGTTCTGGGAAATTTCCAGGAGGGAGGAGAGTGACAGGGAAAATATGATGGCTTGGTTGTCTCCATACACTTTGCTCAGTGTATCACGGATGTTTCGGCAGTGATTGATGTCACTGATCAGCGCCAAAAGTCGTCCACGGACATTACAGTTTTTCTCGATTGCTAAGACACATTTCTTGAAAGCTGCTCTCCCTTTCTCTAACCTGTGAACACAAAACCCAATTTTCAAGCTAAATCCCCAAAACCTCAGACTCTTCTTGCAAAACCAAACTTTCACCTCAAAACAGTTCAATCTGTGCTCAAAACTGAACTTTGTCGTCAAATCGTGCCCGAGTCAATCAAAACAACAATCACTACTGAACAGTCACTAAACACTACGTAGAAAAATAGAAAACACAATGCTCAGGACATGAAGTTGGAGAAATAAATGTTTATTGTTCACTGTAGGTGCAATGCATGTTTCAAAACAAAAATAACTGCATTTAGTACTTGTAAAAACAAACAGAAATCTTACAGTATGGATTTGACACTTGTGTACAGTGAGCCCATATACTAAAAATAAAGTACAAAAATATACAAATACTACTGTAAGTGCAAAGAGCAAAGATTCCAGTACGTACAGGTTGGCATATTATCCAGACACATTCAATGTTGATTACGTAGTGATAGACTGTAGTGGCCTAAATCACTTTTTCTGTATCACTTACAAAACTAGATCTATTTCTACAGAGGGGTTTTCAACTGGATGCAATGGAAAGACCCCATGAACACATCTATAAGGATGAAGCACTGTGTATGTTCCCTCACATCATTAGCCACAAGTGTGATCCATTTTTAGTTGTTGTGTTCAAGTGGTGACACCAGTGCTTTACTTGTGATTGACGTTTGTCACCTGTGCTCACCATTATGCACATAATTGGATTTTTTTTCTTGTCTTTACATTTCTCCCATATGGAGCATCTTCAAACTCCATAAGCTTCCACAAAATCCCATGAAATCCCAGTGGAGACAGTTACTTATACCCTGGTGCACCAGACAGTCTCAGTCTGACTGTTCTCACTTGGGGTTTCACACTGGTGGAATCAGGTGCTAATTGCTATCAGGAGGTATAGAAGAGACATATCCTACAGAAGCCCCCTGGGGTGGTTTCACAACAAGAACCTTTTCCAAGAACCAGGGTGTTTTGTAGGATTGTGACACTATACATGTATTTTATTCAGACATTCTTTGATTGGAAACTGATCATTTTATTCCTTGACGTGGTTTTGAGACCATCTCCATGACCAAACATAAGTTGTAGGTGGCTGGTTTCATTTCCTGCCCTTCTTTAAGGCAGTTTCCTAATAACAGCTGTGTCTGCATCATTACTCTGCAGAAAACAGCCACATGGGTGGTAATATTTTTGTGTACTACAAGTAAAATACAAATGGTTTTCTACTGACTGACAAAAAAGTCCCGTAAGTCAAAGCTTTGCTTACGTAATACGTCGCACACTTCTGATGAAATACTCTTTGTTGTGTTCTATTGCACAAGATTTCTGGCATCTGTCATGTTTCAATCACTGTGGTGAACGTATGGTGCAATAACACATTTATCATGAAATTTTACACTTGAATAACTCTTTAGGTAAAGATACTAAATGTTTGGGGTGGGGAGATGGGTGATCCAAATATCCTAAATCAGCGTAGTTATGAATTGTAACTAGACCAAACACTCCATGTGATGTCATTTTATCAGTGTGGTGACTTATTTACTCCCTGAACTTTAACAGTGAGCCCGCGGGCCTTTCAGATGCTGTAGTTAAACCAAGTTCTATAAATATCTCCTCACGTCACAGCCGCTCAGATTCATCATCACATCTCCTCTCACCTCTCCTTCCTCTATCCACGTGACACATCTGTTTTGTAGTACGCCACTGGAATAAAAATACCCCCACTGTGACGTGTTTTGTTTTTTGATAGAGAGCTCGTACCTCGGTTAGGTTCTCTCTACATTTGGTTTCCACACTCAGCTCCCCCAGATGTCTCCTCTCTGCTGATGCGTCTGCGCTTTCATCTCCACTTTAGTGTTTCCGCTTTTTATTTTAAGAAAGTGTGCCATGGATTAGTTCACCCCCTGAAAGGCTTTTGGATTAAAATGTGTGAAGGGTGACACAGAGGATGATTAAAAGAGGAAAGGAGAAGCAAAGACAAGGAGAAGAGGAAGATAGAGAGAAGGAATAATAGGTGGTTGGTTGATGTTGAGGGAAGGGAAAGTGGTGGAGAGATGGGATTTCCATGAGGGGATTATAGTGCTGCTTTATGTTCAACAGTTAGTGTTACATCAGAGTTCAACTTATATGAAAAACAGCTGATTTATTTTTCTTCATTCTTAAACCAGTTTCAAACCAGTTTTAAACCTCTTCACTCTTTCTGAAATGAGTCTAATGTTAAATCCTGAACCAGTGCACTATCACCCTGTTTACTAGGGATGTGTATCAGTAAAATTTTGGCGATACGATACGTATCGCGATACAGGGAGACGATACAATATATCACGATATATTGTGATATATTCAGCCAGACGATATTAGCGATTTTTTAGACTGAATTTATTGTAGGAAAATTCAATGAACAGTCCAAATTGATACGTAACATGTTTAACATGAGGTATCTGAACCATATTAGAGGGATTTAGATTTCACTGGTGGAAACAAAAACCATTGCTCTTTAAGTAAAAAATAAAAGGAGTAATTAACATCTGCAATATCTGAAGTAATTTCAAAATTAAAAAAAAAGGCAGTCTCTGCTGCCAACTAGCGGTCGGCGTTTGATTTGCACCAAAAGAAAAGAAAATACACACGTTTGCATGTAAATTCTTCCAAAAATTCGATACACGGCTTTTGAATATTGATATAATATTGCAGGAAAAAATATCACGATATATTACCATATCGATATTTTCTTACATCCCTACTGTTTACTTAGTGTTTTTCCACGTTTTTGTGCATCTTTGATCAAACTTTCATCAAAATAAACACTTCTACATCAAGTAAACGGTAAACAGTGAAGACAAGTTAAGACAGCTGTATTACATCACTCTTGCTTTAGGTCAGTGTACTTTGAGTTTTGTGTATGATTCAGGCAGCCAAATCTTGGACATGCTTCAAGAAAGCTTTGAGCGGTGTCATTTGATGTGCTGTTCAACTTCTTAAGTGTTCCTACCTGCTGCCAGTGGCCACGCTGCAAGATGGGCTGAAAAGCTTTTCCTCGCTGAGAACACAAGATAAACCGTATAAATGAACCGTGCATGGATCGATCTGTTTTAAAGTAGTGCATAATGCACTCAAGATGGGGGTATAAATACTGAGTGAACAGCGGTAAAACACTTTAGCCTTGTTTAGATCTCATCTAGATTTTTATAAGGAGTTAAACTGTTTGTTTATTAATCTTTCACTCCCACTCTCAGTATCTTACCCAGCAACCCAACTGTTTACCCTTTCAAATACTTCTAGAAGAAAGTTTTCCTGTGCTCAAAATACAAATATAAAATTTCTATTTTCAATTCCATTTTAATTAAATATTTAGGTAACAGCTTTTAATAAGGGTCCTTTCATTAACGTTACTTAGTGCATTATTAAGCATTAATAAACTATGAAATAAAGTATTTATATCTGCTTAACCATGTTATGTAATGCATTACTAAGCAGACACTTCCCCTTGTCCTACCCTTAAAAACACTTAATTGTTACATTAACAGTAATGTAAATTAAGGAACCCTTTGTTTACTAATGCTTAATAATGCACTAAGTAACCTTAATAAAGGGACTCTTATTGCAAAATGTTACTAATAGTTATTTAGACCATGGCCTTAAAGTATACGAGTAAAGAAAATGACAACAGGATCGTGTGTGTCACAAAACTGGCTGGACTGGACTGAACACACAACAGCGTGTGGCGTGTTGTATGACCCAAGCGCAGAGAACTGACACTGGGTAATGAACAGACACGCAGTTAATATAATATATATTCCATCTAAATAATGTGTTTTTCAGAAGAGTTTGTTTTTATTTAAATAAAACTGTAAAAAAAATAAAGTCTAGTTTTCTGCATAGGCTGTTTAAAGACTCTTCTACTTATAATGTCCAAAAGTCTTCCATTTATGTGAGCCGTCACATTGAAGTTTTTACTTGAGAGTCTGAGCTCTAGTGATGCTAAAAGTCTGAAATACTCAATTTCAGCATCAAACAACAATTACAACTAAATGCATGAGAAAAATGTATATTTAAACATGCAGCAGCTAGATTCAAACAACTTTCTCAGGGAAATGTCCCATTCATTTACATGGAGGAGGCGGGACTTAAAACATAATGCAGCTAGACAGTTTGGGCCTCATTTTTTAGATTTTATTTGGACATCTAGCACAGATTTAGATATGTGATCTGGTTAGATTATTAGATTAAATAAGAAAATACAACAAAATCAAACTCATCTGTATTTATCATCATATGATCCATTCCCCTCTTCCTTTGTACTTTCCATATGATTATTAAAATGTGCAAAACCAAGGTCAACACACCTAAATTCCAGCTTTTATAAACATGCTGCAGGCAATAACAGATATTTGTTATTGAATATTTTTTATTTTTTCTTTAATTACTTTAAATTAAGAAAAAAGTCATACTTTTTTCCCCATTCTCTTTTTACCAAGCTCTCTTTTTGGTGTTCAGGTGTTCTTAAACCTGATTCTAATTTTAGATGGCACGGGTGATAAAGAGGATTGTGGCAGTTTCTATTTGGGTCAACTTTTAAGGTCACTGGTGCACCCCACCAAACGGAAAAACCTTGGTGTGTCAAAATCCAAACTGTGTTTGTTATTATTTATAAAAACAAACACAGTTGTTTATTTAAAACTTTAACAGCAAAAAGTCACTTAATGGATTAAAACAAATCAGTGACTTGCAGCTTCCTTATTGTCAAAGTAGGGATGTTTGATATTATCAGTCTACCGATCGGTATTAAAATGTACTATTGGAAAATATCGGTATCAGTTTTCAGTCTTATAATAACCCAACTTTTACATACCAAACACATATTATACATCAAACTCTTCAGCTACTTCTTCTCTCTGTCAAAATGTCAAAATATGACAAATCTGAGGTAACGTTTTTGCAATATTTCAGTTTATTTGGCACAACTTATGAAATAGAAATCTATTCTGTGTAGTGGACGTACGCTGTCCTCACAGCATGTAGCTAAAACAAAAACAAGAATCTTCAGATTTTATCAAAATAGCTGCAACATACAGAAAAAAAACCATTACTAACTAATACACACATCTTAGCATCAGTTGAAGTTGAAGCAGTTGTCATTTTGCACAGAACATGTTTAAAATGTAAGCATGCATGATAGGAGAAACGTGAAGTTAGTAACCTAAAATGATTTTGGTTTTTGTTGGGGGTTTTTTATGAGAGGGGGACCCCGCATATATTGGTATCGGTTTATATCAGTATCTGAAATCAGATAATATTGTATATCAGATATTGGTAAAAAAAAAAAAAAAAAACGTCAATAGCGAGCATGCCTAACTCAAAGCACACGTTTGTATGGAAAATACTACCCTCTTACAGTATATGATGTTATGAATAAACCATCTCTGCTGTGCATTGTGCACACACACATGCCAGAAGCACAGTTGCACTTTCAAAGCGCATTCAGTGCATTGTGCTGCAGTGTTTACATGCATTCATACAGTATAACAGGAATGAAATTATAGTCATTCATTCAGTTGTCAGGCATGCATTACCTATAAAGAAAGAGACACAAAAGAACAATTTGGATGAGTCAGCGGTTTTATATTTGTGTGTGCTCTTATGCAATAATAAATGCTGTTGGGGGTGAATCTGAAACTCTTCCAGGGAGTTTAATTGCAGCTTTCAAATCTGTGGTTCCATATTTTACTCATAGTGAATATTAAGTTCAAATTTAGGAACACAAGATGATTTTTTAATAAAGCTTCTTATTTGAATGAGAACAATTATAAAAATTAGATTAAAATTTTTTTTTTTTCTTTGCAGTTGAGAGGATATTTAGATTGTAGCTATGTTGATGTACGACTTAATGTTTTGAAGACATTGAGTTTGGTCACATCAGTTTTATTGATTAGAGACAGAAAAGACCAGAGACAGATAGATAACTGAACCTGACCGGACAAAACTGCATACCGTTTTAGTTTTGACTTTAAACATTTTTCAGGAAGCTTCATGATCAAATGGAGACTCAAAAAATGTGTTTGTTGTTTTGAAACATTTCACTAGTTCACAAGGTTTTTTTTCTCACATATTTTCAAATGAGCAGAATTAAATTTCTCTAAAAGAAATAATTCATTTTCTTTCATCAGATACTGAAATAGAATCAATGGCATCCAAAGGCACTGCTCCTTTCATAGCAGTATCAGCATGATACAAATCTATTTTCTTTGAGATGCATTTCCTGAAGGGAGAAATCTCTTTTCAGCAAAGCACTTTAGCCACCATAGGGGTCCACAAAGAGATGGTCTCCTATATTTCTGTGCATCATCAGTACCTATGCCTTCTCATTGCATGTTTGTTTTTTCTAGAACCCCCCTTTTTTCATTTTCTTGCCTTTACTTTGCTCTCTTGACATTATTTTCAGCACAAAATTGAGGTCACAGCTTCTTTGGACCCACTTGATATTTAGTTACCAAAAAAAATGGAACAAAAGGAGAAAAAATACCATCAGATACAAAAATATAGTTGCTTTTGTTGGTGAGAAGAAAGCTCATAGTGTTAGAAATTGACAGCTCTGTTTGTGAGTATTAGATAGTCTTAATAGGGTATCTTCGAAACAAAAACAAAAAATACATATTCACTCTTTGGTTTTAAAGTTAGAACTACAGAATATACACTGAAAAAAGTATTTGTAAAGGGAAAACTGCACAGGAATGACTTTGGATCTTGCAGTTTCTTGTAGCCATCTAAAATGACTTGACTTCTTTCTGGTCACTGCACAGCTTCAGGCTATTGTTGTGGCTCATTGCCGCTGCTCTCCATCAGCAGAAATACGGACTGCAACACGGCTGTTTTAACAACCAATGTCTAAAAAACCCATGCACCACTTTGTCAGCTATAAACAGCACATAGACATTCCTTTAGAAGATACATATACATAAAAACTATTTTACTGCAAAATAAAAACCTTTTTTGTTTGTTCCGGGGACCCATGAGCCAACCGGAAGGGGTGGAGAGACTCATCCTGGCTTTTCACCAGCTGCGATAGCAGCGTGTAACAAAACAGAGGCATTTTACCCACGAGCTCCCTTCCAACTGGGAGCGCTTTTGATGCAAAACGGGAGCGAAAGCGTTCCACACAGCTGGTCCCGTGAGGTCACAAAATCACGGGAGAATTGCAACACCACGCGTGATTTCAGAAGTCCACATAATAACAAGCAAGGAGAAAGATGGCTGCATGTATCCAAAAAGGGCTGTGGTTTATTTTCTGTTCTGTTTACATTGGCTACGGGGAAAATGACGTACGTTTCTTCTGCATGTGACTTTTATTTTGAAGGTTTCTGGATATTTTACACTTCTTTTGTGTTTGACTTCCTGTCTGGCCCGATCTGAACTGCGAAGTTTGGCATGTTTTGGAAGCGTAGTGCATCAAAAATAGACTTGAAACGTAATGATACGTCGTTTCTAGGACCAGAACGTCACACTTAGCTGCTGGTGGAAAAGAACCTGCATACTATAACGGCGGCTAATTGCCGTGTAGTATGTTTCGCGGCTGTTTCGCGATGCTTTCACGTGCGGTGGAAAGACGGGGTTAGCCTCCCTTAGAGAATGTACATGTTATACTATGCTGTGGTGTATTAGAAGCAAGTGCCGTTTTCCAGTCAGTGTTAAATTATTTCTCATCAATATGAAACCTATCACTAAACGTTAATTTCTTTTCTGTGAAAAAACATTTTCTAATCATAGGGGTGGGCACTTTGGGGGCCAGGAGAGGAGCCCAGCACCCCTTAAACTCTGACCCTGGGCTTGCCCCTGCCTTGAACTAACTCTTCTGTCATTGCAGAAGGCAACTGTCCTCTTGTTTGTACAACAGCGCGCGTGCGTCAAGTGGTGTGTGCACTTTCCGTGCCCTTGCCTTCGTCGTGCAGCTCATTAGACTTGATCGATGCAGAGCTCCTGCGCTCCCACCGCGCTAAGCAGACAGACAGACGCGCCGGAGTCAGGACAGGCTGAGACAGGAGAGAAGTGCTGCTGCTGCTGGAATGAGGACTCGGTTCCGCTCAGCTCTCCTCCTCTCACGCTGAAATCCAGTCTGGGATTTATTTTGGTTCTCAGACGGGGGATGCGGATCTGGACCGGAGAACGTCCCCGGGACAATTACGCACCTGTCTTCCTGCTCGAGCAGAGGAAGTAATCACTTTAATTGACAACTATTGTTTTTTTTTCTTCTTTAAAATTATGGCAGGGGCAAAGTGCCGCTTAAAAACCCCGAGGTAAGAGGATGCTTTTTATCCCAGAATTGAAATATAATCACGGCTTCATGTCTGTTTATCGAATTGAATTGTTCCATTTTTGCATTTGTGGCTCAACTTTAATATTTTACTCTCAACATTTCACTCTCAGATAAATCTGGGATAGCAGCTTTACTTCAGAATACGCATTTTCCCCTAAACTGGGACGTACCACTGCGCTGTCGCTATTTTACCAGATTATGGAGCGTGTGTTGTGTTTACTACTGGGGGAGTGCACTGACACCACGCTTCCGTCACACATTCTGTAAGCTTCTTTGGCCAAACTGGAAAAAAACAGCAGTGACGTTCACAAAAGCAGTGCGTTTTTACGCTCAGCTCCAATTAATAATTGATGTTAAAATTAACATCTAAAGGCATGTGGGAATGTATTTGCAGTGTTCAGCAAGATATTTCTTTTACCTCAAATATGGCACCAAAGTTGCCCATTTGTGGCTCGAGCTGTCCAAATTTGGCTCTGCTTCTCTAGAATAAAAATAGAAATCTCATGATTCCTGCAGTGGACTCGTGGGCTTTCATTATTGCAGCAGTCACGAGTTAATTGTAACCGCTAGTCTACATGGGAAACTGGAGCCCCGGGAGCACGAGAGCGCACCAACACGTCAGTCATCACCGCGTCGTGATGGCGAGGTTGACAAGCGCAAAGATTGGAAAAGAGGTCGCGCATGGCAATTACACTCCCGTGGTCCTCTTCCGTTTCATGTGGGGGGAAACTGCGCGTATTTCTTATTATTTTGTTGTATTTCTGCCTCTTTGCACAGCGTCCATCAGAACTGGATAGGCGCTTTGATGCGCGCCCTGCAGATAACAACCTATGTCAGCTCCACTTATCTCCACTGTTTTATTTTATTTCTGACATCAAACTCACTCCACTAGCAGGTTCATTAAGTGGATCCAGTTTCCTTTAGGCTTTGCTTTTGATTTGCTTTGAAATGTGTCGATTATATAAAAACAGATGCTCCTATTTAAATATGCATGCCCGGGCTCTTCATTTTCCAAATTGATCCTCATTAATGCCTTTGCAGATAAGCTGTGGTTCGGCTTATCTCAGTGAAAGCATGCGCAGAGGATAATGACGCCTTGCTCTGAGTTTTGGGTTTGCCTTGTTGGTTTCATGTTTCACAGAAGGGCTACAGACATTCCCATACATACATTTGATTTGGCTTACATTATTTATCAGTCATTAGAAAATGTCTGACTTTTTACCTTTTTATCAGATCTGCATTTTATGATTTGTTTAAGTCAGTCAGCTGCAAAAAAAGCTGCAGCGCAATGCAACACACAGCTGATTTTGCCTCAGGGCTGAATGTTCTGACACTGTACTCTCACTGGCCATTATATTAGGTACACCCAACATTCAATGCATGAAGCATCTGCTGTAGATGTGGTGAAGATGACTTACTGAAGGACAAACTGAGCATCAGAATGAGGGAGAAATTGACTTTGAATGTGGCGTAGTTCTTGGTGCCAGACGGGCTGATTTGAGTATTTCAGAAACTACATGATCTACTTGGATTCAAATCCAAAACCATCTCCAGGGTTGGCTGAGAATGGTCCAAAAAAAGAGAAACTACTTGGCAGTAGTATGGATGAAAATGTCTTGTTGGTGTCATAGGAGAAATGGCAGAATGTTGGAAGTGATTTTAAGACAACAGTAGCTGAAACAACTACTCATTCCTACCGAGGTCTGAAGAAAACCATCTCTGAAACACGACATGTTGAACCATGAAGCAGATGGACCCACCGGGGGCCTTAGCCGTCATCCAAGAACAGGAAACAGATGTCACAGTCCGTTCACACAGGACAAACTAGACAGTTGAAGATTGTAAATTTGTTGTCAGGTCTGATGAATCTTATTTGTCAGAATTTGGTGCAGACAACAAAAAACCACCACGCTGTGTCTTATAAAAGCGGCAAGGCGATGCAGGAATTTTGTGGAATTCCTGTTGCGAAGCTTTATCGTAATGTTACCGCAACGGCGGACTTCTGAATGAAAATTACAGCTTTGCACAACAGATGGTGATGTCATGATCATGTGTGGAATATCCGCCGCGCACTGGCCAGCAGAAATATTGAAAATGAAAGTAAACACGGGCAGTCAGTTTCACTTTTATGACCAGAATCAGCTGAGACAGCAAACCGGAGCAATGCAGAGCTTGAGGAGCTTCTGGCCTTTAGAGCTGAAGCACAGATCCCAGGACAGTTCACGAGGACTATGAGGAACAGCCACCTTTAGGAGCGGCTTGTCAAAATACTTAAGAAGCGCAACTTCAATCGCAACAAAAAGAAAGTTACATCAAAGCTAAAAGGAAGTCCGTGAAAGCACAGAGACCACCCCCTTTATACCGCCATGGCGTCATCTTTTGTAAAAAGCACATGATCGCGTCACATTACCACCACAGTCTGACCACTTATGAACGACCAAAGGCTGCCTGATGCAAATCGACAAATTGTTTTATGAAAGAGGCTTGGGAGTGTGAGACAGCCAATTGTGCTTTTAAATGACAACTTTTAACTGTCTCACTGCTGTTGAGGTTCTGACTTGGTCCAAAGTTTGTTGGCCCTCTGGTGATCCCATGCAAATTTCTGTCCTGCCTATCTGCACACGGCGCCTCTAGCCACCTGGATGAACCATCACAGTCCACCTGAGTCCTGAGAAACCTGAGACCTGAGGCTTGTGAAAGCAAAAAAAGGGGGTCCAGCCTGATATTAGCAAGGTTCATGCAAACCTAAAAATGTCCAGGAATCACACACAACCTCTTATGAATTATATGTGATAAAACAGTGTAGAAACTTGGAGATCCACATGAAGCTCATAAAAAAGTCATGAGGGATGTCACATTGGTGGATTTTTAAAAGCCCAAAACTGGAGCATCCAAAAGCCATTTCATTCATCCCATTTTATGTGACAGAAGCAAATCTTTAGCAGCAAATACAGAAATAATCCCATGACTGGTTATAGTTGTGTGCTCAGTTCAGCAGATGAGCATCACAGCTGTACAGCATGGCGATATGTGAAGGTCTCCTCCAGTCTGAGTGGGTACATCCAGGTCTCACTGAGTTTTTTCAAGCAGAAGTCGTTGAGCATTTGATGAGAACTTGCTCTGACAATATCAATTCTGTGCCCTTTTTGCTTTGCAGTAACTTCCAGTCGTCTGCCATGTTTGAGGGCTCCGAGTCCTTTGAGGTGGAGGGAGGCAGCACAGAGAGCACCATGGCCTCATCCATCAGCGCTTGTAAGAAGGTAAGAGCAGAGCTGTGCCTCGTGTCAAAACAAATTTGTCTGTCCTGTGACCGTTTGACTTCTTCTTGACACCTTCAAATCATATTTGTCTTTCCATTGACTTCTGTTAGTTTGTTTCCAGCTGTGCAATAGATATTAATTTCCTCCTCACGGGTCCTAAGTTGTGTAATAAGAGGAACAGCCAGAGCCTCGGGTCAGTTCAGCAGATTTATCATCACCCAGCGCTGCAGAGACGGGATGGGAAATGGTTCAGATCAGTGGGCAGAGGTGGTGGGTAGATTGAATTTCCTCTGGAAGTGTGTCCAGGTCTACTTTCATGCGTGTGTATGACTTTACAGTATACCATCGTGCAGGTGGACTGGCTGGTGCTCCTAACTAGCCCACCGCTCGTGATCTTAAATGTCTTCCGCTCAAGTGTCCTGCAGAAACACAAGGTTGATGTCTTTCTTGTAATTGTGCCTTGTGCACTAAAATGTGTTAGCTAGCTTCATAGTGAGATCAGCTGAGCTCGGACGTCACTTTTACCTGGCTGAAGGTCTGGACAGATGGCTTATTACAGCTGGTGCAAACAGGAGGGGGCGTGACATGTCACTAAAAATACTCCTGAACGAGCACGTAGGTGTCCAAGTAATTACGTCATTTTCATGTAGTTTTCATCTACTTTACCGTACTTTGGTGCATAAAGTATTTACCTCCTTACAGATTTATTTTGATTTGCTTATTTTGGTGACACTACGATGTTTAAGAACAGCAAACAAATTTCCATATCAAAGATAACCAGAGTAAATACAGAATGTAGTTTGTTAAAGGGAAAAAAGCTGTGCAAACCAACCTGGCCCTGCGTGAACACTTTATTTTCCCTCCTTGTTGAATGAACTGGCTGTGATTAAACACATTATTTAGGAAGCTGAGTTACTTTTCACTCCCACATCCGAACACCATACCTCTGGAATTAAGAAACCAATTCAATTGAACCTTCCTGAAAACATTAATAAACTTTAAAAGGGCTCAAAAAGCAAATTCAGGAGTAAACAAACACAGAACAACATCTAAACATCTCTTGGCTACGTGAAGTTGGGTGATTGAACTTTGCACTAATCATTTGAAAACTGTCTGGTGTTGATTCAGGGTATCTTTGTCTGATATTGATATTTGTTTGCTGTTTTGAAACCTTGATCTGTGACCAGTGGCGGCTCGTCCATAGGGGGCGCTAGGGCGCCGCCCCACCACTCACAGGAAGGAGAAGAAGAAGATAGGAATCACAAAATATATTTAAAAAAACATAAAAAGTAAACTAAACGATCTATACACACCATATGGACTAAGTGCTGTGTGTAATCTGTGTTTAATAATGTTCTTTTTACTTTTAACACGGCCGAATCGTCGACGTACTTGTCACGTGTCCTCTCGCGGGCGCAGCAATCTTTACCATTGACTTAATATGGGCTAACTGGCGCATGTGCAGTGGGTCCCCAAACCGTCCACAACGAGAAAGAATAGGAGAGCGGTTGGTCGCATCTTTTAGCGATCGTCGCTGCCTCACCGGGTGAATTCTGCTCAGACCAGGGGGAGGAGATCGCTGATTGGTCAGGTTGTTCACCCCGCCCTGAGGGGAAAACTTTCCACAGGCTAGCGCGTCGTGCTAGTTCAGTTTGTTGTTGTAGCTGCTGCCGCGCACACCTCGACTATGGAGAAAACAAATACAGTTGCGTCTTTGAAAAGCGAGCCGTTTAGTAGGAGGACACAACAGGAAAAACTTGGCCTTAAAGAGCTTGGACCCAACCAGCCGGACATTAAAATAAAGCAACAAACGCAGGACAGATGGAGAAGTTACACAAGGACATTTTCCCAGCAAAACAATGCCAGCAAACAGTCTGATCAGCTCAGGATATAGAACTTCACGAACCGAGTGGATTGTTTTTACTACACCACACGGATTATGGCCATAACCTGCAGGTAAGCCTCATTTTAGCTTTTGGCTTCAGGAAATAGCATGCTGCCTCGTTAGCGGCTAGCACCGCTCCATACGGTTTGAACTAGAGTGGTACTGCTATTCTTCTTGTTTGTGAGTCTGGGCTTTAATCTAAACGGCTACTTCTGTGAATATCTTGCGTTGTGTCACTGTGTGTTTTTCTGGATACGTGTAGCGTCTATTTTACGGCCTCACGTTTATTTACAGCTTATTGGGTGTTGGTAGAAAGTGGCTTCTATTGATTAGATTGGCCTACTCCCCTTAAGCGTGTGTGCAGTTTGTGTAATATATGGGTGAATGGATGAATATTAAGCATGTTTTTGTCAAAAACATGCTTAATATTCAAAAACTTTTTGAACAAATTTGTTGCCGGAAGTGCTCCTGTGACCGTCAGTTGTGGGACGCTGATGCATAAGAATCAGTGGTAATTTGGCGTCCCCTAGTGGTGATATGTGGTTAGCGCCCCACCCAAAAAAAAACTCACCGGCCGCCACTGTCTGTGACAAAACCAGCAAAAGCTAAAGAAATCTGTAAGGAGTCAAATACCTTCTCACTTCATAGCGAGTTATTTTTGCTATATGATCGGCCACTCTGAGTTTAAAATGCAGGCTGAACGTGAAAATAGTCTTCTACCCTTATTTCCTCCATTAGCTGCTGATAGAAAGTAGACGAGGAAACTCTTGTCAGAAAAAGCTTGACAGATCTACATCACACTTCAGATTAGCATTCATGGACTCACCCATCTTGATTCACAACAAGGAAGGCTGTTGTTGGTTTAGCGTCGAGGAAACAGCAGAGAACAGCTTGACTAGTAGAAGCTAACTGTTAGCATTGGCAACTCCACAACGCAGCAGAACTCCTTCAGACTTGTGTTATATGGGATCGACACACGGGAGGCAAAAGTGACACGTGAAAAACGTGCATGTGAAATTTTGCGCTCGTGCATGTGTCGTGCACAGGCGAGCCAGCGACGCGATCCCAGAAAGTTGAAAAACTTCAACTTTTCATCGCTTTCGCTAAGGACCAATCAGCTGAGGTTTCATTGACTGACCAATGAGCAGACAGGATGCTACTCAGTACATCTCCGGGCAAATATGGAGGAAAAGTTAACACTTGCCGTGCCGATGTCCCAGAGCTTTACAAAATTTCACTTAACTCTAGCAAAACCTTGTGAGACTTCATATCTACTGCTTTTTCAACTCTGAACTGTTTTAACTAAAAATTCCCTCCAATCTGACGACCAATCAAAACAACAGAAGACTCGCTATTCGCCCTGGAACAGAGGCGTTGATGGCTTTTGCCGCTGGCCGCATATCGCCTCCCATGTGTCAGCTTATCAAAGCGATAGCGATGAGTTCCGCTGATCGCGGTCATTTGTCGCCTCCCATGTGTCGAGCCCATAAAACTATGAATCCTGCCGTGTTCTTCTCCCCTCTAATAACTTCTAGTTCCTGAAACAGGAGCCCAAGAGCTTTTCTCCCCTCAGAAATTGACTCACAAGGAATTAATTTATACTAAACCAGTGCAAATGTGTTGAAAAAACACGTGAAGTTGGTCTTTAATACATGTTCTGTTAATACACAAGCATACCAGACATTCAAGCGCCAAAGTACTATTGAAATGTTCTAGCAAATTTTTTGGACACCTACAGAACACAGCAACACAAAACCAGAAGAAAGGTCAGCTGATCCCATCAGTCTGAAAAAAGGAAAAAGCAGAGACCAGCAGATGAAAGTGAAAAGATGAATCAAAGAGCCAACATGTAATTTCCTGCGTACACATCTGTGTTTTTCTGCAGTTCTTGCACCTGAGCCAAGTTTCTGTGTCCCGCAGGTTCTGTGCAGTAACAGCGTGCTGGACTCGTCCGAGTACTGGCTGAGGAACGAGAAGACTCTGTGTAGACTGGGCCTGTTGGACGAGGACGCGGAGGGCAGCTGCAGCATGGTGAGTAGCGCGCTGCGAGTGAAGAAGCATGCACATCGTTGTGGCAGCAATGCCAGGCTGAGTCATTTCTGCTTGTCTTTAAAGCTGCTGGAGGTGTGGTAGTGCTTCTAAACAACAGCAAGTGTGTGAAAGTTTTTTGGGGGGGAAAATGATGCATAATGACATTTAGAAACTCTCCTTAGAGGATTTCTGCTGAGTGGTTTGCAGGCATGGAGGTGGAGGGAAAATGCCTCTTACAGCAGGATGATGGAGTTACTTTTAGCAGAAAGCTCTGGCTCATAAGGTTTTATGTGTTTCAGACTTTTTTCTTTTTATGAATCGTGCTGCAAAAATAAACGGCTAAGACAATGGCTGCAGTTTTAGTTCTTTGAAAGATTTGCCTTTCATGTGCTCTCTCTCTGAAGTTCTCTCTGTGTGTCTGTAGCTGCTCCTTTTCCCCCGCATTATTAAAATATTTAGTATTGATGCGAACGTGTTAATTTTCAGCAACACAGCACACTCGTGAGAGGTAATACTACTTGGTTTTTGTGCAGCAGAGTCGAGTGGTGCTTCAGGGTGCATTGGTGCCAATGCCAAGTGCACCCTCATTTCACCTTTCACTGAGATGGTGGAGACTTGGGGTTGCTGAATGATGGTAGGATTAAAAAACATGAATAAATGTTTTCACAGTTCAATGAAATATTCATTATCTGCATAGCCTCTGATGTTGTGAGCTGCTACCAATATAGATGTAAGTATGATATGTTTTATGATGTTTCATCCCTACAATGTTGGTTCTTCAAAAGGAGAAAAAGGCTCGTTTAGCTTTCTTTAATGTGACAATAGGTGCGTTTCCTTTAACTTCGGGGTTAATTTACAGGAAGTTATCGACGTGCGCTTGCCTCCACTAGACCGGTCCAGCCAAATGGCCATTTTCCAGAACCTTCTGAGTACCTGATCAGGGGTAGGTACTCGGAATGGCCCGATAAAAGGCCAGGTGAAAACACTGGGCGGGAACGCTGCCGATTGGTTGTAACTCAGTCGGAAATGATGTCAACTCAGGAGGAAATAGGAAATGCATATATGTGGCGGGAACCGTTATTTAGGAAAACATGAGTTAGAGAGACGAGTGATGGAAGCCATTGCTGCATATAACAACATAGCAAACATAAACATGCCTATTGTTGCTTCCTCCATTGCCGCTTCCTCTATTGTGTCGATCCTTCTTTACTGCTTTTCGCGCGTTTTGTGCTGATCGATGTCGTAACTCACTGCGCTCGATGTGCTGACGTTTCATCAAATTCCTTACAGGGCCAAATATATATGGAGACAGGACAGCTTAAGAGGACCGGGGCTTCGGATCTCCCGGTCAATTTCACGCTCACAGATTTACCTGGAAGTTCCGATAAAGGAAACGCACCTATTGTTTAGTTTTTACCGTTAATCACTGGAAATATCATCAAAATTTTGTTGAAAATGAATTAAATGATGAACAGTTGTTGAAAAATATTGGCGGTTTCGTAACATATAACCATAAAAATCAGGTCTAAAATACATCGGTGCGGGTCTAAGTCTCTGAGCGACGCCATATTAGACGCAATGTTTCCTTCTACAATGGTAATTCACCATTCATAAACGTTGTTTATGAATGGTGAATTACCTCTTCGCTCATTGCCAGTGATGAAAGGGAGTCTGATGTGCTTGTCATTTTGCTGGAGGTTGAACGATCTGACGAAATACTCGTTTAAAAACTGCACTCCCAGAGAATTTTGACCCTAATGGCCATCCGTTGGTAAGGTCTTACTTGAACACAAAAATACTGCTTGCTTGCAATGATTTAGGTATGTACTGCCCCCTATCGCCAGGAAAAATACACACCGTCACTTTAAACAATAAATGAAATGTGTTTTTATTTTTTTATATAAGTTTCCAAAAACTGATTTTTTTGTTTATGTTTTTAAAAGTGCAAATGTATTTAATATTGTGATAGTTTAACAAATTCTTGGTAACAAACTTATGGAAAAAGGTTGTTTTTATCAATGTGATCATCTGACATCAGTAGTTGGTTAATATATTATTCTCTGCTGTAAATCTCAGCTTTTTCACTGTTAACTTTCCATTACCATAATAACTTACTTCTATACTTTTATTATTGACAAAACAGTCACACATGAGAAATAAAACCTCAAAAAGCTTAAATATGGACCCTAAAATTTAATTTTTATAATACTTTTGTGAGATTTACCTATAGGACTCTTAATTTCTCATTAAAATACAGGTTGGAGCCTTGCTTCACTGACTCTAGTCATGTACATATAAAGTGCCTCTTAATGGGCTATTTTCAGGCCCCATTTGCCATCTGTTTATTGCATACTTGAATGGATTTTGTTCAAAAAGATTACAAAGTTACTTTTGAATTGATGCAGCCATTTCTATACCTAGTCGTTATAATTTTTATTCATAGCGTATGCACATTTTATGACTTCTGATTTATTTTCTGAAACTTCATCCATTCCAGTTGCATAATTTTACATTTTTCATTTTAATAGGCGTAAAGTCTTAAGGGGGAAAAAATAGAATTCACATGTAGCTCTGAAGGACAAACTCTTAGCTGCCTCCCAACTCTGACGTGTCGTCTTTCATCATGCATCTTTAAATTGCAGGTTGAGCATGAAAGATATTCAGGGTTTTGCTGCTGCTGATGAAATGACACTTGAGGTTTGCTTTAGGGTGACAAGATGTTTAAGTCTTTCTGTTTAAAAAAAAAAACAAACAAGAAATCTGAATGGATCTTATATTGTAATCAAATGAAGAATTAAATGATTTATCCTAAAATCGTACATTTTTACCATCAGCTGGAAAATGCCTTCACTTTTTCAACTGAAGAGCTGAAGAAAACATTTAATGAATTAAAAAGATCCAAGTTCAGTTGATGATAATTGTTTGTTCTCTTCCACATCTTTGACATTGTTTGTCCTTGTGTTGAAGCTCGTCATGTCGCGCTTTGTTTCTGCGTCATTCAGGTTCCTGCTCTAGATTCTCTGCCTTGCAGCGTACTTTGGTTTTGTTTTAGTTAAACAAGTTTGTTTCTCGTCTTTCTGCCTGTCAGTCTGGATTTGGGTCCTTGCACGCACAATCATGATGAGACATATTTGGTGCAAACCAAAAATAGATTTTCAGAAGAAGAATCACATGGTAGCACTGAAACCTACTGTATAGAGTTTGTTTTGGTGTCTTTTGAGCTATAAATTCTACTGGAAAAGGAAGATCATGTGAGGCTGTTAATTTAAATACGTTTATGAGTAGGACTTTCAAATAAACATGCTTTAGCGTAAAAGTGTAACTGTTAATGCTTTCAACAGAGAGAAGTTACAGAAATAAAATGGAATAGCTAAGTTAAAGACCAGAGTTGGATCTAGGGCTGGGTGATAAAATCAATATCACGATATAGTGAGGCGTTCACCTCGATAACGATAAATGGACGATAACTACATGTATGCGCAAAAACAACAGTTGTCCACTAGATGGGGCTATCACAGGTTACGTTGAGTCACGTTGTCATGTGACTCGAGGTGGTACAGCTTCTTAAAGGGACATGAACATCACCAACCTACACACATCTTTTCATTTTTTTTAATTATTGAATTTATTGACATGGGAAGAATGATATCGGTTCGGGTCAGAAGTTTTGATAATGATACATTTTTGATTTTTTTGCCCAGATCTAGTTGGATCCAAGTAAAAAATGGGGGAATATGGATTTGTATTTGGCATTTTGGTGTTGAAACAATGCTTCAACATCTTTCAAAGAATTTTGCTCATAAGAGAATTTAAATATTTCAGTAAGCTAATACCATAAACCTTTGAAAAATAACACAGATGTGTTACTAATGAGCTTATGTACTTGAGTGTGTATTCTGACTGTAGAAACATAAAATACTTTGCAAAATGGGCTTTGAAACGTTTTTCTGGGATGCTGACTCTTTCCTTGCCGTCTTACCTGATTCTATTTTTTGAATATACAATATTTTCTAAGTGACAGCTAAAACCTCAGTGTTCAGGGGTGCAACGTATTGATCTAAGTTTGGCTGAATGTCCATAAGGGTCAGATGTGCTTTAAGTAAAAGCCTTGAAAATGGAGAATTATTGAAAGAACCAGTGGAAATCTGTTTCTTAAGTAGTAAAAGCCTATTTCTAGCCATCCCAGTGGCCTAGCTTTAGGGATTTCACTGACAGTCGATAGTATTTTGTCCTTCAGTTATTCTCAATAATGCCACCAGCTGGATCCGTGACTATGACATTTAACAAAAACATGTTCATCTCTGCATAACCTGCTGCTGCTTTGATCATAATCACATGCTATGTTGGTTTATTCAGTGATGCACTGCCTTTAGAAAGGATATTCTTTCTGTTTTGATTAACTCTAAATCGCATCATGTTATCACAGACGATGTGAGCATGAGGTTTGAAGCTGTCACAGAGCTGTGGCTTTAGATTAAATCCCATTTTTAACGCTACAGTGATGCACAGTTAACATTTAATCGGAAGCTCAACGTCAAAACCAGTGGTAAATTAAAAGTCTAGTGTTCCTTAAAGTCGACCTAGAATGTAAACCAACATTTTCCTTGTTGTTGTTGAATAAGACAGCTTGGGTGGTCAACAGTAGCATGCCAACAAGTCAAAGTCGTGTGTGACCTACTTTTTATGTAAATTAGAAAGTTGAAAAAGGCGAGAGAAAAACTTCTGTTCTGAGAAAACCTTCCTTAACACGTCATAAGGGGGAGCCACGCCTCCTCAAACCTGCATGTCTCCAGTGTCTGAGGCCTTCTGGGGAAACCAACCAATCAGCAAGCAGCTCATTATCATATTCATGTCCTGGCCAAGTGGGAGGGGCAAACAGCTCTTTTCCCAGCAAGGCTGGTTGAGGGGTTTTAGAATGGCCTTTATCAGGGCTCCTGGGACAGATGAAAGCCAAAAGAACATTTGTTATGATTTTTAGAGGCTCAAAGCTCTGTTTTTGATTGTTGATTAACTGCATTCTAGCTCCACTTTAAAGGTACATGATGTAAGAATGACGTCCTGTGGTCAAATGTGGGTACTGCAGTCCATTTTTCAAAACAAAAGTAATTTTCTCACTTCTTTTCCCTGAGTTTCATGGCTGTTGCCAGTTGCCGGCTCAGCACCACAAGATTTTAGATGACCAGCAAAGACAAGTCATACATAGTAAGTTGATCTACTCATCAACTTACTGTAATATCGAGTTGTTGATAATTGAAAAAGTAGCTTGAGATATTTTTAGAGCTGATTATTTGCTTCTAATTCACCGTTAGCATTGTTAGCTCAACGTTAGGCTCCATAGTCTTCTTCACCCAATATTAGAGTAAAACAAAAAGATGTTGTGGTTTCTTAGGGGTACAAGAAATAACTTCTGGCTCGCTCCTGTTTACTGGTTTAGATGATGTTCACTAACAAATGGGATTTATTGTCATAATTGAGTCCAAAATCTGACACAATGTGTAGTGCTTTTAGGATGTGACACCTACTTCTAGCACAGCATCTGTAAGACCAGTTTTTTACCCTGCAAATAGTCAACGACGCATGGACGTGCAGATCATGTCTATATTGAGTCTGTCAGTCTACGTAGACCACGTCTGTAGGACGTCCTAACTAGGTCTTTGCACAGTGACTTGTGGTGGCCATCTTGACTTAGGCTGACTTCAGATGTTAATCAGTCATAAATAAACCAGACTGATGACTTTCTAAAAGACAAGATGAATAGCTCAGTATGTGTAAAACTGATTATGTTAAAAAGTCTGTTTGTGAATGCCGATGTTGATTAGCTGTGGCGGCCATCTTTGAATCTTTATTGGATGTGCATCCTATAAAGATTTTCTAGATCATTTGCTTATAGACGCAGGCAAAAACATTACCACCCACCTGTCAACAGATTTTAAAGTCACAACTCTCCAACTGAAGCGACTTTAACCCATTTACGCACTTTATTATGATTGCCATCATGTAAGTTTGTCTTAGCTGATTCATTTGTGCTAAAACACACAAAATTACCATCGTTGGTAATTTTTGGTATAACAAGAGGTGATTTATGATTTCTTTTATGCAGCTTGCTTCTACCACAAGCATTACTTTTAATGCGTCATCTGAGTGGGCCCGTTTTATGCAAAATAAATGTCAAGAACTTACGAGTGTTTTGACATCCCCCCCGCTCCCTAAAAGATGCATCAAGTGTTTGGTAATCATTACCAAGGTAACAGAAATAGCAGTAATTTCGCTAAGAACACCAATTTCACACTCTCATGTCACACTTTGTAAGTGTGAGCAGCTGCAGGCTGAATGGAGTGGTGCTAACTTCCCCCCAAATAAAAAGCCTCAGTCTCAAAGACGGTGTCCACAAGTCTCAGACGGCTGTTTGAGCTTCATCAGAAATCTCCCCAGTATGGATTTACAAAAGTTTTTTGTTTTGTGAATTTCAGGTGTGTATAGAAACAAGGAGACAAAGCTGTTGCAGGAAAAATGCACTTAATTTGTTTCAGGTTGAATGTTTAGAGAGCGGGTGATCGGAGTATTGCTCAGAAGAACCCAATTCCATTAGATAAATTGTCAGTCAATACTAACCCGGTCTGTAGGGAAGAGGTCACCTTTCTGGCTCCACTCTAACGCTGCATCTTCATTCATCTTCATTTTTCTTTTGTATATGTTAGAAGCAATCAATGTCTAATCACGCTCCCAGCTGGATTGGGACAATAGTTGTGTGATTGCCTTGACTTTCTCAGCTTTTCTGGTTTTTAAAAGAACAGGAGGGCTTAATGCGAGTTTGAGTGGGTGTGGCACATCTTCCTCTGGCGTCGCTCTCGGACGCTGACGTGACAAATTGCTCCTTTGACTCTCGATTCACTGCTCAGCCTTTCAGCGGTGTGTGCAGCCAATCAGTCAAATTGAAGTGTGTGATGGATGACGCTGGGAGATGGATTCCTCTGTCTGGGTTCTAACTGTACAGGAAGGAGGTAGAAGTAGAGCGGGTGAGGTGGAAGACAACTGCACACGGACTCTGGATTGTATGATCGATTTAACTGGGAGCTTGGAGCTGGAATTGTCCAAAATAGAAGATGTGAATATTAGGGGAAAAAAACTGTGAGCTAAACCTAAAAAATAACATCTTCACAGCTTCTGGATTTGTGTCAATCACCTCTGGCTGCATCACATCGTCACCTTTGATCACTCGCTCATGTTTATATGCATGAAGTTACAGATCAGTGTCACGTTATGGTGATAGTCGCACTGAATTTCGTCACGCCACATTTGACAAGTTCAGCATTCAGAAAAGGAAGACAACAAAGTAAAATAATAAACACCTTTTATTCTCTATGTGTTTCATGTATTGGTGCACTTTTTTATTCATGGATACAAAGAAAGATCATTTCCAAGAATAAGGAAGAGATGGGAAAACATTGTATAAACGAAGTTGAAGAGAGCAGACGTCATCACACAGAATAAGATACTACCTGGAATTAAACCTAATGTCAGCAGTTATTTTTGAAATGCAGAGAAACATGTATTTTTGACAAGAGCCTGCAGAGTCTCTCCTCCTCGTTCTGGCTGCTTTGAACTTTAGTCCCTGGCAGGAGAAGAGAGAACCATTCATCACCAGAATCAAACACTTCCTCCTTGAGTTTTGTGTTGCGCCCTGACCTGTCCTTTTACGGCTCGGGAAGAGCGAGAGCAGAATAAATATGCCATTGGCTGCAGCAGGAGCACTGACTTACAACAGGATCAGAGCAGGAAGAGAAATGTTCTACTTCCTAAACCAAAACTAACCCTGTTCTTTTCATGTTTTACTAGACTGCCTCACATCATCACTGCGGTTTCTGGTGCAGCGCCATGATGTTGGAGCCATGTTTTGATTCATGTTTACATTTCATCAAAGTGAAAATTAAAGGAATGAAAATGGAGAAAAGATGGAGAATATATTGCTTTGATGTACTCAGATGTCACTGGAGGAAATTGATATGTAATTAACTGAAGCAAAAAGGAAATTAAAATTAAAAGATCCAGCAATTAATTCATAAAGTAAAGTATTAATTGGTCATTTTGTTTCATCTGCAATGTTTTTTTTTTGTTCTTTTAATTTAACTATGGAGATCCGTTGAGATGAAAGCTGGGATTGAACTTCCAACCCTCCAGTTGGCAGTTGGCTGCTCAGAATCTCAGTGGGCTTTAAATGCCAACAACAAATTGTGAACAGTGTTCATGAGGGAGTTTTTAAAAGGATTCAAAACATTCGCATTGGTGTTTGCAAAATGATGAATTTGCAAACAAGCTGAAAAATAATAAAAGCACTTTCATCATCTGAAAGAAAATTGGATGGAATTGAATTGAAAGCCTTTATTGTCAATGAAATTGAGGGGTAGCAGTCCCATAAAATTATACAATACCAAACATAAAAAATGCATTAAAAGTCTCCATAAGGTGCATTAAAAGTTATTAAATACAAGATACAAGAATATGCATCGAAGTCTAAAAAAACTGCACATTAGTAAATCTAGTTACACAAAAAAAATGCCTGTTGCAGTTTGTTTGCAATGGGGTAATTTTCCTCACATGATTTATAGAACTTATAAATGCGGATGGATCATTTGTACCACGCGGATTGTGTTGGGTCCCGCAGGATGATCCAATGCAGCCCTCTACTCCTGGGTATCATGGGCACAAGAATGTAAATGAACCCCATATTTTCTTAAAGTTGAGCCTAATGACAGCAGACACAGAGAAAGCAGCAAAGGTCCAAGTACAGATCATTGAGGAACTCCACATAGAAGCAATAGAGGATGTAAAATCACCCAGAGTGACACTAAATTATGCACCTATAACCATTCCCATCAGAATGTGATAAGATCACAAAGATCTTGGGAGTTCTTTGCTTTTGCCCATCATGAAGTTGTTCCTGTTTGCCTCCTGGATAACGAGAAGCCTTTATAGGCCATCAATCAGGACTAAAGCAGTTGATATCAATTAGTACTGATAGGGGGCGGGGTTTCTCTCTCAGTACTGACAGATTTCAGGTGATCTCTTGGCTTTCGATGCCATTTTGCACCTTGTTATCTTCATGTGTTTAACACATTTTCCCTGTGTCTTCATTTTATTACACATAACTCAATTTATGGACTTAAATGTTTAGATGTCTTTGCATGAATTAAATACTTGAGTTGATCTTGACATGTGGTAGAAATATTGTGTCAATATCTCACTTAGAAAAACCTTTACTGATAAAAAATGCTGATGTGTCAAATACTTATTTTCCCTGCTGTATTCATGGGTGATCCTGATTGATGGTTTCAAGGGTTCCACAATCTCCCAGAGGCAATTCAGCGTCAGCTGTTCAAATTGACAAAAAGTCACAGAACTGGGACCAGAGACATCTTGGCCCCATGGGCATGGGCAGCATCAGAGCTCTAATATTAACTATCTTATCAACAAAAAATGACAAATGATTCACATGACATCAGAGAAGGCTCAATGCTTTCACCTGGAAGACCTGTTGCTGCTATAAATTAGAGCTTTACCTTGATGAATTCATGGGCTGGGAAAAATGTCAGAATTTTATTCATTCATCGACCATATTTTTTGGTTTATCTCTTTTATTTTTATTTTATTTCATTCAAATTAGAGCCTCAGTTCAGTCCCTAACCCTATTCATTCATTCATTCATTCATGCATTAATGTGTTCATCTTTTTGATAAATTGGCATTGGTCTGATATAAACCCAAATGAAGCTTAAATAATCCTTTTGAACTTAAATGTTAGATTTATTGATGAACTACATTTATTGCAGTGTTTGGCTCACATATTTATGTAAAACTGTTTGCTCAAGGGCAGAGGAGTGACCCTTTTCACATCTGTCCTGCTGTTTTTCTTTTAGCCGAGTCAGTTTTCTGCACAGATCCTCATTTTTGAAGGTTTTTGTTTAATTTAAGGGTGAAAGATCCTTTGGATTGGAACAAATTTCGTATTTGTTAGAAAAACAGCAGGTTACTTCATGTTTGGCAGGCAACAACCCAAATTAAATATTTGCCTGTTAGTGAAGCTCAAGCTGCAACATTGGTTTTCCAGTTCTCTGATTATGTTACGTATAAAAATGTTTCCAGAAACTTCAGTTGGTTGGTTTTGACTCTGACCTGGTTTTCTTTACTCGTCTGACACGTTAAATGTTACTCAGCGTTTAAAACATTCTATTTGAGGTAATAAGAACACGACTGAAGTAGCCAGACTAACAAACACTATTATAATATACGTCTGTAGTCATGAATTAGAATATACCGCCTTAACGCTGCAATAGAGCAGAACCAATGGACTCAGTAATCAGGTGATGACACACGTTTGCTAAATCATGTAAATAAAGATAAATCAGTCCTCAGAGTTTTTTTTCCCATTTCTGTTTATCCTACGACTGAATTAAATCTAATATCTCATGCTGATGACACTTTGCATTAAAGCTTTGAGATAAAAAAATGTCTTGGCAGGTCTTCAAATATGTTTATGCACGCACCCGAATGACCTGAAGCCTGCTCATGAGCCACCAGTTACTGTTTCCATCATGATCCTTTCGTTTTTTCCTCCTCTTGTGAACATATTAGCATGTTTGTGTCAGATTTCTGACTAACTGATCCTGTGCATATTTGTCACCTCGTCAGGGTCATGCCTCCCCAGAGATATTACTGAGCGAGTCTCCCGTTGACATTATTTATGTTGCGAGAAGTACAGCATCAACTTTACTGGTTTTTCTCTACAGCCCGCAGCGCTGAGCTCTGCAACTCGCAGCTAAACTCAGCTTCAGAAATAGAAAGGAAAAGCTCTGCTCAAAATATTGATTTTTTTTCTTTTTATTCATTTCTGAATTTGGGAAGAGGGCCGTCTTTTGCAGTTAAGTTCTTGAAACAAAACTATGGATCAAACGGTACATCGTCATTCATTTGAAACAAACGAGGATGAAGTAATTCTGTTGGCTTGTTAGCTTTCTGCACCAGTACCATGTAGCTTGTGGGTTGCTCTGCAAAATTAATATGGCAGAGTCACTGATCCTTGATGTTGTTTTCCCCTCCAAACGTTATTTGAACTAAATGCACCTAAAATATTTTAAATTAAAATTGCTAAGGCCTGGGGTAAGTCAAGTTGTTATAATTCAATAAACTGTGTGTTGTGTTGCAACCTGAAACAGGGAATAATATGAGGGACATTTTTGACATTTAGGGTGTAGGAAATAATTTGTTCACCTTCAGCCACCGCTGATCAAACCAACGGATAAAGATGTGCGACGGAGATGGACGTCGCCTTCTCTTCATTGATTCACCTGCAGCCTCTCAGTTCAGCAGTTCCTGTAAATTCACCGTTACGTTTTGAGGGAGACCACATATTAAATTTCACAAACAATTGTATGAAAAAAAAGAGCAAATGCAAGAAAAAAAGGCAACAGTTGAGGTAAAAAAGGAGACAGAAGGACTAAGAGCAGCAGCTGTGTGTGGGAGGATCAGAGTAGTGGGAACTGCTAAGGAGGAATGAAGCTTTGATGGACAAAAGGAGCCGAGTGTTTGTGATGGTTTCTTATATTGATGAGGTCTGTGAGCGTAATGTGAGCATAATGTATTGAAACTGCAGCTCAGCGACTGCAGAAGCTCATATTTGTGTTCGTGCTGCAGAAACAAAGACATCGGCCTGCCTGGAGGGGAGGCCAAATAGGATTTTATGCACAAGTAAGTTGGCACAATCGAGGCTTTGTTTGTGAATGCACAAGAGTCTGCAGTGTTAGGGTCCTGTATTCACACACACACACACACACTGGTCGTCTAATAATAGCTGCTGAAAAACTGGCTGTTGGTTCTGTGCGTGAGCCCAAACTCAGCAGAACAATGACAACATCATTTCGTCTTCAAATAGAGAAGATTACCACATCAGGTTGACAGCTTAGACCAGAAAAGGAGCAATAAAATGCCTTACATGTGTGCAACATTATACACACAAGTAAATAAACAGTATTTCCTAGCAAGCTTTCAAATAAACCTGGAACAATGTAGGTCACTTCACCACGCTGATAGATAATCCTCATTTAACCTGAGTTGTCTGTGCTCTAGATTATTGTGGTGCAAAACTGATTTCTATCAAATTAAAGGAGAAATAAAGAACCTGTATCCAGAAATGGATGGATCCAGCTGAAGGTCCTCACGCTCACTTTTCCAGAAATTTCACATGTCTTTCAAGGTTTTTCATCAGAAAAATGAAGATTTTCTGCAATCCTTCTAAGCCCAGTAGGTGTTAGGATGTTATTCCATCCATACCAGCTGTCTTTAGTGATGTTGGACTTCAAAGTTAGGTTTGTGTTCAGCTTTGATGCTCTGTTCTGAGTCAAAACCTGGTGCTGAGTTCACACACATCATTTTTTACTGATTTTAAGTAAATTATAATTAGAAATGACCCTAAACTTTAGAATTTACATACAAATTGAGTGAATCACTTCTAAAACTCTTCATTATTGAAAATGTAAAGAGACCTCAAGGTGTGAATGTTTGGTCAAATAAAAAATTTAAAGGTCAAGAACAAATCAAAACCCAAAGAATGATTTGTTTCCTTTTCAGTTTTGATTTGAAAAAGAAGCAATAATGAGAAGGACATGTCCGAGTGCATCATGTCACCTCGCTCCTTTGTTTATCTCGTCTCCTTCAGAAAGACAAGATGTCCTCTGTTCTACTTCACCGAAACTCAAAGCTCATAGTTTACATTTCGCTGATGGTAAAACTGAAGAGCGATTTACTTCTCTAAAGCTGCTTAGTGTGTCAGCTTAGTTCCATTTTAGCAGTCAATCAGCACATACAGTCGGAGTCGAGTTTCACTTACACCGTCTAATCCAGTGCTGAGATCATTGTATATTTTCATGAGTCAGGAACACGATGAAGCCAGATGTCTGCTTTATCCAAAGCTGCAAGGACTGTATAGTAGGGCTGCGTATTTAATCGTTAAAGCCAGCGTGTGAATGTGCGTGTGCATCGGTGAATGACTGATTGGGTTGTAAAGCACCTTGGGGGGTTGTGGAACTTAAGAAGACGCTATATAAATACAAGTCATTTACCATAAATGTACCGTTTGTATTTGAGTTTTGGATTTTTGTGCCATGTGATCGCAACAACTTAAAAAATAAACTATTATTAGAAGAATTTTGTTATTTTCAGCACTGCAAGATGTTTTTAGTTTGTATTCCGACTTGCACGCGCTTTCTCCTTTACCAAAGACAAAACTTATGCATCTTTTGATGGTTTCTAAAACATTTCCATTATCCTCTTGAAACAGAGCCCAATTGTGCACACTGATTCTCCAATAGGAGGATCTTTGTTGACATATTTTTTCATCGTTGTGCGCATGCACGAGTGCCTGTGTTGCAGAAGACAGCCTGCTATCAATACGCGACGTACACTTTCACGTGAGTTTACTGGCGAAATCCCCAAAATATAAACACTTTAACGTCTAAAGACAGGAGGAGGGTTAGAGAGAAGCTTAAAATCTGTAATGAAGACAAAAATAAAGTTTTTTAAAGCCTGTTTGAGCTCTGGGATGACAGAAAACGTTGGTCCGATTCGCCGGTGTTTTCTCCACAACGCTGCTGGGGAGACGTTTATTCCTATTCAACAGAAAGCCCTGGACCCTTCACTCATGAACAGTTAAAGGCTTTCAAACGTCTGGAGGTCTGATTATTGTGTTTCAAGGAAAGTTTGGCTGAACTTTTCTGCAAAACAGGAAGTCGTGACTTCGGTAAAGCCGTGGTCGTGCTGAAGTCGGCACCGGCCGGCTAGCAGAGTCAGCATGATTCACATCACCTGTGCGTGGATAAATCCTCACGGCGACTGCAAATCTGGATAAGTCTTCATTAATCAGTGTTGTTAGTTTTTACTTATTCATTTATTTATTATTATAACGATCGCGGGCTGAGACACCTGAATCAGAACGCGAAAACTAAATGACTCCGTGGATATAAAACAACACGAAGATGAATATTTTAAAAAGCATCTTTTCTTATTAACAAATACTTAGTTACAAGCACTTACCATGAACAAATGAGCCACACAAACTCTGTTGCTGCAGGAATCCAGGCTTTCTTCAGACAGTCGGGTCACCCGCAATCATCTATTTCATATTTCGCGCTCCTTTACGGAGGAAATTCTAATAAAACTTTTTATCAAGCCTCCCACGGGCCAAACGATCAACCACACAGCAATAATGATCCATCTGCGTCGCTAAATCCTCCTCCAAGCATGCAAAACAATTGAATTATAGGCAAAATATGCTGTTTGTTGCCACCCAGGTCCCATGATGCAATGCGAAAAACATAAACATTGATGTCACAAAAAATCCTCCTATTGGACCTTCAGGCTCTTGTAGCAGCTCTTCTCTGCTTCCATAGCAGCACTGTCTTTCAATGATTTTTTTATTCTCAACCATCCCAGAGCAGTAACAAGATGAAGCACTGATCAGACAATCATCTGATTTCTAAGTGGTTCATTGAACTAAACATTTTGGTCTATGACCAGGACACTCGCTCAGTTTCCAAAGGACTTCAAGCTCAGATTTAAAGAGGACATTTTATGCAAAACTCACATTTTGCATTCATTTGTGTTAGCACGTGGGTCTCTGCCTCTATAGACACCCCAAACGTGAAAAAAAAAACATCCATCTGTTTTCTGTCAGTGTTTGGTTTTAGGTATTACGTGCTCAAAACACGTTTCAGAAAGTCCCTGTTTGTGATGTCACAAACAGGGAAAGTAGAAAAGAACCACCTATCAGAAATATACGAGAGAGCTGCCGAGCCCCTCCTGAATATCGGAGCTTCTCAGCTTATAGCAGTCAGAGTGGGGGTTGGGTGGGCGTGGCCAGCTCCAGCTTGTTTTCTTAAAGGGACAGAGCCCTGAAACAGCTCATTCTGGAAGGTTCTGAAACTGTCAAGAATAAAGCTGCTGAAATGGCTTCAATCAAGAGGGATTTAGTGCAAAAAAAGTCATGAACATGTTTTGTATCGACCATAGAATTATTAAAACTTGACAAAAAAGTCATATGTCCTCTTTAAACGTGAATTTTCTGCCAGCAGTCAGGATTTGGTCCAGAAGCTGATTGGCAGCATGCCAGAGTGATTTGCTTAGGTCTTAATTAAAAAAGGAACTAATACTGTAAATAATGATTATTTGCATAAATGTAATGTTATTGTCAATAAAAGCGTTTGAAACGTGACTACACTTCAGTTAACCAGACAAATGAAATTAAAAATTGTTTTGAATCTCCACCAACAGTTTTTATTAAAAAGAATAAAAAATGTCACTTATAAAGGCAAATAAATAGTTTTCTGGTCAAAGCCCTTCTGAAGGTTCTGATGTGCAGCGACATTTGCAGAAATCTGACCTTAGAGAGGCTTTTTCAGTTTGTTGACCAGAGAATTCAGCCTTGGAAAACAGCAAAACAACATGAACAAAGGAAAACAATTTAGTGAAAAGAGTAACTTTTATCGAAGTGGTGGATCGAAACATGCTCCGATTTGCAGCCAGTGGCAGAGAACATTTTACTGGTACGGAGTGAAAAATAGATTCTGCAAACAGGCATCAGGCCATCAGTAATGAAGCTCAACAGGAGGAGATGGTGGCTATCAGAACAGCATAAAGCTTCTAAACGCAGCCCGACAACAAGCTGCATCAGAAGGATGGAGCTTATCCAGCAGCCTTCACGCCTACTGACCTAAATACTGTCAAAGATCAAAAATAAACATTAAATCTGAGAGATCTGACAAAGAAAAGCTGCTGCTGAGGTCTGTTACTGTGAGCGGACAATAACCAACTCCATGGGGAAATTTTCTCTTTTTTTGATCTTTTAAAACAAAAAAACTTTAGTTCAAATAGTTACAGAAGTATTGCGGGTTTTTGAATTACTTTCTTATTGAACAATTTGGAAACGTGTTTGCTGTAGTCTCTGGGAGAAACCAAAAATGTTCATACTGTGAATATTTTTGTCAGAACTTCCTTTTTATGTGACGGATTTAAAAAGAGCTGAAGTTTTGTGAAAGTATTTTAATCATCAGACTGTCACCGAAGGTTCTTTCCTACTGATTATTGCCGTGTTTGATCTCCACACATTGTTTGCATCGATACAAATCAAAGTCAACTCAAACAGGCTCAGTCAGAATGATTCAGACTGGGAGATGGAAGACTTCTCTACATAGGGATATCTGACTAACAGTTCCATGTCATTAGTGTTTTTAATGTGGAGCTTCTATATTCATCTGCAAATAAATAAAAGGCAGTTTCTTCTTTGATCTTTAAAAATCATCCCCATAAGTCTTCATTGTTCTGATCCCAAAGTGCATCACATGGGACTACTACCATTCTCTTGCTGTTTCCTATCTGTTCCTTTATCTCCTTCAGCTGATGTTTACATGGTCAGTCCTTCAGACGCAGGTTGACACTTTGTCTAATGTCTTTCTGGTAAAACTGATGGAATCAGAGCGTGTCGCCGGGCTCGTGTCACCATCAGACGGCTAGACAGTCCTCCACTTCCCAAATGTAGAGCAGCTGCCTCTCGGCTCTCGCCGGCTGATGGGGTTAAATTGCTTCAACCCTTTTCAAGGTCACAAGGATCACTCGATTTGCTCTGCCTACATGTTGAGCGCAGGCGATGTGTTGGCAGTCAGGCAGAAGGTGTTGTCGCTGCTTTCCCTTGGACGGTTTCCAGTGGCAGCATGTAGATACTGCTGAGATGCTCCAGAGCAAACCTCCTGAGGATGGGAGAGGGACGTGACAAAGAGAAACTTTGCAGACTTATTATACAAAATAAAAGTAAAAAAAATGCTAATACGAAGTCATTAGTTTAAATATTTTTGTTCATTTCAAAATGGCACAAAATAAAAAAATACACTTTTGTTAAAATGAGATCTCAAGATCTGTTCTCGTTGTGAGAGGCATTTCAAATCTTTTTAGGAGGGAATATACAAAACTAAGGTGTGAGTGACTACACACAGTAAAATACTTTAATATTCAGAACACAAGACAGGTAGGGCAAAAATGTGATTAAAATTGAAAATAAATTGTGAACACATGTAGGCATAAATAATCGAATTTACCAGTTGTCTTACCTCTATTTCTAATTTTCTAAGAGCTCTACCTCCCTAACAGGAATAGTACGTTCAAAAACCTGCTCTCAAATCTTAATACATATCTTCTGACCTGTGATGGAAGATCTAAGGACTGCATGTGGCGAGTGCCAATTTTAATTCTTTGATTTTGTTGTATTGCTGTGTTAATATAAATAATAAATAGCAATATGTTATATAAACATTCCAGTAACTACTTCAGTTTTTTAAATAATAGATTTTAATCTATTATTATTATTATTATTATTATTATTATTATTATTAATAAAAATATTGTATTTATTATTATTATTATTATTATTATTATTATTATTATTATTATTATTATTTTAATAAATCAGGTGTTTGATTTCAAGACTTGTGACTAAATTCTGAAGGGAAAATTTGCTCATTTGCCTAAAAGTTGCAATTTTGTTGTAATATCTCCAACTAGTCGCCAACAGTTACAGCCCAGGAAGATACTGGTCTTTCTGGGAAACAAAATATCTGGTAAAACAACAGGTTTAAAGCCATACTATGCAACTTTTTCATATTTTTAAATAATTTTCTTGGGCCAGTATGTGCTGAAATGACCCTTTACAGGATTAATGAAATGTCACTCAGACCCCCACCGCCCTCTGTGGCCAGAATACCGCACTTGCAACTTAAGTGTGGCGGGCCACTCCCTGCTAGACTTGCTGACATACCTGGCGCTGCAGTCTGCTTCCAGCATGTTTCCTGCATCTTTCAGATCATGAACACAGCTGATTTGTGTGATTTAGTGATGAACCGCTCCTGTAGACACTAATGAAGGCTGAGGAGACATTTCAGCAGTTACATTAAGGTGTTAAAAAGACGAATGCACAGCGAGGAGATAAGTTTCATTTTTGGTTTCACTAACTTCCAAGTGTTCCTTTAAAAGAAAGTTTAAGATGATTCTATCCAACAAGTGCTGTTTTGGGATTCATCAGGCTAAATTAAACATTTCTCTGTTATGCATTTGGAAATTACACATTTTTGATGGTTTCACAGCAGGTAACATATGCAGCAAGATCCCCCCTGTGTGTGTTTTGCATTTAAAAGGGTGAAACTGTCTCTGTCACTCACACCGTGCCTTGGTTTGATCAGGACAGACACCCAGTCGGTAAAGAATGTTCTATGTTGTGCGCTCCTGACTGAGACACAAATATCTCTTTTCCTGAAAGCCTGTCACGCTATCTTGCACACACATGCTGAAAATGGCTGCTGAGGTAGGAGCTGCGTTCATTCACACCCTCCTCATGTGCTGTCGGTGCTTATTTCTGTGGCCACACAGGACTAACTTCTCCTATCCCGTCTTACTTCAGCGGCGAATTCAAACAGCAGCCGTTAGAGAGTCCCTAACTCCCAACACTGACACTCCATCAGAGAAGCAAGACTCCATCACAGACCATTAAACCTGCAGGCTGAAGTAAAGGTGTGTGAGGCCGGAGGGGGAGAGGCAAACAGATGCACCGTGAAGAGAGCACAGACAGGCAAACTTAGGAGAAATGTTGTGGTTTCACCAACTGCTGCTAGATGCTTGAGTAAAGAAGGTTTAGCCTGGCTGGTGGTCAAAGAAATAGCTTCTGATGAGGTGATGCATTGATTTTACTGTTAAATATCTGACACCTGGAACCGTCTCTGCTCCACTTTTACTTTACCCTCTAATGCTGCGTCTTTTTCTTTCACTTTCCTTCAGATCTGTTTTGTAAGTCTGGACCCACAGAAAACAGACTGCCATGATGATAAAAACATCAAGGTGAGCTAATTCCACATCCATACTCATGTTCAATCTTCTCCCCCCTCTCATTTGCTTTTTCTTCTCCTCCCTGCCCACTTTTTCATCTCCTAGGAACTCTGTTCATTGTATTATACCTAAACATCCTGCCCCTGTTGCCATGGATTCAATATCATTACGCAGAATTAGCGGGCGGATTTGCCTGGCGGTATGCAGATGTTATAGCTTTTTGCAGCTGGTGGCAACAGGGGTGGGCGATCAATAACAAATCCACATGGTTCAATACTTCTCACAGGAGGGATTCCATAATTGTGTGTCTCTGAGTCACAGAGAACACATTCCGTTTAGTTTTGAAGCTCCACACAGGCGTTTCGTCATCACCTATGTTGTCCCTGTGCTCGGCATGTTTCTTGCAGAAATTGGCTTCTGTGTCTCCGGACCTGCCAAAGCTTGTTGAATTACTGACCATCCACCAGCCGAAAGAAAATGAGATCCTGCTGCTTGGTGGCCTGGAAGCCTCAGAAATTTGCCAAAAACACCCACACTCCCCCCCGCAGGTGAGCGTGCCGTGCAGTGACCTACAAATTTCTGCTGGTTTCTGTCTTTTAAAATAATAGACCTGGACTAAAATGGTAGCTGCTCTACTTTACAGCAACTCTCTGCGATTAGATTTGAACCTTTTGAAAGTCACTTTGTCTTGTTTTATTACAAAAAAATAGCTCCTAACAAACTGAATGTTTTGTGTTTTTAAATGTTTTTGAATGAGGCTTCTTCAGAACCCAACCAATCTCTTATTTGTTTTGTTTATAATAATAATAGTAATAATAATAATAATAATAAGGGATTAGATTTATATAGCACTTTCCTAGCCAAGTGACAAGTGAGACAGTAACAAATAATGGGTCTTAAAGAAAGTGCACAAATATTTATTGCATTTGTTACGTAAAAATAAGCATATTTATGGTCAACCATATTCTAAGGCCAAGTTCACTAAGAAGTCGTTTTTTAATTAATTTTTAAATATGATTGGTCACTCTTGAGTTTCACCTGCAGGCTGAACATGAAAATAGTCTTCTCTCTATTTCCTGCATTAGCCGCAGATACAAAATATACGGGGAAACTCTCGGAGTAGAAAAGCCTGTCAATTGCCTGTTACATTGTAAAATTAGCATTCATCTTGGATCACGACGGGGAGCGTCATTTGGAATCGTAGGATGGCCAAGGAAGGTCCTGCCTTTCTCGCCTCTTATTGGCTGGAAGGGCTCTCCTACGATTGGCTATTTCATTTAGCAGCAAACCGTCTTCCCTCGCTAAGTGCAGACTGTCCTCCTGCCACCAACAGAACAGCTGTTTTGGGGAGTTTTGTAAAGAAAAAGCGAATTTAGCGATATAATAACCATTTTGTTCTGTTTTGAAAAGGTTTTTTCTGTTCCTTTTATAAAAAAACTAAAATACGTAAAATGTGAACTTATAATAAATATTGTTGCACTCACTGTTGGATTTACTTTATATCTGTTGGCTCTCAAGCATTGGTTAACAGAGTACATAGGCTATTTGTGCCTTACCTGGGTATGAAATATAATAAAACTGCCCTATTTTGCCCAGCTGTGTGCAGCAGGTCTGTTTCTCTTCTATAATAATGAAAATTTGTAATAAAATGTTTTAATAAAAACATTTTTATTATTTTTTTATTATACTTTATTAAAATATGAACAAATGCAGACAACAGCAGGTAACTGAGGTTTCCTTCTTTATGATTGCTTCATTCTAGCTGCGTTGATTATTTAAACTCACCAATACAACTCTGATCAATAAACACTATGAAAACAGATGAAAAAAATGTTATAAAATAGACCAATGACATGTAGGAAAAGTTGAAAACCAGACCAAATTTTTATTTTTACTGCACAGTTAAGTTTGAATGCAGGCTAAGTGTTGCATGATAAATATCTGTATTTGTCTTATTTAGGGCGGGCAGCACACAGGCGTGTGCCTGCTTCAGTGTTCAGGAAAGAGGCGCTCCTCGCCACCTGCCAGCGTCATCTATGAGATCAACAAGTTCCTGATTGGTTTACAGTGGGGGAAAGAGAGGCAATTCCAGCAGGGCCGAGCAGTCGGACAGAGGGTCGATGATGACACCAACCGCTCCATCTCATCCATAGAGGAAGACTTCCTCACGGCCTCGGAGCACCTGGGAGATGAGAGTGAAGATGATGGTTCAAGAAATGGTGAGATTTGTTATTTACAATAAAAGACACAAAGGAGGTGATTGGTATTGCCACTGTGATACTGATAAATATATGATGGAAAGAATCATCTGAAATCCTGTCCAAAACAAAATGACATGGCACAAATATCATTTATTGAAGGATACAGGGTATTATTATGTCTGATGGAAATGGGATTTGATGGTGTGGGTTCTAAATTGTGCTCTACTTCTTCTTCTTCTTCTTCTTCTTCTTCTTCTTCTTCTTCTTCTTCTTCTTCTTCTTCTTCTTCTTCTTCTTCTTCTTCTTCTTCTTCTTCTTCTTCTTCTTCTTCTTCTTCTTCTTCTTCTTCTTCTTCTTCTTCTTCTTCTTCTTTTTCACAGAGCCAGAAAGTGGTGATGCAGAGGAGAACATAGTTGAGGCTGCACAGAAACCCTGTGTCAGATTTGTGTCTCAGAAGCGTCAGCAAGCCCACCAGCAGAGCCAAGAGGACACTGACGTAAAAAGAGACGAGCCTCCAAATGCAAGTTTCGATACAAAGGAAGCAGCTGGTCACTATGCCACCAACCTAGCAGAGTCTGTGTTACAGGATGCCTTCATACGACTCTCTCAAGATGAAACGTCCTTTGTTTCTGAGGCAGCTATCAGTGTCTCTAGCTGTCCTTCCCGTAGTCCTTTAAGGACCAAGCAGCCTTCCCAGCAGCGCACATGCTCTTTTGAGCTACCTAAAATTGTCATAGTTCAAAGCCCCGACAGTTCTGATGGGGCTGCTGACTGGCCAGAGACACAGGTGACTAATGTGGACGATCACGATGTCTCCGCCAAAGCCAGAGAAATGCCTGAGAATGAGGACCAGGCTCAGACACCTCACCACAATGGAGGGCACAAACATGTAGAGATGGCTTTGGCCTGTGCTGCCAGTGTTATCGGCACCATCACTACTCCACAGCTGACTGAAAAGATCGCCCTTGAATCTGCTTCAGAGGAAGACACAGAGGAGGAGCTGCAGGAGGAAAAGGAGAGGAGTGACTACTGTGTCTCCTCAGCTATGTGTGGCATGGCTCAAGTAGCTGGAGCAGTGGCGGCTGTGGAGCTGACAGAGAAGTCAGCAGAAGGCGACGGTTCTGAAACGGACACCACTGAGGTCTACACGGCATCCCACGTTCTGATGTCGGCTGCCAAGGCTTCAGCAGCCTTCCCGCTCCACTGCAGTGTGGCAGAAGGTACAAGCGTGGAAGCATTTCGAGCTAACATAGCTGAGGTCCTGCACAGGGAAGCGGCAGAGGTGCTGACCCAACCACAAGGATACAAGAGTGTAGCACACTTACTGGAGACCACACACAACAAAATAGTGGATGGCATTACTTGTCCAAAGAAATGTTGCATGGATGAAAGTGAGGTGGATGACCTGATTAACGAAGTGGCAGACAGCCTATTCAGGCATGCTTTGGAGAAGGCAAAAAAGAAAAAGGAACTAGAAGGAGCTGGAAAAGATGCTCCCAGCCTCCAGGTTTTCCTACAGGACAGTGTAAACAACTTGCTGTTTGATATTCTTTGTCTGACGCAGAAAAAAATCTGTCATATCTCCACGTGTGACCAAGGGTCAGATGAACCACAGCAGGGCGATTCTTGGGTTAACAAGCATGCTACTTCAAAGGAAGGTCAGTTGAAGTGCTTAGCTGGCAATACTCATCTCACTAATTGTGAGAACCTGAGTGGCACGTTGCACTCCACAGATAAGTTTTCCATGCTTCCTGGACTGAAGCAGAAACACATCCTTGAGGAAGGAGACCTAAGTGCATCTGCCTTCACTGCACACTTCAAAGAACAACAGCAGCAGCAGCAGTCATCATACAGACAGTGTAAACAAAAAGACCCTTCTGATCAGATGCAAGGAAGCAGTGCCAGCAGAGAACCTTTCAGTGAAATCCCAGTTCACAGTACAGAGAGAAGGGCCAGACAGACCTCCCTCACTCCTCAGTCCTCGACCAACTCCTGCAGTTCCTTGCTTTCTTTAAAGATGGACTCTGATTCCAGGACACCCATCACTTGTTACGCAGATGATTTAGCTGCTACAGTGGTGTCTATGGCCACAGAACTGGCAGCCATCTGTCTGGAAAACTCTACTGGGAAACAGCCCTGGTTCTGTGCCCTAAATGGGATGTCTACGGAATGTCCGGAAAACTATTTAATGCCGGCTTGCCGCGCAGTTCTAAGAAGGAAAGAAGGTCAAAGCAGCAATGCAGCTTCAAGAAAACATCGAGCACCCCGCCTCAGTGAGATTAAGAGGAAAACAGAGGAGCAACCAGAACTAATGGAGCGGCTGGTAAACCGGGTGGTGGATGAATCTGTTAATCTAGATGAACCACAGGACCCATTTGCCCTCTTTGCCTCAGAAGTCACAAACAGGATCATGAACTGTCCTGAACTCAATGTGGTGGACACCTCCAAGGCAGGCCAGCAGCGCAGCAGGCTACAATGTGAGAAGTGGAGTCGTGGGAAGGCTTCTAGTTATGAGAGCATTCCAGAAGAAGACACCGACCCCTCAGGTACGCTCAACACCTTGGGCCCTGGCAGTCGGTTAGGTCAGAACTTGAGCCGTGGTAGCTCAATTTCCAAGCAGTCCAGCTGCGAGAGCATCACTGATGAGTTCTCTCGGTTCATGGTGAACCAGATGGAGACGGAGGGCAGAGGCTTCGATCTTCTGCTGGACTACTACGCTGGAAAGAATGCCAGCAGCATCTTGACTGCAGCTGTACAGCAGGCTGCAACAAAGAAAAATGGCCACCTTAACGTGAGGACCTCATCCTGCCTTTCTAAGCAGTCTAGCACAGAAAGCATCACAGAGGAGTTCTACCGATTCATGCTTCGAGATATGGATAAAGAGAACAAAGAATATGGTATTGCCAAAACTAAAGAGTGGAGCAATAGCCTTTTCCCCCCTTCTCCTAGAACACCTTTCTGTATACGACAGTCTTCTGTTCCAGACAGACGCTCCTCAGACTCACGACTGACTGTCAACTCACCCATAAAGGCCAACTCTTTTGATGGTTTTGCCCGTAACAGTTATGGAGACACGTTGAACATCTACCCCACCAGCTCGGTCTCTGCTACAGGACTATGCAAGTCTGACTCTTGCCTCTATCGAAGAGGTAAAACAGACCAGATTACAGATATGCTCATCCATGAGACGTGGTCAAGCTCCATTGAGTCCTTAATGAGAAAAAACAAGATCATTGCTGATCCAGAGGACAGTATTGAGTCAGAGGCTTCAGGAGACTCGCAGCCCCACGTGCAGCAATTTGCTAATCGATTGGCAGCTGACATTGTAGACATTGGCAAGTCTGCGCTTGGAGCACAGCAGGATGTGGCTGTGGGGACTCCTGGATCACATCCACAGCCACACATGCCTGTTGGTGAAAGAAGACGGGGGTTCAAACAGTCTCATCTAACGTGTAGTCGAAGCAGGTCTAGCCAGGAGCAGCCTTGCCCTGCAGTAGGATCCGGGGCTAGTGACGGCAGTATTTCTTGCACGAGGGGCCCCAGAGATGTTCCGTTGATCCACATCGAGGGGGATCAAAAGGTTGAAGAGGCTCTTTTGATCCCTGAAAAAGTTGGAGGACCTAAAGAAACATCTGTAGACACTTTTCGTATGGAGAGAGCAATTGCCAATAACAGCAGGTATTACATTACTCACACTCCTATTATGACTCAGAATCATCTTTCAGCAAAAATACTTTTATAGCTTGTCGAAAAATCTTTTTATTCTTGACATGAAAGTAGAAATCAATCTGTCAGTTGATAAGCAAAGGAGTTAAATTGTCACATGATTATTTTTACAATAAACAAAGCTGCACAAACCCATTAAAAAAGGTTTGAAGCACACTGAGCTATTAATAGAGTTTGATCAAAGCCCGGGCGACTCAGAAAATCTATAAACAGAAGAAACCGATCTATTTTAGCAGTATGTGAGGTTTGACAAACCTTTGACTAGGCTGTGACTCGTGCCTTCTGGGTGATGTACTGTGTGCAGAGGGCTTTAGTGTCTTCATCTTTTATCCTGTTGAGCTCCCAGTTAATCAGTACAAGCTCTACTTGTTCTTGAATACATCAAAACGCCAAATGCACACACAGAGGTAAAAAAAAACAGGATAGGTGTCATCATTCTTCTATGTTTTATTCAAACTAAATACGGATTTAGTATTAACTCTAAAAGCAGAAGGTCTTCAGTGGTTTTATAAAAAATGTAATTTTTAAAACCTCGGATGGCATTTGTATGATGTAAAATGAAACAGCTGAACATGTGGAAGTGGTATTGCCAAAGTGCAAAGGAAGTCTGTATTTTGATGGTTTAAAAAATTACTGAATTTTCAAATTTCTAGTATTTATTTAGTGTAGAATGCAAAAAAGAATTTATTCTGACTTGTTTCCTGCACACTAATCAGTTCATACTGACATAATTGATTCTGACCATTCTATACCTTAAAAACATTTAAAAACTCTTAGAGATGCTGAAATTGTCCTTGTTGATAGGTGGATGCCCAACTGTCGATAAGAAATTACAGTTTCTTGACAACAATCTTTGTTCCTTTTATTCATGGTGTTCCTCAAAGCTCTGTTCTTGGCCCACTGCAGTTTTAACTCACTCACTTTCTCAACAACTCAGTAGGGTTGGGGGGAAGTTGGTTATTGGGCGAGAGGTGAAGGGGGGACATCCCGGACATGTCTCAAGTCCATCACAGGGACACACAGAGACAAACAACCAGTCACACACTCACTTATACCTAGGGGCAGATATTTGATTTCTGTTAGGAAGAGGTTTAAAAACACTGTTACACTAATGAATTAGTTGTGCTTTAACCTTTTATTTTTATTTTTTTATTAAAAATGTCACAAATAGCTTCTTTTCCAATCATAGAAATTGTTAGTATCTATTTTTAACATGTTTCCACTGGAGCAGCTACTCAGGTCTGATTCTGAAGTGTTTTCTTGCCACCATTCTGGTGTCTGCCATCATGAGGATGGGAATCCGGACTAGACTCTGTCTGGACCGCTACAAAATGTTTTGTTTTCTCTTTACCAACTGAGCAGTTTCAGATCAGTGCATTATTAGAAATTCCAGTCCAGAAATATTTAAGCACATTTTTTTCTGCAGTCTTACTTTAATCCCTTTGTTGTCTTTGAGAGATGAATGTTTTAACTCTTTCAACAACAAAATTGATCATTAAGAGCTTTTCTCTTGTCCTAATGAGTTTTCATTTATTTTATATGTCCCTGTAAGGAAGAATTTTCAAGGAAGAAGGCTTTGGTGATTCAATTGTCAATTGCAGGACTTTGATGGTGATTTTTTTTTAACTTCCTTTAGAATAAAACTGCATTCCTATCACATCTATTTAATAGCAGAAAACCTTTTTATCTTATACAAGATTAGACTTCTCGAGACAATGATTTGAAAGAAACAGACTATAAAACAACAGAAAACAAATGAATGGTCCAGGTAGAGACGATAGCCGTGTTTCCACTTTAGGAGTTCTGGGAAATTTCTGGGAGTAGGGAAAAGTGACCTGGTGATACGATGGCTCGGTCCTCTCAGCTGTTGTGTCTCAATACTAAAACGGCCCTTTCAGGACTTTTTCTAAGAAGTCAGCAACTCACCACTTCTTCTGCAGTTAGTGACATCACTGATCAGCGCCAAAAGGCGTCCACGGACATGAATAACATTTAAAGTTTTATTCTGTCAAAGTACATCATAATTTAATCCATTCAAGGGATTGGAAGAGTGGTTGTGTGACAAAAATCAATCAATGAGAAGAAACAGGTTTTTACGGCCCTTTTGTGAGATCACAAAATGTGAATTAAGGCGTTGAGGGGTATTTCCTGCATCTTTTGGGGTTCGGAGTTTAGAAATTACAATTTTAAAGCAGAATCAACGCTGCTTATTTCCTTTTCCTTCCATTCTGCTTCACCAGCAACTCTTCCAATGTTACAAATGTCGTTTGTTTGGCGATGTCTCAATGTCATTTCCTACTGAGTTACATCCAATAAGCATGGAATAACCACAAGTCCTGCTCAGCAACTCCACCAGGTCTTTCTGAGTACCTACCCCAGTTCAGGTACTCCGTTTGATCCTGAAATGACCCAGAAAATGGTCTTTTCGAGAGACACCCGCACAGAGCCGGCCCAAGGCATACACAAATTAAGCAACTGCTTGGGGCCCCCACACTACCATGGGGCCCCCCAAAGAGCACCAAGATGACTTGAGAAAAAAAAAAGTTTTAATAACTTTAAATAATACAAACTAAAATATATTACACAAGGAAAATTATTTAAATAATGTTTTCTATATTTGGTTTTATGGCGTAGTGATTGCACATTTTACACATCTAGTCCAAAATTTAAGCGCAAAATACAGTAAACTTACATTGTTTACTATAATTTCAGTGTTTGTCTGCTGATTCTACTTTCAAATAGTCAAATTAATAATATACAACACTTAAATAATACTGCATTTGGAAATGCAAATTCATTTGCATATTTTTGTAGGTGCACTACTTCTGTAAAGTTAAAATTAATGGCCATAATAACACTGGTATGATGTAAGCTGCTTACAAATGATGCTAATGGTAGCGGGTATTTTACACACAGTGTAGCCTCGGAATGATGAAACATCTGGTGTTGACATGTTGGTATGGGGGCCCCCAAAAGAAATCCTGCTTAGGCCCCCACAAAGGCTAGGGCCGGCCCTGCACCCGCATGCCGTAAAGTCCCAGTAAAATTCCCCAGAAGTTCTGAAAGTGGAAACTGGCCTAAAAGCTAATTCCTGTCCTCATCCAGCAGGTTTGTTTAAGTGAAATAATCATAATTTATCCCTAGCATATTGCTTTTTCTTTATTTGTTAACTGTTTGTCATTTTAATGAAATGACAAAAGATTGTGTGGCAAGATGAAAATAAGTAATTCATTTTATTATCTTGAAAGAAAATCAAATATAAAGTTTTATCCAGATGTGATGATATGTATTTCTTCTCAAAATAAGCTGTTCAACTGTAAATGAAAGGAAAAGCTGTCAGTTTCGCAGGCCTCCAGAGTCACAAAGACATGCTTCTGTTCACTTCACAGAACATGTAATCCAGAAACAAGTGGAGTGCAACTGTTAGTCCCTGGTGTGAGAGTGGAACTCAATCACTCGCCTGTTCAATTAAACCTGATTTCCCTCTTGAATTGTTGAGGATGGCAGCCCTCAAACATCTAATTATGACTTAATTTAATAAGTAAAAAGAAAAAAGAAAACACTCCGAAACGCAGCGGTACCCATGAGTAATACGGTTTGCTGATTCTCAGAAGATATTGAAATAAATTAGCTTTTTTTTTGTTGTTTTCTTGCTTTCATTGTGCTCAATCGTTTCAATTTCTAAAGGTTTGCTGTTTATAAGAACCAAATGTGTAATGTGTGTAATTTATCCCATTGTTGTTTGTTTTAATGCTTCATCATTTTACAAAATTCTGTACATAAACAGTGAACCTATGAGAATAATATCCAGAGTCGAGAAACCCTTTGCAGCAGACATTGTGCATCTTGCGGTTTGCTCTCCCCAGCAGTGAGAGGGACAGGCCGGCTGTGGCGGTGGCTGCAGTAGTGAAGAGGGACAAGCGTTCAATGAGTGCTAGCAGTGAAGAGAGCATGGGGAGCTGGTCTCATGTAACCCCTGAAGATGACCCCCACGAGGAGACCAGTAGTTTTATCCAGCTGAGTGAGGGGTCAGTAACCATTGCTCCTCGATGCTGCTCCAAATGCCGCTGCTCCCACCCTCACCCCACTCATTGGTCCATTGCTACTGACAGTTGTGTTCCACTGTGCCAGCTGTCTCCCCGCTGCTGCTGCTGCTGCTGCTGCAGTACCCAACACCAGCTAATGTTTAGCAAAGAGCTCATTCCAAATAAAATCATACAGGCCTGACCTGCTGCTTTTCAGACTTCCTCTAATAGTAGGTTGCAGTGGTACCAGGCTGTGATGTTGCATATAAGTGTCCAGATGAGATTAGATTTGTATTTAAAGGTGGAACGAACTGATAGCAAAGGTCTTGTTGCATAAAAAAGTAAAGTAATGCTTCAGGAATGGCCCAAATATTCCTGAAAAGATAGTTTAGCTGCTTGTTCACATGCTTCCAAAGCTGTTTGCTGATAGTTTGAGAAGTTTCGTGCAGTGATTGGTTTGGTTGTTATAGCACCCCCCTGCTGCTCCTGCAAGTGCTGCATTAACCTCACCTCATCCCTAATCCATGCCGTAACATGAGGGCCTGTCCACCCAACCCACCCAAACTATCTCCAGATCTTCTCATCCCCATTTGCAGACGAGCTCGCTGCTGGTCAGTATCTAGCAGCCGCTCCAGCTTTAAATGTCCAGTTGTGCTACAGCTGCTCCTTTACATGTTAACCGTCAGCTAGCTAACTAGTGTGCATCGCTCTGGTTTTTGCTTTCATCATTCTTTTTTTTTAACATACATAGAACCTGACATGGCCTTTTATTTTTATTGCAGCAATGGTACCAGCAGCACATCGAGCCTTGGTCTGACCGACCTCGAGGCTTTTTCAGACGTTCCTACTCAGAGCACAGTCATCAGGTATGATCTGTGTTCATCAGGGTGTTTATTTGAACAAAACCTGCAGATATGTTGTTTTTTGTGTTCTTACCCTCAGACGTGGTGGGTAAATATGTCTGATGTGCTGTTATTCTGCTGCAGATATTGTTTTATTATTGCAGCATTTGTCCTGTTTGAATCTGTACACACTCCTGTGTAAATCTTTGATCTTTGCATAGCTTTTTCTACATTCTACTATTGCACGAAACTGAGCAAATGCATCACCTAAAATGTTAAACTTTGCCTTAGAATGTTGATGAATATAGCTGTAACCTTGACTTTTTACTGTTTATGTCCTAACAGTGAGGTGACTGAGAAAATACCTTCAGCAGGTGCCAAAGCTAATGTTTATGGTAAGTGTTATGGAATCCTGTTTCATCTGAGCATTTTCTAGTTGCCATAAAAAAGGTTAGCAATGCAAAATTCTCTACCTTAAGCCAGGATCTCATTGGTCTAACTGCTGGTGACTCACTGGAAAGAGAATTGTCTTTTTGGCGACAAATTCTATGTATGACAGGGTCACTTAGGTCAAATGACAAACAATTATTAAACGTCATGCAGATTCTCTTGTTGCGATTTTGTCACAAAATATGTTATTTTTAACTTCCCTCGTTTTAAATTTGGTTTGGTTGGTGATCTATCTAACATTTCTTTATTCTGTCTTTATTCTTTATTAACTTTTGTCTAACAGAAAATGAATGGAATAGTTCCAGACTGGTTTCAGGTGCTTTGAATGACTTCTTGTCTATTTTGAGGAGACACAAGAGCAGGGGCCTTGCTCACTTGAAAAATGAAGAACACTTGCAGATGTTATAAGAATTTTTGAAAACAGTCATCCATAGTATATCATATCCATCTCTGCTTGCACTTTGCAAGATTTATTGTCAAACCCACTTAAACCCACACATCAGTTCTATTTAATTTGCAACAAAAACATTTTCTACATGAGCTTCATTCTTATTTCTTTAACTCCCGTTTGTAATTTGTGGTGAGAAATCTGCCTAAAGGAATATTTAATCACAATCTCCAAGCCTTCTCACTAATACTGATTCCAACAATAAGATGTGATAAAAAGCTTTTTAAAAATAAAAAACAAAAAATTGTTGAATAAATGAAGTACTTGATGGTTTTAACCTAACAAAAATTTTTGTTTAATGGTTTAAACTGATCAAAAATCTGATTATTTCTTATAAAACTCAACATATTGCATTATTAAATATTACTTTTAATGCTAGTGCAAAAAAAGAGAATTATTTCTGCATTCTCATATTTTGATGTTGAACGATGAGCTCTAGTATATCTGTCCTGATGTTTCAGAGAGCCCTGCAGGAGCTTCAGCAGGTGGCAGCAGCACCCTGAGGCAGTTTCTGGTGGTAAACTGTGACCTGGAGCAGGAGTGTGTGGACTCTGAGCTCAGAGTGGCCCTGCAGTGGATCGCTGCCTCTGAATTAGGACTTCCTGCTCTCTACTTCAGGAAGTCCAAAGAGACAAAGGTGGTAAAGGTAGGACATGCAAGCTGTTAAAGCTGATGGTGCACTCCTTCAAATGACAGTTCTTTATTATAAACTCGTAGGTTTGATGTTTTGTCTCAGTTCCAGAGGGTGGTCCACCTGATGGCTCAGAAAGCATGGCGGATTGCGGACCTCTTCAGCGCTGTGGTTCAGTTCTGCAAACTACACGATGAGGAGGCGGGACGGGCTCTCCAGGCCAGCCTGTTTGACTGGCTTTTGGACATCCTTCAGGACACCAACGTCCTCTAACTGCAGACAGAAACACACTCCATAGCATATTTGGAATCCATTCCTAAGCGTTCACCTCCATCTCATCACAACAGGTGTCACCTGGTTCATAAAGATTCATGCAGCCATGATTCAAAGAGTCTCCCTTTAACTCGAGCATGTTTTATTTCTGATGAGTTGTGCACAAACTTTGAGCTAACCGGATCAGAATAAAGATTCTTACAACCAAATCATGCATTTATTTATTTATTAATTCCAAATGAACACATAGAAGTCAAAAGACCATCAGAAAACAGGAAAATCAGGTTAAATGTTCCTTACATGCCTAAACTTGTTATAAACTGCTAAAAAACAAACGGTGACTGCACAAAAATTCTGCCACTTTGTTGTTCTTTCCACTTAGATGTGTGTATTTGCTTTAATTAAGCAAAGTGTCCAAGTTCTTGTCGTCCTCACTGGCCAGTGTACTACCCTTTTGTTGTGACTATTTTGACATTCATGTGATTTTTCTTACCGTTTTCTTGAGAAGTGATTATTTTGGATAGCTGTATTGTAAATACTGTAGATTTGGAACTGTTGCACCTTGGAGTAGTGGACTGCTCTCTTTAGCTTTTACTCTGTCCAAAAGGCAAAGTAAGGTTTGTAATGTTGAATTTGTATGTGGATTTAGTCTGTCTATTTCTCTACTTAGTGGTAAACTAGTCCTGCATCAGCATCGGGGGGGAAGGAGCACACATTACAGCTATAAATGGTCACAGTAGAACTGAATGTATTTATCTTTTGACATCAATAAAACTCTGTGATGTGAAGAGCGTGTAGTCGTTTGTCAAACCCAGAAGATCTTTACCTGTAGCCGATCATGTCTGTGCAGCGGCTTGTTTTTCTACCAGTGATCAAGATGTAAACAGCTGTTTGAGATTTTTTCCTGAAGCAAATCAAGTGTGTTTACAATAGCCATACGATCTCTTGTTGGAGGAATTAGGATTTTACTAAAATACTTTCAGAGAAGCTTAATAAAGTACAAGAAGAAAAAACTCAAAGCAGCTAAAGATACAAATGATTCATTAGAGAAACAACATTTGTTGTGTGATGTGCACAGATAAAACACACATATTCAAACTTTTTTTATATAAAAATCATCTGCTTCGTTGACCTTGGTAAATATATCATTAGATAAACAAAATTAAATGACATTTTACCAAAAATAAAGCTGAAAAAGTGAGAAAGTAATCATATGGCAACAGTTTATCAAACTCCCTTTAGGAGCTGTACGCTTAAATAATCGTGCAACTTGAGTTTCTCAGATTGTGGAGAAATGCTGGCCCACTTTTCTTCATTTACATTACTGCTTCAGGTCAAAGGCTTTGATATCTGCTCCCCTAATACCTCAACACAGCCTCTTCATAAACTACTGCAGCACTTTCCTTCTCATCTTTTTCAGTCTTTCTAGATCTGATGCTTTGCTTGGAATCCTTTGCATTATTGCATGACACGTCCTACGTTTTGCAGTGGACTTCATGGTTGACACGATGACTTCAGGCCCTGTAGGCCAGCCCCTTTCCTCCAGCACTGTGCCTGATATAGTGTGATTTCACTGAGAAGCTAATTAGTTTCTGTGACGATAGTTTTGTGCATTTCTGCTTCGGTCTCATCTGTCTGAAGGATGTTGTTCCATAAGTCTTGTGGTTTGTTCAGAGGTAACCCAGAGCTGGGCTGCCATATTCTTTTTATGGATAAGAGGTTTTCATCTGGAAAACACTTCTACAGCCATGAACTTTAACATTTAACATGAAACTGGAGCTTGTAGAGTCTAAGATGGAGCTCTGTAGGGAGCTAGCTGGGATGTTCACTCCTGTGAAGACCAGCAATTGTCTTTGAGTGAGTTCCACTTGTAAATAGATGTTCTGACTATAGTACGACGTACCTAAAATTGTTTGAAAAATGTCTTCTAAAACCTCGCTAGATTACCAGATGAAAAAGCAGCTCATCGAAGATCATAGCTGATGTCTCGTTTTACTTTCTTCTTTTACCATTTTTTCCCACTTATGGTATTATTTTTCAGGTTAGCAAGTAATGTTAAAGCTGCTGTAGCGAATCTACAGAACAAGCTATCAGGTTAGCAAGTAATGTTAAAGCTGCTGTAGCGAATCTACAGAACAAGCTAGGTTTTGAACACAAACACAGTCACAGAACACTCACCCCTCCCCTCCTATATCTTCCCTGAGACGCTACTGCCGGAACTGGAAACCCATGTTGCTAGAAGAAACGAGACAGCGCTAAACACCAGCCGCCATTTTCCAGGTCAAAACATCTTTTGTTGTCCGTGACTTGTTTTAACCTAATTTGTTTTCCAAATTTGCTATAGCAGCTTTAAGTGTTTGCAGACTGCACATAGCTAAGGAGCTGTGTGAGTATTTAAAAATGTTTATTTTTGTACATTTAAAGTGACTCGTTTCCAAAACCGTGGCGCTGATGTGCCTGATGTCCTCTGATGGGTCTTGGGAAGGGTCAGTACCAGATCCGACATGTGTTATCTTTGCTGCCTGCAGGGGGAACAAACACAAACAGGTGGTTACACAGAAGGACACAGCTGCATGCTTTTCCTCTAACATTTGCAATTAAACACTTGTGACATCTGGCATGGAGAAATGTTTTTAGCCCTCAGTGTGTTACATTTTCACCACGTGACACAAGGTTGTCAAATTCACATCTAGCAGTCAGATGAGTTGTCTCCGTGGATACCTGTAATAATAGTGTCACCCTCGTAGTTGAAGACGCAGGAGAAGATCTCGTCAGTGTGGCCCTCCAGGATTTGAAGGCAGGCTCCGGACTGAACGTCCCAGAGACGGGCCGTCTTGTCTGAGCTAGCTGTCAGGACCCTGGTGCCCTGAGGGCTGAAGCAGATCTATGGAGATAAAATCAAATATTAACCTCCTTCAAGGGTAGGTGTGTTCTACACGAGCAACAGTGCACTGAATCTAAGAGGCAGTGGATAAACAATTCAAGGACACATTGGTTAATTTAGAGCATTTTCAATAGTGTTTCAATAGTCCTTCCAGTACAGGTCCTTCTCAAAAATTTAGCATATTGTGATGAAGTTCATTATTTTCTGTAATGTACTGATAAACATTAGACTTTCATATATTTTAGATTCATTACACACAACTGAAGTAGTTCAAGCCGTTTATTGGTTTTAATATTGATGATTGTGGCATACAGCTCATGAAAACCCAAAATTCCTATCTCAAAAAATTAGCATATCATGAAAAGGTTCTCTAAACGAGCTATTAACCTAATCATCTGAATCAACTAATTAACTCTAAACACCTGCAAAGGATTCCTGAGGCTTTTAAAAACTCCCAGCCTGGTTCATTACTCAAAACCGCAATCATGGATAAGACTGCCGACCTGACTGCTGTCCAGAAGGCCATCATTGACACCCTCAAGCAAGAGGGTAAGACACAGAAAGAAATTTCTGAACGAATAGGCTGTTCCCAGAGTGCTGTATCAAGGCACCTCAGTGGGAAGTGTGTGGGAAGGAAAAAGTGTGGCAGAAAACGCTGCACAACGAGAAGAGGTGACCGGACCCTGAGGAAGATTGTGGAGAAGGACCGATTCCAGACCTTGGGGGACCTGCGGAAGCAGTGGACTGAGTCCGGAGTGAAAACATCCAGAGCCACCGTGTACAGGCGTGTGCAGGAAATGGGCTACAGGTGCCGCATTCGCCAGGTCAAGCCACTTTTGAACCAGAAACAGCGGCAGAAGCGCCTGACCTGGGCTACGGTGAAGCAGCACTGGCCTGTTGCTCAGTGGTCCAAAGTACTTTTTTTGGATGAAAGCAAATTTTGCATGTCATTCGGAAATCAAGGTGCCAGAGTCTGGAGGAAGACTGGGCAGAGGGAAATGCCAAAATGCCTGAAGTCCAGTGTCAAGTACCCACAGTCAGTGATGGTCTGGGGTGCCATGTCAGCTGCTGGTGTTGGTCCACTGTGTTTTATCAAGGGCAGGGTCAATGCAGCTAGCTATCAGGAGATTTTGGAGCACTTCATGCTTCCATCTGCTGAAAAGCTTTATGGAGATGAAGATTTCATTTTTCAGCACGACCTGGCACCTGCTCACAGTGCCAAAACCACTGGTAAATGGTTTACTGACCATGGTATTACTGTGCTCAATTGGCCTGCCAACTCTCCTGACCTGAACCCCATAGAGAATCTGTGGGATATTGTGAAGAGAAAGTTGAGAGACGCAAGACCCAACACTCTGGATGAGCTTAAGGCCGCTATCGAAGCATCCTGGGCCTCCATAACACCTCAGCAGTGCCACAGGCTGATTGCCTCCATGCCACGCCGCATTGAAGCAGTCATTTCGGCAAAAGGATTCCCGACCAAGTATTGAGTGCATAACTGAACATAATTAAATGAAGGTTGACCTTTTTTGTATTAAAAACACTTTTCCTTTATTGGTCAGTTGGAATATGCTAATTTTTTGAGATAGGAATTTTGGGTTTTCATCAGCTGTATGCCAAAATCATCAATATTAAAACAATAAACGGCTTGAACTACTTCAGTTGTGTGTAATGAATCTAAAATATTTGAACGTCTAATGTTTATCAGTACATTACAGAAAATAATGAACTTTATCACAATATGCTAATTTTTTTAGAAGGACATATACACCCGGCAGGGCTCTCAGATCCTCAGTAAGCAGTCAGCTGGTAGAACCCCGGGTCAGAACCAAATAGGGTGAAGCTGCTTCCAGCTACTATGCTGCACACAGATGGAATCAGCTTCCTCATGACCTCAAATGTGCCCCAACTCTAGTAACTTTTAAATCAAAATAGGAAACTTTCATGTATTCATCAGCCTTTGAATGAATGTTTCTTATGCTGCACCTTCTGCACTGTAACTGCTCACCCTTTAACTTTGCCTTTTTATCTTATTTCTTACATCTAATTTTATTTGTGTATTTTAAATTTGATTTTATAATCTGCCGTTTTATGTTGTCACGTTGATTTTAATGTTTTATGTTCTTGCTGATCGTGCACCTGGAAAGCACAATGAATTGCTTCTGTGTATGAAATGTGCTATATAAATAAAGCTGGCTTGCCTAGTGCAAAGATCTTGGTAGAAGTTGACTACTGGTTTATCGTCCACTAAATGGTTTCATAACAGTCAAAGAAAGGATGAAGGTTGGTCATTAGAACCGAGTATGTTTTTATTAAAACTCTAAACTCGAAAGAGTTTGAGACTGATATGAAACTGGAGACTGCCTTAATGAAAATGGAGACTGTGATGAAGAAAAGGACGACTGCAAAAACAAAAGCTAGAAAAAATGTAGAGAAGAAAAAGATGTGCATGCTGATTTACCACTAGAGGGCAGTGTCAGGTGATGTGTCAGGTTTAGTACACCAATGTTCTGCTAAAGTATAAATAACCATTCCAGTGGTTGTTAAGGGAATTCTCAGTTTAGTTAACCGAGTGAGGCTATCTGTTTGTGATATTGAGCTAAATATGCTAACGTAGCACGCTATGATGGAACTGAGTTAACAACATGGCTTAATTAGCTTTTGTGCATTTAAGTCATGGTGTCTGCTGTTGTTTCATTGCAGATACCATACAAATACTCGTGCATCAGTTGATCTAAATGGACACAAGTTAAGCCTCTTGGTACATTTTCTAAAGTTAATCTCTGCTTCTGTGATTAATCTCTCTGACTGGAGCCTCTTGTTGACGAGGAACTGGCTAAGCGTTCTTAAATATCCAACAATGTGCCAACAAGACCAAACCTTTGTCATGATTTCAAAAAATCAAAAAATAACTTCACATAAGTTATAAAATTGTCAGCATTGTCCCTGGGGAGATTTTAATACTCAGATTTTCATCATCTAGTTTATATAAAGTGGATTAGATTAGATGATCAGATTAACAAATGAGTGACATTCTTATACAGGGGTCTGTAAAACTGCTAATTAAACATCTAAATTCCTTCTTTTCACATTTTAAGTCACTGTAGTAAATAAATCTATAAAAGAAGATCAGATTTAGGCCTGATGTTTAAGAAAAAAGCTGATGGGGAATCCAAGATGGGAATGATTGCTGTAACAAGCAGCTATGCTGGAAAAACGAAAGATCTTGATCTGACATGAATAGCAACACAAACTAAAATCCATTTCCAATGGTTTCACTTCTGCTAGTAGTGCATGAAAATGTTACATTACTTTAAATAGTATAACTCCTCAGTTTAAGCTGTACTGGTATCATCCTGGTACACAATAACACCAATGCAATATTCATGTGTTCTATTATTGTGCAATTACGGATTCTCACTGTTGTCTGTGTCTCTTACAGTATGCTGCATAGTGCTGGTACCAAGTCTGTTTTTATCTTTATTTGTGTTTTTTTTTAGTGATCTAGGATTACAATAGTAGATCACTGCCTATGTGTATATAGATGTATCCTTGTTTTTTTTATCTTCTTCTAATTACCTTTTGAGTGATGGTGCTGCTGTGACAAGTGAATTTCCCCACTGTGGGATCAATAAAGTCTATTCTATTCTATTCTATTCTATAACAGAGTATCGTGGTGGACTGGTGCAACGTAGAACTAAGACATAATGAAATCAGGGGGAAAAAGCACAAGATAGTAAACTAGAAAGGGGGAGGAAAAAATCTGAAAAATGGTGAAAAAGTATGTGCAGGGGAGGGGGAGAAGTGTCCTCTTAGTGAGAGATTAGAGTCATAATCCTGTGGAATCATCCACCATCCAGGCTATTTTTTACTCACTGTCTGTGTTGCAGTAAACACATTCAGAGAACCCGAACCCCCCCTAGCCAGATCCAGAAGAAAACACACTCATGAATAGCAAATGGTGGGAAATTACTTCCATTATAGAGCAGGGTCAACACGAGGCTAAACTACAGCAAATTACACACAGGTCTGTGTCGGTTTGACTTCACTAATCAATGTAACACCAGCCAAAGAGTTGATTTTCAAGATGTGGGTTTTACATGTCAGAGTAGTGTAACACTACTTTAAAGGCCGATGGTAAAAGATCAAACTGATGGTTTAGGACCACAGAAAACACCTGAAGCCTGCGCTGCTTCCTCTTTCCACTTCCGCATTGTGCTCTAATGCCAGCGACGCAATCAGAGAAAAGCTTATGGCAGTGAGGGCTCAATTTGTATTGTTAATATTTAGCTGAAATACAAAGTAAACAATGAACTAGCTAGAACTAAATATCACAGTAGCATTAGTGATGCACAGATATATTGGTCTAACATCAATAGCATTGTTTAACTAAATTAACCCTGAATTATTCCCTGAAACCCTGAAAATACATTTGTATTCATGAATCTATACTTGTTAAAGAATAATTGGCTTTTAAAATTAAACAATACCAATATTATTAGTGAAACCTTTTTAAATCCGCATATGTATTAGTAATGACTACAATTTCAAGTGTTTATTTCAAATAGTAATTTGTATTATTTTTAGGGGTGGGACTCGATTAAAAAATGTATCTAATTAATCAGAGGCTTTGTAATTAATTAATCTTGATTAATCACATTTTAATCGTTTAAGACAATTTGCACCAAAGGATATTTTTTTTTAATCAAAACTATTGTTAGTGAGGCACAGATGACATACTCACACTTTAATGAGTATATCTCTGTAACCACAAGGTCTATTTGATTACTTTGGTCTCATTATAAAGGTAACCATTGTGGGATTTGTTAGGATGTGTAAATATCAGTATTGGTGTTATTGATGAAGTGTAAATGGACATGGAACATTGTAAATGTTGTGTACTGAACTGGACACTAGGTGGCAGCAGAGGACTGCTTATATATATATATATATATATATATATATATATATATATATATATATATATATATATATATATATATATATGTATAAAGAGAGAGAGAGAGAGAGAGAGAGAGAGAGAGAGAGAGAGAGAGAGAGGTGTAGTGTAGAGTTCAGGGGAAGTTCTGCTGAGGGTTACAGGATGAAAGGTGCATGTAAGCTTGTCCCTCCTGCTGTAATAAAGTTCATATGGATAAAGTTACTGCCTGCTTGTTTTCTACCAACTACGACATATAATGGTAAAAAAGTTGATTTTCTTCCTCTTTTCTTCATGAAGAGAAATTTGTTAGGATTAATTTAATTGTAGTTTTAGTTGTGTTTGGAGCACGTAAAAATATTTATATGGTCTTGTCTTGTTAAAGGTGCAGCTTAATGACATTTATTGATATATAGGGCAAAAAATGTGATGCTAAATTTTCCCGGGCGCTCAGGCTTAAAGGTTTAAATTTTTAACGTGTTATTTTTTTCTAACGAATTATTTGTAATTAACATGTTAAATTCCCACCCCTAATTTTTTTATATCAATATTATCAACTTAATACAAATGTAACCCTTAAACACTAAAAACTAACATTTCATAAGTCTTGGTTAGCTGGCGTACCTTGGAGATCTCTGCGCTGTGGCCCTTTAGTGTCACGAGACACTGATGTGTGTTTGCACTGAACACTCGAGCTGTACCTAAAAGACAGGAACAGTGAGGATTTCTTTGACATTTTCACATATGAAAAGGTGCAATTTCAAGAAATCCTAATTTAAGTGTTACACAAATACAATAGCACTAAAAAAGAGAGACTGTCTTTAAAAAACACTAACTTGAACAGTAATATGATGGATCTTTACCGTCAGCAGAAGCAGAAGCTATGAGCTGACCACTTAAATCAAAACACACGTCCAACACCTCCTCTGTGTGTCCAACTAGGGTGGCTACACACTTCCCACTGACAGCCTCCCACAACTGCAAACATGCACAAGTCAGCTTTATTTAGTTGTTTATTTAATGAGTATCAGAATGTGCTTCAAATACATCTGAAAAGTTAAAGATTCTGCATAAATTAAACAAAACAACCTTATTCTATATCAAGTTTAGGTCCAAATTAGATGTAAGAATATTTGCACAGTAGTTTCCTATTTTGAAGGAAGAATCCTACAAGCTTTTGTTATAATCGTTTAAATTTATTGCATTATTATTTTTTTAATAATGTTTTTGATTCCTATTTAAAATAAAGTTAGGGATTAGAAAACCTACACTGCATCCCTTTATTTAAAAAACTTGCTTTTAGCAAAAAAATACAGTAAAAATCCAAATTAAATTCAATCATGCGTGAGTTAGATAGGGAAAAATAAAAATATATACACCTAAACACATGAGAGTCTAAAAATATATGCTTTCATGTCGCTGTCGGCTGTCAGGGATGGCTTTATTTCAACCATTGCACCCCTTGAGCATGTGCAGTGAAGTGGATAATTTATACTTGCGAGCATGAGTCATCTTGGCATAATTAATGAATTTGATTTGACTTTTTTCTCCCTAAAATGACAGGAACCTTAAAGACGAGAAGTAGAGAGAGATGGAGGGAGGGAGGACGTACGACGAGCGGTTCTTTTTGCAGTAAATTTGAAATTTAACGACTAATTTTACACAAACATGGTTCCAGCCGACATTAGATGAGTAAGTACACAAAAATATAAACACACACTTTCTGAGTCGTAGCTCACCTTGCAGGTTTTATCCATGGAACCAGAGACTATGAGGGAGCAATCCCAGTTAAACTGAACATTACTTATTTCTCCCATGTGACCGATCAGAGTGTAAACACGTCTAAGATAAAAACAGAAAAAGCTGAATTTAACTACAGTCTTGTATGCAAGATCCCTGTTAGTAATGAGAATCCAGGATCAAGAACCTTTTGGAAGCAACATCCCAAACAGCAACTGTGTGGTCAAACGAGCCGGTGACAAGATGATTGCCAAGTGTGTTGAAGCACAGCGAGAGGACCTCTGCTGTGTGTCCCTTGAAGAAATGGAAAGAAGAAAAAAAGAGAATCATTGATTTTTTTTTTCTTTCATATTTTTATATTTTCTCTGCTTTTCACTGCAAATAAACTGAAAACAAACATCAGGAAAGGCTAAATCACAGAGTAAAGCTAAATTTGAAGAGTCTAGACTTAATTTGTTTTCTAATAATAATAAAGCTTGAGGATTGCATAACATCTGTGAGAATAACTGACTTTATGAATGTTGTGTTGCTCCTCAGAGACAGAACCAGCAAACCAATCACACTATCAACGTGCTGTGTGCATACCAAAGACTCGCTGTGGCCCAAAGGGGAGTTATTAGGCAGTTTAATAACTAATATTTGAACAATAGATCTGCATGAGTCACAATACCAGGAACGGAAATTTTTTAAAAAGTTATTTCAGAGGAGTAAACTCACAGCCAGGGTGGCCACTTCCTGCCCACTCTCTACATCCCACAGCTTGGCAGTGGCGTCCATGCTGCCTGTGGCCACCAATGTGCTCTGGGGGTTGAACGCCAAGCACACCTACACAACACAAAATTCTGTTTTTACATTTCCTTGTGCTGAATTTTCCTATAAATGTAAATACAGTAAGGATCCAATCAGTGGTGCTCCCAAGATGTGGCCAGGGGTAGCCAAGGCCCCTCCCGTGAAAAATTGTTGGTCACCCAACTGCCCCCCCTCCCCCAAGAAATACCTCCCCTACTTAAAAAAATACTTTTCATGTTCAAACAAACCATCTTATTTTATCAAGGCAAGCAAATGTGGTGCTTTATGTGCAAGTATACCATCAACACCCCCTCACAAATGTTCAAAAGCTGCCCACTGCATTGACTGCGAAGTTAAAATAGACTCTTTACGTACTACTTCTGCTGTGTGTCCTCGAAACGTGTGAAAACATTGTCCCGTTTCTGCACACCACAGTCGGCAGGTTTTGTCAAAAGACCCCGTTGCAATCTTGTCTCTAAGAGGAAATAAAGTGAGACATTCATTTTATTTTAAAGGTCAAATAGGATAAGAGAGAGAGGAAAAGTCCCTCTCATATTCTCCAGATCATTACCCATACGGGTTGTTGAAGGTGATTGCATAAACTACGTTTCTGTGCCCTTCTAGGATGTGCAGCTCTTTCCCAGAGGCAGTGTCCCAGACTCTGCAAGTCCTGTCATAACTGCCAGTTATAAACCTGGAAAATTAGAGAAAGAAACATAGCAACAATAAACAACCACAAAACTTTATTTGCTAGAATCTTAACTTCTAGGACTAAAGGCAGCTGAGCACCCCTCATCATGCTAAGACTTCCACCATGTTTTATGGTAGATAAGTGTTCTGCATTCTGAAACTGTTATTTTATTCTTGTTCTAGTCCAAGTGAAACTATTATTATTTTTATAATGAGTCTTGTTTTTATTTGTAAGCACGTGCTTTTCTTTTAATATCTGCCTCTCTCTATGAGTAGTGCCATTCCCAATATCTGTTTATGATCCTATCTCCATGGTGATTTTCTCATAAACTATTAAATTTATTCTTTAATATTGATGCTTACGGTCTCATCTCATCTATTTGTGAAACAGAATAAAACATTGATTGTGTAATACAAGTTTGGTGAGTGTGAGCTGCGCCAAACAAACTCACCTTGATCCGTGTTTGTCAAAGGCAACATTTGTCAGTGGTAGTATGTGTGCCTTAAGCTCCTGATGAAGGGGGAAAATGACTTGAGTACATTAAAAGACACTTTTCTATGTAATATTGAATTTAATCATTTTAAATAATTACCCATGACACTTCCAAATGTATAATTAATATGACTTAGATTCTTAAACAATGAGACAATAGCTCCCTTGTGGTCTAAAAGCAGTGAAATAATGATTTTTCATAGAGGCTGATAAACCCACAAGCAGCAAAAATCTTCTTCTTTAAAATCTTAACACATAAAGCATTATTTATTTTTCATGACGTATGGCACAGTTAGTGTTTGAACCACTGCTGCCCCCTAGTGACTCTTTCACTACTAAAATCACAACTGAAATTCCAAAATATTCTCATATGGAATAACCTGCAATTATTTATGTATCCAACCATGATAATATGAAAAATAAGTCATTTAGCTGCACAGATGACTAGCTTCAGAACAGACAAAATTCATTATTTTTACACAATGTCAGCATTTATGTCACAATAAAAATGAATTCTACAACTTCCCCAATTCTCCTGGATATCAGTCTATGAAATATGTTGTTTTTATTACATATAAATGACCTGTCATTCAGTTAGGTTTTGAGTCTGACCTTGCACAAACAGAACCCGTGGTGGTCCTGCTCGCCCTGTTTCTCCTGGAGTCGAAGGACCAGTTTTTTTACTTGTTCAGACATGGATGCTGTGATCAGAGGCTCTGACTGCTGGATCTCTGCTGCCAACTCATCTGGATTTGTTCTGTAATGAGGGGAAATTTATCATTAAAAACAGCATGCTGGAATAGAAAATATGGGCCACGGGCAATTTTCTTTACATCCAAGTTATGACATTACATAGTTTCTGTTATCAATGAGGATTTTAACAAGTAAATAAGGGTTTTATAATCAGAACAACTGAGGGCTTTAAAGTTCCTGAACATATATGCTGTTGTAGGACATAACTAACTCACTCTGGAGTCAAATGGAGGAGGTCAATTGATTTGGTCCTCATACATCCTCCTTTCTCATATTCCAGGATTATACCTGCGGGAAGAGAAACCTTTAAAATGTAGGCTAAGCTAACCGCACGCACATACAAGGGGCGCGCGCACACGCACACTCACGCGCGCAGGAGCCTAAATAGTGGTTTTCTACGCTTATATCATCCAAACTTTTTGACTCAACCCCAGGTCTTTGGTATAAAACAAACACGCGCGGCAGCTTCTCAAGTAAAGTTTCGCTTTGCTAGCTAAAACTAGATTAAATATTAGAATAGTGTCAGAGTTTCAAACATTCCTACACAGAAGTGGTACATTTTTGTAAAGGGGGGAAAAGTCATTTGAACGCTGAAACAAACGAGAGGTTTATTTTACCTGGTGGATAATATCTAAGAAGAAAACGCTTGAGTTTCATGCTAATGTTCGTCTGGAGGACACCTTTCAACAAACCGTTACTAAGCGACTGGAGCGCCTCCAAAGGGCGCGCGCATGCGCAACACAAATATAAACAAAAGCATATAAACAAAAGCACGAAGAAGAAGAAGAAGAAGAAGAAGAAGAAGAAGAAGAAGAAGAAGAAGAAGAAGAAGAAGAAGCGCATTTCAAAATAAAAATCACAAGACACTTCACAAGCACAATAAAAAATAAAAATAACATTAAAAAAGGTCAAATTAGAAATTTGGGATAAAAATGGACAATTCAGATGTGTGTGGAGTAAAGAAAATTCATATTTTACCAGTTGAAGATAACTCTTTGAATGACCTCAGTTTGAACTGATGAGCTCATGGTTGGACTAATTGGGTCAGTTACAAAATGAGTCTTTCTGATTTCATACAAACATTATTTCAGCAAATTTTAAACCAAAATACATTTTGCAATATGTAGTTATTTATGTAGAATTCTGTTTTTCAGTGGAAATTACCTGTCGATATCACCACTGTTGCACCTGAGCCTGAAATGTAATAATTCTGCTGGAAAACCCATAAAATGTGAAATTTGTCAATGTAAATTTCCATTTCAGTTTAAAAATGTGTAACTTTTTAGACTGGAATTCTTTTATACACATTGTAACAGCCCTGTTGTGACTAGTTCTTAGCTTGTCTGCAAATTTCTGTTTCTCCAAAATGAACTAATTTACTACATGTAAGCTATTCACCACTTCAAACCACTTCTAAAGGTCCTATCGAATACACCTTACTATACTTTGTGTAATTCAGTCTAAAATACATTGAATGCTTACCTCTGCATAATATTTCTATTTCCTGGTCAAAGTCTACATTCGTCCTAATCTAAAATCCTGAACAGGGCATGTGCGGCTCATAAAGGTTATGCATATACTAGCTACTGATAGCTTCAGCACACCTCAAACCACTTAAGAGATAGCCCATGTGCTCTGAGTTTTACCTGAGAGCACGTTATTATTGTAGCTCCACTGGAAACATAAATCATAGGCAACTTGCGTGATAGGGATCGTGGGTAAAAGCATGGGCTGCTGGGCCAAGCCAAGGTCATCCGGATGGGTTTATCCCACCACAATCCTTTCACTCTATGGCTTTTTTGCTAACTGCCGAGTAGCAGAGCCCTTCCTAACACCATATCTAATTGGACCACATAAGAACATCTCTGAAGAAGTGGTAAGAATTGCATGTGTTTTGTTAAACACAATCATTTACACAGTAATTATGACAAATTTGGTCAAATTAAACATGAGACAAAAATAGAACACCATCCCTTTGTCTTTTGCCTCCCACAGGTGACCAACTACCTGTTTCCTATTTGGACTTACTCCTACCTGGCCTTCCTTTTCCCCGTTTTCCTCTTGACTGACTTCCTAAGATACAAGCCGGTCATTATAGTGCAGGGGCTTTTTCTCATCAGCAACTATGTTCTGCTCTGCTTCGCACCAGGTCTCCCTGCAATGACCTTCCTTCAGGTCAGCAAGACTCTAATTTTAAAACAGACGAAGATATTATGTAGGAGTAAATATAAACACTTGGGATAAAAGAAACAGATTAATGATGTGCCATTGACACACACTCAACGGCCACTTTATTAGGTACAATTTGTTAAGACAATGCATTTAGACTTGGTGAAGACGATGTGCTTAAGTTCATTCTGAGCATCAGAATAGAGAAGAAAAGGGATTCAAGAGTTTTAACCTATGAGATGGTTGTTGGTGCCATTGTTGACCATCGTTAGGGTTTTCAGAGACTGAAAGACAACAACAAACACCCCAAACCAGACCAAAAAAAGAAAATGCCCAGTGAGGAGCAGCTGTGGATGAACATACCTTGTTTATAACAGAGATCATCTAACACATTTAAGTATGAATCCATCCTGCCTTGTATCAAGGGTTCGGCTACTGCTGCTGGTGCTGTAACAAGGCAGATATTCTTGACACATTGTGCCCCTTAGTACCAACCAGTCAGGGTTAAACCCCACTGCCTACTTTACAGTTGCTGACCATGTCCATACCTTTATGACCACAGTGGACCCATCTTCTGATGGCTACTTCCAGCAGGATAATGCACTATATCAATATGTCTCCTACAGCCTCCACAGTCACCAATCAAGTCAGGAACCTTTAGGAACGGGAAACTCATCATGGATGTGCAGCCAAAGTGCAGCTGTGTGATGCAATCATGTCAATATGGACCAGAATCTCTAAGGCAGTTTTGAAGGCAAAAGGGGGTCCCAACCTGGCACTAGTAAGGTGTACCTAATAAAAGGTCCAGTGAGTGTACCTCCAAAGACAAAGTATATTGGTTATTCTTGTTAATTGCTGTTTGCCACTATTACTCCAGAAAATGCATTGTGATCTAAAACTTTCTGCTGATCTATAGTTTTACAGACTCCTCTTTCTTCATCTACAGGTCAACTATGCTGTTGCAACTTCCACAGAAGTGGCCTATTTCTCCTACATTTACAGTGTGATCCCACTTGAGAATTACCAAAAAGCAACAGGTTACATACGCAGTGCAATGCTGGCTGGATATACGTTTGGTGCCAGCCTGGGCCAAATGCTTGTCTCCCTTGCAGGTAGAGCCACACACTCTGTAATAAACCTAATTTATTCTAAAATAAGTAAATGTTGTGCTTACAATAACAGCATGCTCATTAAGAAGCTGCACTGGTCTCTGTTTAAAATTGAACAGGAATGGACTACTTTTATATCAACGCTGTAACTCTGGGATTCATGAGTGTGGCTTTTCTCATCTCGCTCTGGTTACCCATGCCCGCGAGAAGCATGTTCTTCAAGGGGAAAGACGCTGCGAGCTCACGGCTCCAGAAGGAGGGATCGATCAGAAACAATGGCCACAAGGATTCAGTGATGAATACGAGTTCCGGTGGCTACGAGGAGGAGAAGATGGAGCATGGTGGCTGGTGCAGCACAGGAAATCTGAGCGCTGCAGGACGTTTACTTTGGGGCAGCTTTAGGGAATCCTACTCTTCAAGGCAACTTTGTTTTCTTTTGGGATTCATTTGATCTTAGATAATTACTCACCATGGCATTTTACTGCAGAAATGGTCTTTAAATCCCGGTCACCATGGTAACCTGCTGTCAAACTTATCACCATGCAGGCATTTAGTCTACTGGTCCCTGTGGTGGGCTTTGGCCACAGCTGGCTACATGCAAATCTTCAACTACATCCAGCTTCTGTGGGACCGCATAGAACCATCGGCCACGTCATCCATCTACAACGGAGGAGTAGAAGCTGTATGCTGTGTTGTTGGTAAACTTCTCATTATCCTGAACTTCTGGAAAACTTTAAAAGTTTAACAGGAAGCGAACAGAAGCAGGGGAGCACTGAGGTTTACTACGCTGCAAACTTTAACCAGGAGTTTTATTGTTGCAGGGAAGAAAAGAAGACAAGCGCACACCCACAACATAACACACAAAGCAGCATTTAACAACGTTATTTAAAGCTGCCACATCTGATAGCACACAGATATATAAAATCTGCAATTAACTCAAAACAAGCAAGCTGCACCTGGTTATTTGTGGTGACTGATTAAATGGAAAATAGGTATTGATTTTGAAAAAGTAATAGAGGCACCAGGGTCCCTTATGGTTCCCATTCGGCTGGGCTCAGCATAGAAGGAAGAAGAGTAATTGCTTCAATTAAAGAGACAGTGAAAAGGTAATGGATTCTGTGATTAGTCCTGATGGTGGATCCTAAAAGTCTGTTGCAAAAGGTTTACCGAGCCCTGCTGTGGAGGACAGCAAAAGCAGATGCATGCACAAGGTTTTGCAAACTTTCAATGTTCAGAGGGATTATTATGGCCTGAGGATAAATGACTGAATCAGAACAAGAAGGATGCAAATGCTTCGTGGAGGTGTCGTCCTCTGGAGAGATTAAGAGCTTTATGTTTCAGGTGCTGCAGCAGCGTTCTCCGTGGGCTTCATCAAGGTTAGCTGGGCCGTGTGGGGAGAGCTGGCACTGGGGCTGTTCTCGGCCGTGGCGGCGGGTGCTGTGTTTCTGATGGCGTTCACCAGCAGCATCTGGGCGTGCTACGCTGCTTATGTGATGTTCAAATCCTGCTACATGTTCCTCATTACCATCACAATGTAAGCCCACACTCAAGTTGCGTTCACAGCAAAGCTGAGATCAAATGAATTGTTTCATATCTTGGAGTTTGCTTGTTTGATTGGACGCCATCATTGTCATGTTACCGGAAAAAAAAAAAACAGATAGTATCTCTTTGAAAATTATTCTTAAAGTTTATTTTTTTAGTTTTCAGAAAGTAGTTAAAATGTTTGTTCTTCACAGTTAACTATAAACATAAAATCCACCGACTACCAAAATAAAAGCTCCACCAATTTGGACATCACCAAAATTAACATACAAATGTTTTTATTCCAAAGCTAAAACTAAAAATCTCAAAGTGATTTAATACTAAGAAAAAAGTCATTTAAATTCACATAGCTCAATAAAACATCAAGCTTTGGACAAAAACTCTGATTAGATTTTGAAAAATATGAACAAAATTGTATGTTTGAAAGTCAAATTTTACTAATAATTTTCTAAACTGGCAGCTAGAAAAGAAAAATTATAATATTGTAATCTGGTCAAATCAACTTCTATCTTTATGAGTCGTCATGCAGCATAAAGTCTACATGTCTCATGGTCTAAAAGCTCATTTCTGTGATGATTCCTGGCTGATTTTATTTCTTGTTTGTTTTTAGATTTCAGATTGCATCGAACCTCTCCATGGAGTGTTACGCTTTAACGTTTGGGATCAACACCTTCATCGCCCTCTCCCTTCAGACCATAATCACAGTCACAGTTGTTGATGAAGCTGCTCTGGGACTGGACATAGTAACACTGGTGTGTTTATGTTAGGGTGACACCTGCTGGTCATGATTATTTATTACATGTTTGGCTCAGATTCAATCCTGAAAAGTGTAACAAATCTGATCATGGCATGATTTTTTCTTTGCAGTTCATCATATATGGAAGCTACTACGCTGCCATCTCACTCCTCTTTCTGGTCCGAGGGATCTACAGTGTCTGTGTGCATCATCAGCACAGTTCTGATCTCAACGAGTCCAAAGAACCAGAGTCCAGATTGGAAGTGTTGTCTGCAGAACGTTTCTGACCTGTGGCAATAAAAACTTCATCTATAAATGGCTTCAAGTTACTGACTGACGTCATGAGTGATTTCCATTATCTTAATTTAATTATCCGATAATCTATAATGGAAGTGGAATAAAACAATAACACTATTTCTGATAAAAATGAAAGATTAGGTCCTGGAATCTATTCGTTTTTCCAGTTCAATCTCACAATCACTGGGACTAGGTGACTCTTTGACCGGGATGTTGATTAGCAAAAGCAAATTCAGCCTTTTTTTTAGTTTCCTAGAGGGCAGGCAACACTAAAAGAGCTGCTCTTTTAAAAATGCACACACACAGAGCAGAACCAAGCAGCGAAACATGGAGGTGGTGAAGAGGTGGAGGTCAGACTGGAGGTATCCCACCACTCTGCTGTGCATCTATGGATTTTTTAGCACAGTTAAGCCGCTGGAGCCTTTCCTGATCCCGTTCCTGACAGGACCAGACAAGAATCTAACAGCTGAACAGGTACCAAAGCTAACAACTAACATTAGTACTCATCAGAAGTTTCATTTATGCATTAAAAGAGAAATCACGGCAGAGTAAACCGTCTTTCAGATTGTTAGTAAGAGCAGCAGACAGCCACAAAGTAATGCTGGGAGCTTTCGTTTTCATAGTCAATCATTGATTCGTGGCTAATGAACAGAGAGATAAGACAAAGTCAAGTTGGAATAACAAGAAAAAGTTAAGAGATAAAAGAGCCAACATAAATACAACCTTTGATTCATTGCAATGACTTTAAATTATCAAAAATAATAATTGCTTCTATATCAGTATGTTCAAAATAAAAGCTCTCAACTTAAATTTTCAGCTTTTTCCTTTCAGTAAAAACTTCATTCACTGTCACAAGATTAAATAAATAAGCTGTTTCAATGCTGGTGCATTCAAATTTGTTTTTATACCCAAACTCTCATATTTTTGTCCTTTCTGTTTAAAGGAAAGAAATCAATGGAATGAATTTAGGATTTTTTGACAAAAACAAAATCAGAGCTAACAGAATTGCAGGTAAACTAGACAAATCAGTTTGGCATCTTGTGCCTGTTTGACAGCATTTTAAAAGCACATCCAAAATATTTTAACTAAGCTCGGTGCATCATCATTTTATTAATGTAAATAAGAGATGGTGCAAACCAGTGAAAACACTTTCAAAAAGATCAAACTTTTGCTGGAGAGCACTTAAAATTTATAAAAGGAAGAAAGTTAGATTAAAATATGATAGAGAATCACTGTCAAAAACAGGAGACATAGGCTTACTTGTTATTTTTGAAACAATCGGTCACTCTGAGTTTCACATGCAGGTTAAACATTAAAATAGTCTTCTATCTCTATTTTCTGTATTAGCCACTCAAAGAAAATAGACGGTGAAACACTCGGATTAGAAAAGCCTGTCAGATCTACATCACACTGTCGCTTAGCATTCATGGACCCGCCCATCTACTGGGAAAGGCTGTTGTTGTTTTAGCGTCCAGGAAACAGCAGAGAACGTCTCAGCTAGTAGAAGCTAATCGTTAGCATTAGCAACTCCACCACACAGCAGAGCTCCTTCAGGCTTGTGTTATTTGTGGAGGTAAAACATCAACGTTGCAGAGTCAGTAGTAGAGCTGTGTTGATGTTAGCCAATCAGAGGTGAGATGTCTGAATATCATGAATAATAATGAGCAAGACTGCAAATCCTGCTCACCTCTTCTCCAGCTAACTTTTACTGGTTGAAACAAAAAAACAACTTACAAGGTATATATGCTACGACTGCAGATGAACCAGTGAATGAGAGCTTTAATAACAGTGCCTTCTTGTCAGGTCAACAGTGAGATCTTTCCGGTATGGACGTACTCATACCTGTCTGTGTTGGTGCCGGTCTTCCTGCTCACTGACTGGCTGCGTTACAAACCAGTGGTGGTCTTCCAGTGCGTTATGCTCGTCATCACCACCGCACTGCTGAGTTGGACAGAGAGCGTGTCAGCCATGCAGGCCATGCAGTTCTTCTATGGGGTGGTGACAGCCAGCGAGGTGGCCTACTTCTCCTACATCTACAGGTCATAGCAGAGTGATGTCATGAGTTTGTCCTGTTGGACTTGGCTTGACTGTATGTCTTTCATAACAGTGTTATAGATGTGAAGAGGTACCGAAAGGCCACATCTTATTGCAGAAGTGTGCAGCTCCTGGGGTACACGATCGGCTCCGTGTTGGGTCAGCTGCTCATCAGCTTCAGCCTCATGTCCTACAACAACATCCTGATTCTTACTCTGGTTCTCACTCTAATCGCTCTCTTCACCTCCTGCTTCCTGCCTATGCCACAGCGGAGCATGTTCTTCCACCGAAAACACTCTGGAGAGGCACCAGAGGCAGTGGAAGGAACAAAAGAAGACAACGTTGGATCTGTGGGTGCAGATGGTATGTTTAAAGCATCCACTGCATCCCTGGAGGAAATGAGGGATGAGGAGGTGCAGGGAGCAGAAACAGGAAAGGAGCAGGGTGAGTCTGAAGGGGCAGCGAGCTGCAGCCAGGTCATCCTCCAGCTGTGGAGTGACTTCCAACAGTGTTACTCCTCCAGGCAGCTGCTGTACTGGTCGCTGTGGTGGGCAATGGCCACATGTGGATACAACCAGACGGTCAACTATGTGCAGGTTGGTTGTATTACAAATTACACCATGTTGAAAATCAAAAATTTGATTGTTGGTCTCTTTAAATCTTTATTTTAATCTCAATGATTTAATTTAAAATCAAACCAACTGATCAAAGTGTAAAGGTGGAATAAACGTTTACTGAGATTTTAATTTTAGCCAATCACAATTTTGCAAAATCTGAACTTTTTTGCATGCAAGATATTTTACTCCTGGTTATCTCGACTTCAAGGTCTCAGGATTGACAAAAATGTAAACTTACTCCAGTCTAATTTGTCAAACGTATTTCTAACAGCTTTGACTGTAACATGGTTTCTTTCATCAAAGTGAAATGTTTAGTGGCTGGTGCCAACTGTCTTCCAGGTTGAGAGATTTACTTGCCTGTTTTGCACAATAATCGTAAAAGTAAGCACGTTTGGTATTTTATCTTCTCATTGTATTATACCATGAAGGTGCTGTGGGAGCATGTGCAGCCTTCACAGAATTTTAGCATTTACAATGGAGGAGTGGAAGCAGCATCCAACCTGTTGAGTAAGTAACCTCAGATAAAGTTTGCCAGACTGGAGCTCAAACATCCCAAAACAGTTTGGTGATAAAGCACAGATTTTGTGTCCCAGGTGCAGCGACAGCCTACGGAATAGGCTTCACCGATGTGCGATGGGAGCAGTGGGGGGAGCTGGCCCTGGGCGGTTTCTCTGGACTTGGTGCAGCTGCATTATTTCTCATGACCTTCGCTGGCAACATCTGGGTCTGCTACAGCAGTTACGTCGTGTTTAAGTGTCTGTACATGCTGCTGATAACAATAGCCATGTAAGACTTGTTATTTAGGGAACACTCAAGCTAATTTTGCTGCAAGTCGAAGAAAATAACAAAAACATGGGGAAAAAAATGTACTTTTAGGTATCAGATCGCTGCAGACCTGTCAATGGAACGGTACGCTCTAGTCTTTGGAGCCAACAACTTTGGAGCTCTGGTGCTGCAGACGATTATCACTTCTGTTGTTGTTGACAGTGGAGGGCTGGGTCTCCCCATCATTCCTCAGGTAAGACACCTGGTTAGAGGTCAGGTGCTGGGAGACTTGTGATTCATAATTGTTAACTCGTGCGTTCTTTTCCAGTTTATCATTTATTCCAGCTACTTCTCATGCATCTCTGTGATTTTTGCACTCCGGGGACTGTATAGTTTGTGGAGAGGGTCGAGAAAAAAACAAGACAGAACTGCAGACACAAAAGAATCTCTGGTAATTGAAGAGCATCAATTCTGACACTGTAAACAGAAGATTGTGGCTTAATGCCACTTTAAAAGGGTAAAAATAAACTTTTTTACACAAATAAACACTTGGGTCAATCCTTCTTACTTAAAATTGATTTTAATATATATTCTGTATATATTTACACATTAACTTAAAATCCTTTAATACCCAATGAAATCAGTTTTCAGTCCTTCAGTCGCTCTGATTTCCAGCACGGACGTGTGGTTGACTGTCAAACACGAGTGTTGTGACCATGAGCCTCTCAGCAAGGCAGGAAAAGATGGCAGAGCAAAGTGTCCGCCTGTTTCTGATGCAGCATTCATTCGTTTAACAGCATTTTTCTTTTCTTTAGTGAGAACAACAAACTCCCAAAAAGACTCTGCACAAATAAACAGCTTGTTCTTCACAAATACAGAAACTGGCAGTAACCAAGCGACAGCCTCGTCTTAAATTCTGTGTGTTATACAAATACTGATATGCACAAAGAGCTAACGTCGTCAAGGAGAAGTCATATGTACAGAACTGCAGCATAATGAATGAGATACACTGTATGCAATAACTTAGTTTTCAGCCAGTTTGAGAATACACTGAGGCTCAGGAGAGAACAGGCCAGTTCACAGATTAAACAGAAGAGAGGATCAACCTCGCCCTCGGCACACACCATCATGTTGTTCTGTTGTCACAGACAGTTGTCAGAACGACTGCCGCCCTCGCACATTGTTCCATTTGTGACAAACTGCGTTAAAAAAAAATTCAAATTCTTACAAACATTTTGTAGTTGGTTTTCTTTTAAAGCTACTTGTGAAACAAAACAGTGCAATAGGTGCAAGCGTGCCAGCTGTTGACCCTGTAGTGCATCTGATGAGATGGAGCGCTATAAGAAGGGGTTTGTTGAGGAGCCTCCTGCTGGATACTGTGCAGGTGGACCCGAACCCTGGAATCACAGAGGAAACACTCTTCAGAATAACTTTAGACAAAAAATGTGATAAATAATTATAACCTCAGTATAAAGAATTATTTTAAAGAGTTCATATTTGGTAGACAGTGGTGCCCCCAAGGGGTGGCCATGGCAACCCTTAGAAAATTGCTGGCCACCTCACTGGCCACTCCAGGGAAGACCAGTGTTCTTTAATAAGTCATGTTATTGTTCACACAAACCATAAATTTATCTTATTTATTGAAGATATTTAAAAACCTATAAAAATGATACATTTAATGAATAAATAATCAGAATTAAAAAAAATGTTTATGTTGCTGCTGCTCCCCTTTTTCAAAACAAAAGTTTCAATCACCGTAGTTTTTCTGGATGCTTTAGTGAAGAAACAGTAGGCAAATTAAGCTGTTCTAAAATTCTAAAATAAATGTTGAAACAACAAATCAAATAACTGTTTCAAATGTTTTTTTCTAAATATTTTGCGTTTCCCAAATTTGATGCAAGTGTGTTGGATGCATACTTTTTTTTTTTTAATGAAAATTAATAAAGGAGTATTTATTACATCACCACAAGCTAAACTTTCCCAGAGTTAAAATTTTCTCAGGCCCCATGGCCACCCCTATGAAACTTTTGTGGGGACGCCACTGTTGGTAGACGCAGATGTAGGAGCCATCTTTATTTGTGTGTGGAACTATAGTTACCACAGGACCACTGGAATGACACTAGACTTGTAATACCCGGTCATCCTAATGACAGCTGGCATTTCTAAAGGCAGTTACCAAAGTGACCTGCACTACTGAACCACATAAACAAATAAAAACGGCTCCTCTAGCAGCTAAGATTTAAATATCGTCTCAAAAGAATCATTTGGTTTGCGTTTGATTCATTTTGATGCTGCAAGAAATTAAATTAATATAATAACCATTTTCAGTATTTTTGAGTAAAAAAAAGATTAATCACTCTTGCTCATTTAAAAAAATAATATCAAGATGGCAGCAACACACTTTGGTCTTGCCTTTACTTGGACTAGCCATTAGCTTATCAGTCCAGTCGGATATAAACAACCTCACCAACTAAAGGCCACTCAGGATGCCGATGGGTAAGACCATAATTATTTACACAATGTAGAATGGCCAGAATACACCTTCAACCCACTGATATATCAAAATAAATGAGGAAAAAAAAGGAGATGAGGCTCTAATAAAGCAGTCTGCCTCCCTTTGTTCATCTGTGTTGTTTCTTTCTGATTATATTATTTCACTTGGCCATCATACTAACCAGAAAGGGGTTGTTAGGAACCATTGGTGCTGCCATAGCCTGTCCAAAAGGAGTCACAACAGGCTTGGCCTGGCCAAAGGCAGGAAACCCTCCCCCTGAAAAACATGAATATCAGCAGTATTATAGTACCAACAATAACTTAATTACAGCAGTAAGAGAGAATCTAGGACTTCTGGGGTCTACGTTCAATGTGACCAATATTAAGTTTCATTTACATGCAAATTCCAGCCCAACTGATAATGTACTAAGTCTAAACATACATAATCTACACACACACACGCACGCTCACACACATACCGTTGGGCTGCTGAGGAAACGCAGGAGGCTGAGGGAAGGGAGCCTGGCCAGGAAAGGGTGCCTGGAATGTTCCACTAAAGCTGGTGGGCAGGTTGTAGGCTGAAGCATTCCCAAATCCAGCTGGCATACTCATAGAGCCCGTGCCAAAAGGTGCTGCTACATAAGAAAACAGCAACAAGTTAGAGAAAAGACTCAAAAACACCTCAAAATAAGAGGTGGTACTATGTAAACACCATCAGCAATCATTGAGAGTTTGAGTATCAGTTTGTTAGAACTTTTCACTTATATAAACAAATACACCAAAAAAGTGACAACCCCAAATGTTTGAACTTCTATATGCATTTGTGTACAGGCAAGGGTTTGGAGAAGTTAGAGATGGTGTGCACTGCAGGTTTAGTAACAATGGTTCAGCTTTTTTGAACAAACAGCACCTGAGTAACAAAACAACTGATGTAAACAGTAGATCTAAAACACGATTAGTCAAGTCCATGACTGGAATTACTACTGAGACCAAAAAGACAAGGGTTTAGTATTCATTTTCACTTTTCAATAGAAAATAACCTAAATCTGTACATACAAAAGAACATGTGTAACCTTGAAGCTGCCTTTGGTCAAACTGAGATAAGTTATAGAGCTTTAATCTCAAACAGGTTTATCAGAAAGACAAAACACCAGATCCACCAAACGGGTTATTTCTGGTCGACTAGAGGAAGACCAAAAAAACAAAAAAAAGAAGATTCTATACATCACTGCTAGCACTTCTATTCAGAATTACCCTTAAAGAGAAGCCCATATGATGAGACAATTACAGTCAATGTCAAAGATCAGAGTTGTAGGGCTGATTGATTACGGCAAAAGTGATAATCTTAAATTTACTTTGCTTGTAAAACAACTGGTTTTGTGAGTGGGTTGAGATCAACCGAGTAATGTTTATGATTGGTCAGTGATCATGCTGTGTGCACATGAACAGATCATTCTCTTAATGTCTAAGGACGGTTCAAAACACAAGCTGGGTGTTTTATGTTGACCTGCAGGGAATAGCAACAGCAAAGTTTTACAGAAAGTAGCTAAGGGTCGTTAGAAATGTCGCTTGGTTTTTTCGCCAGGCACTTTTTGGAAAAGGGGGTCTGAAAAGTCGTTAGAAATATTGAGAACGTGGCTAAGTTGGCAACACTGTGTGGGAGGTGAGCTCGATTTTCAAATCGGAGCAGCGCAAGTATAAACAGTGAAGAAGGAGCAAATAATCGGCACATTTTGATCATAATTGACATTAAAATTCAATTAATCTACCACCTCTACAGAGTTGTCGCCCTAATTTAAACTTGACCTCTTTGCAACCTTTCTCTAATCTGTCATCTATCAGATGCTGTACACTGTTTGAATGAAACCAGATTGTGTGTTATTTTAAGTTATACAAAAATAAATACAACTGCAATTAAATGGTGTTCCAAAAAGATGTCTCAAGGCTATATTCTGGGATCCCTTCCCTTTGCATGTGAATGAAGAAACTCCACATTCAGCTGGACCTCTGAGACAGATCTATCTGGCTTTTCTGGAAATCTGTCAGTTCAACACCAGATCAACATCTATGCACCACCCAGCAGGGCAGGTAGGTCAGGCGTTATCAAACCAAGAGTTCAAGGACAACTATCCTGCATATTTTAGTTGTTATTCTCAAGTCAGGGCACAAGAATTCAAAAGGAAGCAGACATCTCACACAGCAACCTACCAAAGGTGGGGGCCTGACCCTGCCAATGAAGAGCACTCATCAAGCCTGTCCAGCACAGCAAAATAATTGGACAGTTAGTTTGAAATTTTGCACATTGATAATCCTTTTATCCTACGAGTAAACAGACCAGCACAGGTACATATTTCCAGAGAAGGTGGTGTAGTTTAACATCTGATCTTTTCTGCATGTTTTCACCGCTCATTTAAATTCCTTGCAAAACTTGCATGGGCATGTTTAGGTGTGCAATCTGATAAAGAATTATGTTTACTGTATGATGACATATTCTATCAAAAAGGCTAGTTTTTGAAGTAGCAGATTCGTTGCACACACACAGAAACAAACCTGCAGCGGCTGCCACATTCGGTGCTCTGCCATTGCACTGGAATGGGTTGGTGGGAGCTGCTGCTGGGGCAACACCAGGAGCTACAAATGGATTAGTTGATGGTGCTGGTAGAAAGAAGAAAAAATCAAGTTACCAAACATGACAGAGTAACTTAAAAAAATAAAGATGCAATAAAATACAACCAGCTTAGCTGATAGTAATGAAGAAAAATCACAGAAAAGGGGTTCAGTTTGAAACACACAGCATATAATTTTTCCAAAATCTGAACTGTTTTCAACTTTTCTCAGCAAAAAGTACTTTCCAATTCAACAATGACCTAAAGGGTAACTACATCAGTAAACACTTGTGTTTTCACTCACCTCCAAACCCCTGACCAACACCAGGCATGGCATGTTGTGCTTGTGCTGTTGACACCATTGTCTCTGATCCAAACACGCCGCTGCAGTCATAAAAAAACAAACAGTGTGAGAGAGAGGAGTTGTTTCATGTTTTCAAAAACTCATCTATAATAGATCTCAGAAGTGTCTAACCCCTGTGAGGTGCTGGAGGTGTTGTAAACACTGGTAGCAGGAGCTGAGGAGCTGAAGACGGTATCGAGCTCTGCTAAAGCGGCGTAGCGGTCGCCCCCTGATGTCCCTCCTGGCTGCCTTTGAGGCAGACCAGCAACTCCTGCTGCTGCTGCCACAGAGCTCACCCCACCTGGAATCCCACCTCCTACAAGAGAAACGTAAGAGATCAGTGATTCACCCCATCTCCTCTATACAAAAAAAGTTTGTAATCTTCCAAAAAATAACCCAAAAGGTCCCAAAAGCTGTAATATTTTTAAAAAATGGGAATAAATGTTTGGTTATTTGCAAATTAGCATTTTCTAGCAGAGAAATGCAGTCACTTGCAGAAAATAAAATTTAAAGAGCCTAAAAAACACTCATGCTTGAGTGTCAGACTTCTGACCATGTTTGTTGAAGTTTCTAAACCAACAGATATGCTGTTTTTGACAGTGAGGAGGCATTTTCACCAAGTCCAGGAGCCTTCTGTCTTTCTGCAGGCTGGTTTAGAGTTACTACAGCCAGGGTGCTGATTATGGGGAGATGCAGCCATCGTAAAACACAACAGACTGTGGTTAAAATTGGGTTTATATTAATAAACCAAAACTCTGCCCTGATTTGTGTTCATATTGCATCCTGCCTTGGCAACAAACTCAGAGACTCAAATCTGAGTGTAACTAAAGAAATCTTATTGATCTGAATTCTTAATGATCCTCTCGCTGTGTTGTGGAGATCTATAAAAACAGGCTAGGCCAGAGAAGTTTACCTTGCTCTGTATTGCCAGAGCTAAACATGTTATCCAGGTCAGCTAGAGCTGCAAATCTATCGACAGGAACGCTAGCACTCTGTGCAGCGTTACTGCCAGCTCCTGTGTGGTTACTCTGGGAGGACGAACTGAAGCATCCAAAGTCAGCACTACACGATTTGGGGAAGTTGTCAAAATTTGCAAAATTGGCATTTGCTAGTCCCCCTGAAGCGCTACCTGCATGGAAGAGAGAGATTAAATAGTCATAAGGGAACCCTTGATTGTTGGTTTGAGACAAAATAATAGATAATGATGTATTAGGGAGAAGGTCTTGGACGCCGGCATTATCTGAGCTGTAGATGGAAATAACTTTATCCATCTGACTTCCCCTATCTGTAGCTGAAAACATTAAAAAGGGCCTTTTCCTCATACGTGTGTTAGACCTAACCTCTGTTCCACCCTAATAACAATGTTACACACCAATAGTCCCCTTGAAGTTTATCAACTTTGACAAGGGGAGATGTTTAATGGTAGAAGGCGCCTTTATGTCATCTTATCTTAAAAACTCTGTACAAACGGATCCCAAACGTAAAAAAAAGATGGATAATACGGTAAACGATCAGTGAAAACTGGGCGATGCTGGGCACTGAGAGGAGGAGCTGATATTTTAAATGGAGCTAAATTTAAGAAATAAAATAAAAACTTTTCTCAGTTGATCTGCCTTTTCTCACACACACTGTGTGTGTGTGTGTGTGCGAGTGACAGGTCTGAAATTGCAGCAACTGTTGCTAAAGAGCACAAAAGAAGTTAGGAACGTCTAGCCTTAATGACGCTTGAACTGGCAGTAGATCACATTTTAGATGCCTTTTTTTATGACTTAAAACTTTTATTCTAAGAACATTAGAATAAAAAGTTATATTAACTTTATTAGATTTTACATTTTATTTATCTTACATTTTGTTTTAACCTTTATTTCCCTCATAGAATTAATAGAAAATGCAACAAATTATTGATTTTTTCTTGGTGTGGACATTAAAAGGTTGAGATGTTTTACACAGGACCACTCAGCCTTTCCAGTGTAGTGCAATCTAAATCCAAATTATACTCGAACCACATGAATCGCTCTAAATAAGAGATGAAACAGACTCAGAGAACAGTTCTTAATCTGAATTCTTACTCAAAGAGAATATCGCTGATCTTATTTGGCATTGCCACATTTTTTGCACTTTTCTTTTATTTATAGAAACTGACTGATCAAAGCTAACTGAGCTAAATATCAGTCTTCAAACACTTGAACAGCCACGCGTCATTCAGAACAAATAAATGGGCCAGCATACTGACAGACTGAGACAGCATCCTGAAAAAGGGAGATCAGAGAGATGGTGGAGCCGTTTCATGAGGGCGAGCCCGGTGAGAGACTTACTGTGAGCACTCTGAAGAGGCAGAGCAGTGGCAAACTCATCCATACTGCAGCTGGATGAGAGCACAGTGAACGCTGGCAGACAAATCAAAAGGGAGGAAAGAAAAATGGTGCAATGAGCAACGTGAGATGGAGCAGAGAGGGGAAAACAGTCAACCAAACCAGTGGTGAAAATAAAGCGTTAAAACGCAAAGCAACGGTAATGCTTTTGTAGCAAAGGATGAAAACTACATGAGACGGACGGGAGAGCTGTAGCCACAAAAGGATCTCACACAACTAGACAGAGAGGTGAGAGGGAAAAGACAGCACAGGTCCACACCCAAACAGTCAATGCAGGCTTTCAGCAGAGGGCGCTGTAGCCCTGGAGTCAGTTTGTGTAAGAGCTCGTGTTTGTGCAAGAGTACATGAATGCACGGGGAAGGCCAAAGTAGGAAAAGCTTAACCAGAAAACACAAAATATAAAACTTTTGTTGTTTTGTGAAGATTTTCAGTTTTTTTTTTTAGCATAAAAGGTTCTGAAAGACAGTTCCACCAAAGTACTCACCTGCATCATCACTCAGCAGTGATCACTATCTACTTATTTAACAGAAACTGATATTTTTGTGGGTAAACATTTGTAAACCAAACTGGTCATTTTAGTGAAGAAACCTTTTAAAAGAAAGTCAGAATTCAAAAATCCCACTAGTGAGTCTGCAGGTGTGCACGGTTCAGAAACTTGAACTTGTTTGGTGCACAGAGGGTTTTAATGAGTAAGTCGATGGATGATCACTGCACATTTGGAAAAAAAAAAAAACACACACACAAAATGAAATGATGGTTCCACACAAAACACGCCACACTGTGCTGGCTGCAAATGTTAAAAATCTAAAGCTGTTATTTATCCGTTCCCATAAATGAGCTCTACCTGTGGTGGAGGGCTGAAATGAGGGTTGAGGTGCGGCGGGGAAACCACCCTTCGACTCAGAAGCACTCCCGAATGCATCAAAGTTAGCAAAGCCTGCACCTGTGCTGGTGTTCTGTGTCGCTGGTGGTCAGACAGACAGATGAGCCACAAAACACAGTGAATGAATGGATTTATACAGAAAACAAATGATGATTTTAAAACAAATACAATGGATTATGGGGTGTATATGATTGGTGGTGTTACCCTGAAGGCTAGCTAGATCTGGGTGTGTTGTGTTCACTACTAATTACATCTGTACTCGTGTTCTCCACAAATATGTGCACGTCTCTTTATTTGCTAATAGTTTATTTTCTAACCACAGAAAATAATGTCACTTCCCTCTGTTCCAGAAACCAGTAACCATGGAGATTTGTCTGAGGCTATTGTGTAATGTATGGTCATCGTTTGCAAACCCGTCTATGCTGACATTTAGAGAATCCATCAAATGATACATCTGTGTTTGTAAATCAGCCAGCAGCTTCCTCTGAGTTCTGCTGCTGCTCATGCCAACGTTTGGATTTAGAGAAATGAGGAGTTGCATAAAATAAAGAGCTTTAAAGTAAGCTCTCCACTTTCCTAAAACACAGTGGCATTTATCAGTCGCTTAAAACTTTGTAAATGTTGAAATTAGCCTCAGACAAACTGCTCAGATCTTCATCTTTGGACCCCTAGCAACACATAACTGTTTATGGCTGCAGCAGCTGTTAACGGCTTCCTGTGTCATGAGTTTCTGTGCTGAGGAACAAGCAGCAAACGACATCCAGAGCACATAAAGTGACTTACATGTTACCGCCTTTCAATACCTTATGATAAGCAAAGCAAATGCACTCAGTGCATTTTTGTGCAACTGAAGATAAATCCATGAAACGACTGTTGTCTTTTAGGGAGTTCACTAGTTCCTACAACCTCAGAGAACTCCTTCCCAAGTTTAATTTAGTTCCTCCTGTTTGTCTTACAACAACATTTCAAAGGTTTGACATCAAAAAGAACTTTTGAACGTCCTCTTCGTGGTTTAAAAAAGAGTGTGAAGCTGCACCTGGCTTCAGACTTTCTGGAGAAGGACTTAAATGTGTAAAAAGAACCACGTTTGCTAATGAGTTTGTTAGAATGACTCAGGAGACAAGTTACAGAGGAGTTTTCTGCAACCACCATTTGGAAAACAGACTAAATATTTATAATTCAAAATGTTTAAAATGATGTAACCTGAATCGTTTAAGTGTAAAGCATCCATTAATGGAATCCAGTTTGATAAAAATGTCATTTGCATGTAAACTTGACTCAGTTTCTGTACTAAACATATGTAGTTTGTAGTAACTGCTTCATTACTGTTGTCTTTAGCTTGTATTTGTTTAAATGTGTTTAGCTGAGTTATGCATTAGCTTCTTACTTGTGTGGCTGTTGAAATGTGCAAAGTTAGCAAAACTGGAGCCGGCAGCTGCGTTCACATTGGTCGGGGCAGCAAAGATGTCTCCACCCAGGTCACTGAGGAGGTCGAACTTCTTGTCGTGGAACTGCTGCGGATGGGTCTGTCCACGGCTCACCACCGGAGACTGGGAAAGATGAAATGGATTTTAACATGTTACCTTAGAGCTGAAACAATTAAAGATCACGTTTACAAAGAAGACTGATGGGTAATGTCAGTCTGACTGCAGATTATATTATAATTCATCCCATTTTCTGATTCTTTAGTCATCTCTGAATGTGCCTCTGCTTGTATCTTGTGCTTTGGTTTGCAAATGTTGCATAAAAATAAGATTTAAAGGCTGGACTGAAGGATCATACCTGTAGAAAATAAAAATAAAAACTACTTTGGTGTTGGCTTTTTAAACGGATCTCAGTTAAACCTTAAGCCTAACAGAGCCGTATCTATTTTTACTACGTTACTGGCTTTTTGTATATATTCATTCAAATTAAGAGAATTTTAGAGAGAGGAAGTAAAGAAGCACAGCTTAGAGACACAAAGATTATGATCTTATGCAATTTAGCCAATATTTCTGAATTTATTACAAAGAAATCTACTCAAATGACAAACATCTACCACCAGACCACACCATTTTAGTCTTTATCACTATAAATGTCAAGTTCATGCTGCCAGCCATATCAGCCGTTCACAATGATTAGATATGGTTATGTTCCAGTTAGGATAATCATGCAGTGATTTAATATCAAACTAATCTAAAAGTCCTTGTAAGATTATGACTAAATGCTTTATGAAAACCAGTCTGTTTGATGAAATCAGCTTTAATAACTCAGTGATTTTCAATCTACAACCTGGAAGTTAAAAGTTACTTTGATTCTATTTTGAAATTTTATTTCAAAATTGAAAACCTTCTTGTATTCATCAGCCTTTGAATGACTGTTTCTTATGCTGCACCTTCTGCACTGTAACTGCTCACCCTTTAACTTTGTCTTTCTTCTAAATTGAATTTGTGTGCATTTTAATTTTGTTGTTCTTGCTATTCTTGCTAATTGGAAAGCACATTCAATCGCCTCTGTGTGTGAAACGTGCTATATAAATAAAGCTGCCTTGCCTTACTTGCTAGAAAAAAAAACGTACAATAATTCCAAATGCAACAAAGAAGTATGTGTGTGTTCACCTGATTTGGAGGGGTATTCTTGCTGAGGTGCAGAGCTGGAGCCGAGTCTCCCAGCAGAGTTTTGAGCGGTCGGACCTCGGGGGTGCTGTTGCTGCTGCTGCTGTTGGAGGAGCCGGAGATGGAGGCATGGACGGAGGCCACCACCTTGGCTTGTTCGGGAGGTACAAACCTAGAAAGGATATGTTACATTAAAATAACACCATCAAAAAGAATCTCCATAACAAACTCAATGAATTCATAAAATTCTAAACTTAAATTCAAGCAAAACATACTTAAAATATGTATAACAGAATAAAGTATTTGTTTTTAAACATGCATTTCCAATCCTGATCATAGGGTAAAGTTGTGGTTTTTAGGAGGGCGGCTTGTGAGACTGAGACTCCTCCGTCAGCTGGAACAGAGACATGTCGAGACATGAAACACTTTCTCCTCTGCTCTCATTCTGGGCCTTCAGAATATAAACACTAGGAAAAAGGCTAAAAATAAATCTTTCATAATAAGGTGAATTAACTAGATGAATATCTAAATATCTGGAACAAAGTTCATCTTACGGATGTATCTTGGTGTTTGTGTTTATGAAGCTCCACTTATTTCATGATTTTACTTTGAAAATCTAAATTTGACATTAAACTCAGTGACTGAAGCAAACCGATAACTTCATGGTGCACACAAAGCAGCTCGTCTGTAGTGACCTACATTACACGAGGAGTATTTGGTGGCTTGCTGGAGGCTGAGTGCTATGAGCTGCCTCTGAGACATTCCAAGGCAGGAAGATAAAAACGTGTCAGCACAGTGCTCAGAATCCACTCCATCTCAGCGATGGAAGCTTGGAAAACACATTTACCATCTCTTCTTCTCATATTTGTCTTGAAGGAACTCCTTGACTTTCTGTGGTTCTCTGAAGTCCGGTACCGATGAGGTTCTATCGTCATAAAGTCCGAGCCAAATCTGTTTACATACCTGTAACAAAAAAAAAAAAAAAAAAACAGAAATGACTCAGAGTCCGATCAATAAAGCCTTTGTTAAAATAAGCCAAAGTGTTTTAGTGAAGTGAGATATTTAAAAACTCAGATTAAGTTTCCCTCGTCTGACGTCAACGAGTTAAAACATGATGGAAAAAGTTAAGGGGTGACAGCATTCCTGAGTATTTGTCTAATCTTGTAATAAAAGCCTTAGAGGCTTTACGTGTGATTCTCAAGACAGAGGGTTATGTACCAAACTCATTTATTCCACTGATAAATCTGATTTTTACTGACTTCGGTAAGTTGCTCATAATGCAGAAATTAAAAAGCTATTTGCAGTAGAAATACATGTTGAACAGCCTTGGAGGATATTAGCAGCAGATCCAACCTTGAGTCTCCTGATTGTCTGCCTGCCTGGCCATTTGCTACAGCTTTTATTAGACCGTACTTCCCTGGTGACATTGCACTATTTTATACTCCGTTTATCAGAAACGTCTCTTAGGTGATGATGAACCTGATGATCTTTGGTTACTCTGCATATTTAATCCTATTCTATCAAATTAAAGGAGCTTGAAAAGAAAGAATTCCATAAATCAAACCTTTTCTAATCGATAAGTTTTTTGCAAGTTCAATGGATTAAAGTCAGAACCTCATCCATTCAATAATCACAGATCTAAAATAACATTTAGTTTGCAGCATTGTTTCTACAAAACATCAAGCTAAACCAGCTAATCTGTGGTTAAGTTCATGTTGAACGTGATTTACAAATTTGTTATGTTGCAGAGCGCGAGTTCCCCATTCTTACCTCATTGCCGTGTTTCTGTAAGAACTCGATTTCCTGTTGCGTAAAGGTCGTCATGGAGATGGATTTGACTCTGTGGGGTGGATTCAGTCCTCGTCTGTGGAAAACGAAATGAACAGTGGGGTCGATTTAATTAGCGGAAACCATAAATGAGAGCCCACCTTTCTAGATGGAGCTATTTCAGTAGCTATGATGTAACGGAGTAAAACAGAACAAAAGCCCCAAAACAAATCATGACAAGAAAGAGGAGAACACAGTAAACAGGTGAATCACAGATAAGGACTGAGCACCTTTCCCTGGTAAAGATATTAAATAACACAGACTCTCCCAGAGAAACTCTCATTTTCCTGCTAAGTTTTCCAGCTCCTGCAGCGACAGTCTGAATTAAAAATACCTTATAGCTGTTATCATAAAGGGTAATCAATAGTGTTTTAAAGCGCTGGGAGTTTTTTTTCCTGGAAGTAAAAACTAATTTAAGTCTGGCTGCAAGCTCACCAGCTGCTTTGTCTGCAAAGCTGAAAAACTCTTGGTGTAAGCAGAACGTTTGAAGTGCAAACCCGACGTCTGAGCATTATTACAAGATTAGAGCCAAAACCAAAAAAAGCACAAGTTATAGCGAGTGTGTAGGTTTATGAATAAAAAACAACTCAGAATGAAACATTCAATACAGTTTACAGCACATAATCCTCTTACTTCTTGTTTACATGGTTTACAGAAGTGGGGAACAGCATCAGAAAGTTTAAAACACTACAAAACAATTTGCTGCGTAGTCTGAAGGGTCTTGGATGTTTGCCCACAAGGTGAGGAGAAAGTAAACATTCAACAAAGTTGAACCTTAAACTAAAAGCTAAACTGAAATCTGAAGTGATGCATCACTCAGATAATGGCGTGTTCAGCTGATGGATGAAAATTCAACACTTTTCTAACGAGCAAACTTCTAGAACACAAGATAAACTATAATATTATATAGAGAGAGGTCTATAGTGAAATACTAGACCAACCTGCTAAATTATTGACCGGTGTACCTTTCACAGAACCTGTCATCCCACCCATTCTTTATGCATCCAACTTTACAAAACAGGGACAACAATTAGCTCTAATTTATTCCTCACGGGCAGTCCAGGATGGAAACACCCAGTAAGCATGGCTAGACATCAGAATGTGTATAATGTCTTTTAAACATGAGAGTAGATCCTGACAACTATTTGAAGATGTTTTTAAAACTTTATCAACTTGTTTCAACTTATGTCACGCTGACATCTTCTAGGAAAACAGTAAAAGCAACTTGTGTGTGTATTTGAGTTGTGACGTAGTCTTCAGTCCCCAGAGGAAGGGTACGTGACCAGATCCTATTCTAATGAAAATTAAACTGGGTCACAAACAAGAGAAAAAACTCCTATTATCCCTACATATCAGATTCAGCACGCCTGTGCTTTGTTGTCTCACTGCAGTTTCATCACACCTGTTCTACTTTAGCTCCGTTATTATGGGTGTGTGTATTGGAAAGAATCTGGCGATACGATAATTATCACAATACAGGAGAGACGATATGGTATACTGCGATACTAGGAGCCAGATCTTATGTGCAACTTTTAAGACTGAATTGAATTGGAAAACTCAGGTCAGACACTTCCAAGATAAATCCTGTGTCATCGTGAGATCTTGTTCTGTCAGAATGAAGGCGGTAAAAACTGTTGCCAAGTGCCAACTAGCAGTCGGAGTTTGAATTGCACCACACAAAACAACTGCAGTAAATGTTGCATCTAAATTCTCAATACAAAAAATCAATACACAGCTTTAATATATTGATTCAGTATCATAACATGAAATATTGCAATATTTCAGTGTATTGATATTTTTTACATCCCTAGTCTTTATGCTAGTTCAAATGAAATGTTTATCCTTTTTTCAAAAACACATTTTTAGTCTGTTTTTACTCTGAAGCAGCTTTAGAGTACAACAGCTGTCAGGTTGTTGTTGAGTCCTGCATCCTGTCTGCACACTGACGGATACTCCCACAATGTTTCTATTTCACAATGTTAAGATTTCAGAGAAGATAAAAACTGTACAAGTAAAAGTATTTGTATGAAAATCCCAATTCTGGGGGAACAGCAGTTTAAACAACACCCTTTTCTAAGTCTGTGTATTCCAAGTAGTCTCATCACAACAGCATCACATATTGCACAGTAAAATAATTATGAACTCATTGCTACTGTATAGCCAAGCCAGGGGACTGGTATCATTTGCATGCTGAAACAGCTCCAGGCTGAGAGAAACTGGCAATGTGAAGCTTTAGGAAAATGAAGACACTAGCACAAAGCCTCAAAATTACCTGCTGTAGGTGTAACCTTAAACAGTTTTAATTAACACCTCTACAATAAAAAATATTATTTGAATATGTATTTAAGTACACAATCATTAGTATTTCATTGTGAGCGTGCATCATGTAAACCACTTTTTAAAAGCAACACTTAAGTGTTTTTAAGTTATTGCTTTCTAACTGGTTTCAGTGGTTCTTGAGCCATAAACTTGAGCAGTAGAGGTGCCTGAAAAAATTGATTTACATTCGAATTGTGATTCTTACTCATAAAGATTCAGAATCGATTCATAAAGGTTCGGAATCTATTCTGTCTGAAAGCTTTTATGTAAACTGCCGTATTTCCAATCGTCCCTGAACGCATCTACGTTGGAGCACCAGCGCTAGCTGTAGCTGCTCGTTCTGTGTGCTCCTACGCTGCAATCACTTGAAATATGACAGAGACTTACCTTTATTATTATCCTGTGTGTGTTTTATGGGTCAAGAAGTAAGTGCGTTATATTTTATAATGTTTAAATGGTATTATCCTCTTTAGTTTGACTTGTTTAATGCCGAGTGCACCGTGCATAATTGATGCTTGTTAAGACTAATTAGTGCCTGTTTGTTGCCACACATACTTGAAAAGTATTTGACTGCATTACTTTCAAAGCTACTATTAGGTAACTGTAAAGATTTGTTAAATTTTACAAGGTAAGCAAAAAAAATGTTGCCTTTTCATCAAAAGATTGCCTCTGTTTACAGTTTTAGAATCCCTTTATTTTACCTTGTAAATTTGCATTTTCTTGAACATAACCAGTTTTCTTTAAAGTAAAATAACAATTTCCCATAGCTTTTTCTAACTAGCAGAAGAAAGTAGTTAATCCTGGAACTGACACTCTGTTAATATTGACTGTGAATCGATTTGAATCGAGAATCGATTCTGAGTCGAATCGGCACCCCGAGAATCGGAATTGAATCAAATCGTGAGTTGTTGTAAGATTCACATCCCTATTGAGCAGCTTCACATTGGACAGCACTCTATTGTAAGTAATATTGTGTGTAGATATTTTAACTTTATGGCTTATTTTAGCTGGCTCGTGTTAGCATTAGCTCGTTGATAGCGTTAGCAACAACAGGCTGCAGCACGGTTGTTTAATTTTGCTTCCAACCAGTAAAAGAGAGAAGCGGGACACTTAAGTGTTACTTTAACAAAAACAAAGTCTCAAGCAAGAGGAAATGTTTTGCAATTGAAGTATGTGTGTGTGTGTGTGTGTGACACCTGCCTACTTCTGGTATTGTCCTGTCACTTTACTCTGGACACACAAGGATAAAAGGAGCTACTTCCTGTTCCTGCCATGAGCAGTTCACCAGAAAGAGGCATTATGAGTGGTGTTCCTCCTGGGAAGGCCTCCACCTTCACCAGGAATGTGTTTACATAGCAGATTCCAACACCACCCATTAAATAACCACAACTAAAAGAGGGAGATGTCTGGAAGGAGATTGGTTAATCATGCTCGTTGTTGCCCCTATAGGAGGTAACTTTATAACTCAAAAAAACTATAACTATAATTGAGTAAATCAAGACATTTTAATAAAAACAATAATATCAATGCCTATGTGGCTGCCATGTTTCTAATAATATTCTACATTTTATAGTTATCCATTACTAAACAAGTTAATGAAAGTTTGAGCTTTTGTTACTGTTTTTTGTGGCTTGCACATTTTTTGATGCAAGAAATTTGCAGTGTACACGACTCATTACATATTCAGTTGTTCTGATTTTTAGATAATAAACACCAGACAAACATGAAAAGGAAAAATTCCGAGCAGCTCTCTCTCATTCTCTTGTTTTGTTCAGATCTTCTTACCACAAGTTTTGTTTCCAGTTAGTGACAAATCTCAAGACAGCATCAAAGTCTAAATCAGGCAGCATCATAACACTCATGTTTATTACATACAAATAAGCTTGACAAAATAGGCCTGCAATTACTTTTATTCAGAGTTTGAAGCTGATTGTTTTAAATTTACCTGACAACTGGAATTTGGCATTAAATAATAAGACCATTAGTTAACAAACAGATGAGTTAGTTTATAAAACAATGCCGCCAATTTGCCGCAAAGGTGAGCCGGCATCTGGGAGTCTTATAGGTCGTTTATAAGTGATCAGACTGTGGCGGTAATGTAGCACAATCAGGTTTACATAAAAGATTTTGCGATGGCAGTAAAAAGGGAGTATTGCTGTCAAAGACTTCCCTTTAACTTGAACATAACTTGCTTTTATTGCTCTGCATCGCTCCAGTTTATCATCTCAGCTGATTCTGTTTAAAAAAGCAAAACTTATGCCCGTGTTTACTTTCATTTTCAATATTGTAGCCAGTCGGAACTCCGCAGTAACTCCCCATGTGATCATGACACCACCCTCTGTTGCGCCAAGGTGTAATCTGCATTCACAAGTCCAGCGTTGCAGCAATATTACAGCGTGGTGGCATCTCCATGCCGCCACAGCGCTTTCATTAGACCGTGGCGGCAGTATTATGCTGATTTGCTACTATTGGGGCAGTCCGCCACACACCGCCTTAGAGGAAGAAGAGGAAGCAAATAAATACATCCTTTTTTTAAATAAATGACCACTCATGTCGCAAAGAAAATCTCAAGTCTAAATCATTCAAAGTTGACGCCAAAGTCGTTTCAAACAAGCACCATTCCTAAGCTGATGCCATCTTTGTAGTTTTTCTCCGTTGCAGCTCTGGTGCTAAGCCCGCCCAACGTCTCTCTACAAACATAGAGCGCTGTGATTGGCTGGACCTCAAATTGTTTGGGCCTATGGTAGACCTGCTGAGGCTACAGTGGTGTGTGGCTAGACCAACGTTTTGCTACGGTTAGTCTAGAATTCTTGACTGTGATTTAGGCTTGTTTTTAACAAACTATTCACTTAAACCTTTTTTCCTCTGAGTCTTTGCTGACTTCACAATTTATTATTTCTGTTTGATATATCTCAGTTGGTTGAATCCTCTGATAACTACATTTTTATCCTGGAATATTTACAAATACACAACTTGGAACAAACGTTACACCTGTTTTCAATATAAAACAACATCAGTAACTAGGGACCTAGGAATTTAAAATACATATAATGAATAAAACACTGCTTCAACTCACAAAATGTCAGTGGTGTTTCACATACTGGAGCGTGACTAACTGCTCAAGAGTTTTCCAAAGTCAAAATATGTGTCTGACACACAGGTTAATAATTCTGGATAACAATGTCTGATAAAACGAGCTCAGCCACAGCTTTTTAAGGACTTTGTGCACTTGTGAGAAGCAGTGTCCCCTGCAATCACTTTGCCTCTCTAAAAATGATTAGGAAAAAGTGAGAGACATGCAGTGACCTGACCTCTCTGCCACTTCCTGTTGCACACATCGTCACATGCTGCTGATGCTGCAGCGCAGAGAGGCCACAACACTTCCTGAGCCTAAAAATCACACTCAGCTCCACTCATCTATCAGCCAGGAAGGAATTAGTGAAAGTCATCTCCAACTGCAGGATATTCCCACTCAACTCTGTGCAAAAATGTGCAAAAAGCGAGCTTGGATTGATGATTTTATGCAACAGATTTTGCATTTCTAATGCATCAATCATGACCTACACCCGTTTAAATCTTCAGACAGCTGCATTTAGGTGTATTATCTGCAGATGGGAAACAAGACATAGAATGTTTCACTAATCCCAAATCCAAAGCTACAGATGCTTGGTTACACAACTTCACAGCAAGGCTTTAAGAGTCAAGAAAACACTCAGTTACACTGTAACTACTCCTGCAGCAGGGTTAGATCTGTTGGTCTAATGCCATAGCCTGAAGCTGATATTTCAAGTTAATCAGATACACATGAACACAGATGACTGATAGCATAAAGTTGGTTATGTATTGTAACCCCAGATTCTATGAGTATGGCGTAGCCCTTTAAGCCACGCCTATTGGATTACGTCATCGTACCTTATCCTAGTTTTCATGTACGCCCTATATTAGGGACTGAGACCCCTCAATCGCCTCCATAAGACTCAAGAGAGCCCCCAGAACCAGTGGGGCCCTTGCGCTTAAAGGGCTACGCCATACTCATAGAATCTGGTGTTACAATACGTAACCAACGTTCTATTTTGTATGGCTTCTGCCCTTTAAGCCACGCCTATTGGATTAAAGGCGGAGCCTGATATGGTCAACGCCACACTGGTTCTAAAACAACCAGCCAACAAGAAAGAAAATAACCTCAACAGCTGCCGGCGGGCGTGAAAATGTGAAACACGTAAACAGCGCGACTCTGACTCTGATCGGGTCAGGAGGAGGAGATCGTCTAGGTAAAACAGGAGTCTCATGCCCGCTGTGCGTAGCGGCTGTAGGGCTGTCTCCAGGCATTTGGAGAAAGTGAGAGGAGCGAGAGAGTATCCGAACGGGATCCTCGTATATTGGTACCGAGTCCCGTCGAAAGAGAAACGGAGAAACTTCCTGTGTTTCGGAATCACCGGGATGTGAAAATAAGCGTCCTTCGGGTCGATGGAAGTGAACCAATCGCCGGGGCGCACACAGCCTAGCGCTTGTTTGATCTTTAGCATGTGAAAATGCTTTACCATAATGAAGCTGTTGAACATTGACAGGTCCAGAATGGGTCTCATACCTCGGGTCTTCTTTGGAACCAGGAAGTAACGGGAGTAATACCCCGTGTTCTCCTCCCCGGGTGGAAACCTGGAGATGGCTTCTTTGTCCAGGAGTTCTCATAGTTCCGACTGAAGAGCTAGCGTCTGAGCCACTGATGTTAGCTTCGTTTCTACAATCCCCGTGAACGGGGGAGGGCGTGACCAAAACTGGAGCCAGTGACCGTAATGTACGTAATGTACTACATTGCGAATCCATGGGCTCATGTGGCAGACACATGACCAAACGTGCGCGAAGATGGAGAGAGGACGTGCGCGCGGGACTGACGCGAGACGCACGTCTCTGAGCCAATGAGGAGCCCTTACCGCCGTCGCCGTTTCCGCATGAGAGGCGGGGGCGACCCATGGAGGGCAGTCCTCGAAAGGGAGGGGTGACCGACTTCAACGTGGAAGGAGATCCCCCCCGAATTTTCCCGAACAGTAGGAAGTGTGCTCGGCCGAGCGCAACCTAAAATGGCGGACGTCTTCGGCGAAGAGTGTGTCAGAGAGACTGCCTCATCGTGCAGACTCTCATCACCCGCAGAAAAGGGAAAACATCTTTTATTAGCTCACATGCACAAGGGAGATACCGAGAGTGGGGTAGCTAATGGGCTAAGCGAGGAAATTGAACCTCTCGCTAGCTGTGAGGAGTGCGAAGCAGCATGCACAGTCGATGCTAATCCTACGCTAACATTAGCTAGGTTATCACCAACTTTAACATCATGTGTGGGGAACGTGCGTGATGAGTGAGTAGAGTGCCCCAGTGAATCACCTGATAAACTCTGTTCAGAAACCATTCTATTGTTTGTCAAACACAACTTTATTGTCGAATCACAATGAAAATTACCACACACATTCCCCCCAAGGAGACATTGTGTCGGCCTCCGAGGAGGCTGGTCCTGGCTCGGGGCCTGCCACCCGGGAGTGGGAGGTCGGTTCCTGCGGCGTCGCTGGAAGCTTGCCACTGGTGGAGAGGCAGCGGCAGGTGGTGGAGGCTGACAGCGAGAGGGTTCCGGGCCGTTTTGCCTCCTTTGGCGGGGTTGCTGGGTACGGCGGTTGTCCAACGGCCGAGATTTACCAGCATAGCGACTGTTAGCAGGAGGTTGTACCAGGTCCCGTACCGTGGCTGAGAGCTCGGCAGTGTTCTGAGCGCTCTCAATGGCCGAACGGAACTGGGCGCTGAACAGGGCGTCTGGGCTTATTGGGCCTTCCAGCATTTTCTTCTGAAGCTGGTCCGGGGCGGAAGTCAGGGAGCGCAGCCACATGTTGCGCTGAATCATGATCTGCCACATAGCAATGCGCGAAGCGCAGATCAGGTTGACGGCAGACAGGTTGAGGATGGTGTCCGCAGTCTTACAGACCATGTCCTTCGTGCCTTCCGGGAGTTCGGAGTCTTCGACGAGCCGGGACACGTTGAAAGCTAGGAAAGCTATGTTGCTTGAGGCTGCACCGGACTGGGCAGCACACTGATGCGCACGATCCGCGCGTTGACTCGGTCATACTTGGACACAGGCACGACTCTGTGTCCAACCACCTTAGCTTAGCTCCTAGCAGGGACACTAGGTCCGGTTCAAGTGGTGGAACCGCTGGAAAACCGTTGTCCGTGAACCCCTGCACTTTGGTGATTGGAACAAAGGCAGAAACCGGGGCCTTCAGGCGGGAAGGCTCAGAGTAGGAAGCAGTCCAAAACTCCATAGCTGTTGGAAACAGCGGGAACACAGGGTCGGGGCACCGAGCCTGGGGTAGCGTCAGTGGCACCCTGGAAATAGTCCACACGATGGCGCTTCTCTTCGGAAGAGAGAAGTGGGCAGAAAGCACACGATACCTGTGCGGTGAGGGCCATGCTCACGTGAACCGGTCCCAGGCAGCGGAAACACTTAGAGTGCAGGTCGTCCGGGAGAATGTGTGCCTTTGAGCAGGCGTCACATGGTCGAACCGGAGTAGACATATTGGATTTATTGAATTCTTGTGATAGCCAAAGGTGAAGATGAAAAAGGAGGCGATTGAGGGGTCTCAGTCCCTAATATAGGGACAATGGGACCAGCCTGGTAGGCGGGCGTACATGAAAACTCTTCAGTAATAGGATATGGTACGATGACATAATCCAATAGGCGTGGCTTAAAGGGCGGAAGCCATACGAAATAGAACTGATGATGTGGAATGACTCTTATCGGTCAAATCTTAAAATAATGCCCCAGATGTCATGTTTGTAATCAAATCAAAATACCAAACAGAAATGTCTATGGACAGACTGGTGAGTGTTGCTTTTCCAGCAACTGGTAGTAGCATCTGGCAACGGGCTTATCTGTAGACCTAGCTTGCAAGTGTCAGATAAGTTAACAGGCTAGCTCTGGAGGCTAAAGTTAGCCACCATATAGGTTTAGTTGTTTCTTTATGGAACACTGGCACCTCGGTGTACCCCGCCCAAAAGGGCACAATAAGACAATGTCAACACGACTCAACTCAGGCATACACCAAACACCGTCCACCGTTAGCTCCCGCTAACAGGTTTGGTTTCGCACAAATGAAAGTCCTGAAACGTTATATCATGTGTGGGCTATGGTCGAAGACATGCTCAGCGCGCAACTTAATACTTACAGGATGCCGGAGCAGGAGGTGCACACGAAAGAGCCCACGGTCATGTTGGCATAGGTCGGGCCGCGCTGGTCGCAGTCAAAGCACTTTCTGTTGGGAGGCAAACTCGTCATTTCCCTCAGCATCTTCAGGTGTTTCTCCTCTTGTTTTCGTTTGGCACTCGCCGCCATGCTAACGGATATGCAGCACAGATAAATAAAACCGGGGGAGGTTTAAATGTCAGCTACAACTACAACAAAGGGCTGTGCTCTTTAACGGGTGCCGACTCGTGCTAAAGGCAGCCAGGGGGTGGGTAAAGTGGCTCCGTTGTCAGGGCGGCCTCACGTCTCCTAGAACAAGGAGCTTCAGGCGCTCAAAGGGGAACAAGAGGCTTCCTGCTATCTACTTCCGCTTTCACTAAAATCCCGTTATGCCGACTATTAGAATATCCGAAGGTTGGGGAACTATCTTGTCATCTTTGGCAATGCTCATAACAGTGAAAACGACCGCTCTGTTTAGCACACCAGCGCCACGCTGTGGCTCAACATAGACACTGCAACACTAAATCAAGATACAACCATTTATGTAAAACTAAAGCATCACTCTGCTTTTAAAATATAAAGGATTAAGGTCAGCTCTAAAGGCTTGGTGAATATTATACTTGTTTAAGGATGATTGTATTTCTTATTGAATGTTGATAATCTTAAAAATGTTACAATATTCACATTTTTGTATATAAATTTTATTACACATAAAAGACACAACATAATACAAAATTTGCTAAACACCAGCTGCAATATTTACAAGTGGATAGTGAGATGGCAGGGGTAGATGAATCCAGATTCAGCAGTTTTTAAGCAGGTACATGACAGTGAAACTTATTTAGTTTATACTTATAATAGCTTGAACATGGGCCGTCTTTTAATACATATAATTATTACTTTACTAACTACTACTGGCAGACTGAAGTTTGGGTTGTTGGTGCTGCTGTTGTGGAGAAAAGTCGATGGGTCTGCGGTTCTCAGTGTAGCCGTAAAGTTTCCGAAGGGCAACGCGTGCTGCTTCTTCCTCAGCTCCAGCAAGTGTCTCCCCTGGACCCTGAGCCAGGAGCTTCTGGTCACTTAGAGGTGAACAGTCAAAAATAAGTATATTTATAAGATGCAGAGGGAAAAAGAAAATAAAAACTGCTATAATAATACACATACCTGTAAAGGCCAACAAAGTAAAGTGGCAGGACGGTACTGGCACCAGCAGCTCTGATGAGACGAGGCTCTGGAAGAGGAACGTTCCTCTTTGTCAGCTCCTTCACCAGCAGGCCCATAGGGTTGACTACAGTCCATATGTCAAACAGGTCCTTTCCTATCAGCTGAGTCAACAGGAAGTCCTAAGAAGTGGCAGAAAAGATGAAGAATGTCATGAAAACTAATTCAACCATGCAGTTTTAGGGTGAACACATTCTAGCTCATTTAGAAATAAATATCAAGTGATTCCCCAAAAGGATCTTACTCTGAGAAAAAATCTAGTTCGTTCTGCTCCACTGCTCTCCTGCAGAGCTCCAATCACCGCCATGAATGTAGAATAGAGCACATCATCTGGAACAGGGAACTCTGCACTCATGGTAAGGTCCTCAATGCCAAGATTTCTTGCAACATAGGTCACAACTTCTGGACTAGCAAGATGTCCCACAACACTCTCCACTCCTTCATCTGGCAGACTAGGGAAACTCGCCCTGCACCAGTTGGTCAGGAAGATCCTGGTGAAACCCTCTCCAGATTTACTCAGCTGGATGTTATCCTTGAGAAGCAGAGCTGTAGCTTCTGAGTCCACGCCTAATCCCTTTCTATTGTCCTGCTCTGCCTGCAGGTAACAGGGATTAACAAAGGCTGTTTTAAGTAGCTCCAGAGAGAAGTTTTCATTGAGGCGGGTGCTGAAAGCTTGAACTTCAGCGTGGTAATCCCAGTTAGGATGCTGTGACCTGAAAGAAAGTGAGATATGGAGCAAATTCTCAGACTAAAAATACTACAAAATGTGTCATAATTCTAGAAAAATAATAAATACTGTTTATATTTGTACATAAATGAATGAATGAATACAATATATGTTAAAGTAGGTACATGTAATCCCAAGTTTCTACCCAGTTTATATTTAATCTCAACATGTCCAGGAATCATAAAGGGACATTTCTAAGGGTGTATGTAATGGTAATAACGTATAAGTAATTCACCAGCTATGTGTGCATCTAATTATAGTGTATTTACAGTTTTCTGTCAGCAGCTTCTAAATCATATAAATAAGAGGGAAAATAAATTATTATTACTGATAGATATAGATATTCTCTCATATATGTAACAATGTAATTTGTTATTAAATGTATTCCAAAAATTGGCATTCAGAAAAGTACATTGTATTACTGATATATTTAAAATCTTAATTTTGCACCTCTGTTGGCTTCATTAACCAGAAAACTATGGAGATAACTCCTATTCTGAAACAGATGGGACATTTAGTCAATTTTTGTTAATACTTCCCTTAAAGACCTTTTATAACAAAAAAATAAACACGATTACCCACTTATTTACTCTTTCGTTTATATCAGTTTCATTTTAGTTTGTAGCATTATTATGCGGCTACTAAATCTCATTAGCTTATATCGTTGTCATTTCCTCTTGATGTTCTCTTCCGCTTTAAATTCAGTAAAAAGGGGAACAAAGGGGATAAAATCTACTTTGTGTAGCTTAAGTCGACAGAAATGTGACATGTTTGGCCTTGAGGTGCTCTCTGGTAAACTTTAGCATTAGCTGCTAACGTTACCGTGGCTTCGGTGGAGGAGGTCCTTCCAGCTTTAACTTCTTGGCCATGATGAACGTGTACGCTCTCATCCATCGTTTCTTCCCTCTAACCTGAAACAGGGAAGCACTTCTACAGACGAGTTGGCGGTGTATTCCCGATGATAGGACTCCACGACTGAACATGTACACCGCCGCCATGTTTCCAACGGAAGCAGTGTGCAACAGCTAAAAGAGTCCGATGAGAAAATAGAGAAACTATATCCGGTCAGACCAAGCGTTACTATGGAAACAAACCAACAGAAATAAACGAGAACAAGCGGATTGACTGTTGATATTTATCATATTAGACAACTAAAACTCAATATTTTAATATATTGCCAAGAAGTCTTCATTTTTCCTCCTTCAGGATAATTTTATACATTTTTGAAAAAGACTAGTCCAACAATGGCAGATCATTCTGAAGGTGGAGATATTTCAGAATCATCCAGCATTCGTGGATCAGGAGGTATTTTAGAGGCTGAAGCTCGATTTAAACTGGAAGTCCGACAACTGAAGCAAAGTTCACCTCAAGAAGAAAAGTATTCAGCTCCACGAATGACCAAGAAGCTCCTTAAAGATCTCTGTAAGCAGCAGAAGCTGTACGTCACACCTTACCTTAATGACGTGCTTTATCTGCACTTCAAGGGTTTCTCTGTCATTGAGAATCTAGAGGAGTACACAGGCCTGAAGTGTCTCTGGCTGCAAAATAATGCGCTGCAGCACATTGAGAACCTGGATGCCCAAACTCATCTACGCTGCTTGTACCTTCAGCATAACCGCATTTACAAGCTGGAGAACCTCAAACATCTAAGAGAGCTTTCCATCCTGAATGTCTCCAACAACTACATCTGTGTTATAGAAAACATCTCCGGCCTTCCTGACCTCAGCACTCTGGACATTGCACACAACAGGCTGGAGTCTGTGGGAGACATTGAGCATTTGCGTCAATGTCTGACCATCGGTGTTTTGGACCTGTCTCACAATCTGCTACATGACCCCAAGATGCTCTCTGTGCTTGAGGCCATGCCGGACCTGCAAGTGCTGAACCTGATGGGAAACGAGGTGGTGAAGAAGATCCCAAACTACAGGAAGACCGTGATCTCCTGCCTCAAGCAGCTCACTTTGCTTGATGATCGCCCCGTGTTCCCTAAAGAGCGGGCATGTGCTGAGGCTTGGGCTAGGGGGGGACTGGAAGAGGAGAAGAAGGAGAGGGAGCAGTGGGAGTTCCAGGAGAGGAGAAAAGTCCAGAAGCACTTGGAGGGAATGAAGATGATTCGCCAAAAGGCTCTGGAGAGACGACGTCTTCGAGGTGAGCATTTACAAACCTGGAAAACAAAAATAAATGAACATTCTGACTGAATTAACTTCCTTTCAGAGGAAACCGAGGCCCCCACCTCTCCAGAGATGCTCAGTGAAGAAGACCAGATTTTGTCCTCTCCTGAAGAGATGGTCCTCCTGGATGCACATGAAGAGCTCCTGGATAATCCATCAGAACAGGAGGATGATGACGTAAGGAGTAACAGAAAGCCTCCTCTGATCAGATCCCTTCTATCAGCACACGGTCCTGGACCGCTGGTCACAGAGCTGGAGGATGAAGAGCAGCTGGATACAATCCAACTTCTCACAAACCGATCACTGTGCATCGATGACCTACCTGATTTAGAGGAATTGGAAGCAGAGGGGTTTACTGAAATCTCCCCTCAGCATGTGCTCAAACCAAAGATAGATGTCATATCTGGAGGCAGTGATGAGGATGAGGAGCCAGCGGTGGATCAGAGCGAAGGCCGCTCCTCCTTCAGCTCAAATCAAACCTCAGCTTTCTAATCTGCTGCTCCACCTTTTCCTCCAGCCGTGCTCAAAAACTTTAGGTTATGCCTGGCTGAAGAGCTGGAGCGAGTATTTTTGATTTGAGAATTTTTAGTGAAGCTTTGATTAAAATCTGACTTTATGCTAAAAGTCAAATTTGGCCTTAAGAATCAGAAAAAGAATGTTTAGATGTTTAATCTTTTGGATTATTTTCACAGATCCATTTCAGCGGTTTTGGTATTTTGTAACATTTTCTTGGGGAGAAAACAACAAAATTTCCCTTTAACTGTTCTTTTTTTTTAAATTGGGAAAAAAAATGTAAGTTTTATCTGTATGTCAGTTTGCATAAATAAACCCCAGGACACGTTACCAGTATGGCTCTAGAATGTTTTATTACATTTCCCAATCCAAGTTACATTATTCTTCCTGTAATGAATAAACAGCATTTTACCACAATAAACCCCAAACTGTGGCTCGACTTTCCTTTTCTTTTTTAATAAACGGCTATAATTTATCGTCCTGCAGCTGATTGTGCCACTAGCTAATATTTACAAGTCTTATTGAGCACTAGGAGTGAAGCACTGGAGTAAAAGCTAAAGAAGAGAAAATAGACAGAATGAAATATGCGTAAAAAAATAAAACTGTACATGTGTTAAATAAACAAATATATCAAGCCTGCATGCAGCAGGTCTGGTTCAGGGTTCCTCACACGGAGGCTGGGTGCAGCTAATATTTGACATACTGAAAAATGATTATGTTGCTGTGTCGTGACTCATAATGATGACAGGAAAACGTGCTAGCTCTAGCGCCGCAGCCACACCCACGTGTTAATAAGCCAGAAAGCTACGCTAATGGAGTACATGATCATCTCCCGCTTTGCTCGCTCCTTGTTCTCCTCTTCCAAGTGATGGAGTCTCCGGTTCAACTTGAGAAGCTATGTAAAAATAAATAATTTAGTTAAAAAGCTTTTAAAGTTAATCGTAAATAATAAAAAAAAAAGTATTTAAGAACTACTAACCTGGCGTCTGAGAGTTGCTACATCAACTACCGTCAGGTCATCAGCTGTTCCTTCTAGAGCGGGCTCATATGTTGATAAAGCCAGCCTTAAAAAGAGAACAGATTGTCCATTAATGATGACGCATTTTACCAAAACTAAACATAGATAACGTCAATTTTACAGAGAATCTTCACAATCGACCTCATTTGGGCTCAAAATGAGTACACAAGGCAGAAAAGGATGAGGACGGAGGAGGAGACAGAGGAGCCAGGAGGAGTTACCTGGAATCAGGCAGGGGGTTGGAGCTCAAAGCGGAGCCCCCTCGCAGTGAAGGTTTGCTGAGGAGGTGGGGGAAACAGAGAGTTTGGAAAAGGCAACAAGAGATCTAGAGAAACACACAAACAACCTACATGCTCTTGGCACACCAACAGTTTCTGAGCTACTCTAGAAACCGCCAGGTCGATCCTATAAGTTCCAGCTAACACAACAGCTGTTCAGTGGGTCAATCTTTTACTCTGCTGAAAAACGTCACATTTCTGGATTCTTTTAAAGGTTTTTAGAAGAAGAGGAGCGGGACAGCTGAGATGTTTAGAGAGAGGTTAGGGAAATGATTTATTGAGTGATGAAGGTGTGTTAGCTGATTTTAGCTACTGGCTGTTGGCACCAAACATGCAACATATGTAATGTTTATGTGTTTTATGTCCTATAATGGTTTAGCGTGACCTGCAAAGGGACTGCACTTATAAATTAGCATTCTTTTAATAACCCAGCATATTTATGTCTATTAATATTTAAAAATATGTCAACTAATGTTCACTGCCATCATCAACACATCTGCACTGATTTCTAGTATAAATGAATGCCTTGTGAATCAATCTCTGTGGGGAAAAAAGCTCTGGTGCTCCCGTTTCAGGAAGTAGAAGTGACCCAGAGGAGAGGTGATGGCAGGATTTGGAGTTTTACTTTCTGATATTTGGACATCTCTCCTCTGATTGGCTAACAGAAACATGACTCTACCACTGACTCTGTTTACTCTGCGACATTAATGTTTTATCTCCACAAATAACACAAGCCTGAAGGAGTTCTGCTGTGTGGTGGAGTTGCTAATGCTAACGGTTAGCTTCTACTAGCCGATATGTTCTCTGCTGTTTCCTGGATGCTAAAATAACAACAGCCTTCCTCGTCGCGAGCCAGGATGGGTGCGTCCATGAATTTAAGTGACAGAGCCAGGTAGATCTGTCAGGCTTTTCTAACACGACCGTGTTCCCGTCTATTTTGCTATCGGTCGGCTAATGCAGGAAATAAGGGTAGAAGACTATTTTCAGTTTTAGCCTTCATGTGGAACTCAGAGTGACCGATCACATTTGAAAAAGAACAGGTAAAAAAAGTTTCTCAGTGACTTTGGTCTTTAAATGAATGAATGAGGGAATAAACAATGTTTTTTCTTTTTTTTCCCAAGAGGTTCCATACCGATTTCTCTAAATGCAGCTTTTACTTTCTCTTAAAGAGAAAACAAAAGATATTTTTAAGAACAAGTCCAACAAGTTAGTTCACCGTCACGGACTAAAAACAGCAGCTGAAAGCGTCCAATCACATTTATTCCTGAACTACATTATGAAGAAAAGGTTGGACCTAAGGCCTCAAAATTCAAAAAGTCAAAGGCTTGTCTTCATTTTCTCTGATATCTAAATAGTTCCAATTATTATTATTAGTTTTAATGTCATTAAGACTACCAGCAGTTACTTAGTACTAAAGAGCAAAAATATGTAAAATTGTTAATGGGTGACATCTGCTTCATAAAGTTTGCATCAGACCTGCTATTAGACATTTATTGGCCAATAAAAAAAAAAAAAAAAAAAAACTAAGCACAATAAATGAGCGGTTGTTTGGAGGTCACCTGCGTGGGTCCTCCTCATCCAACACCTCCAGGACCTGCTGGTAGGCCCGACGTGTCGTGGACTGGATGAAAGACAGAACACCACTAGCGCTGTACAGGTTGTGCTCCTCAGCCACAGTGAGAGGGGGGCACGGTTGGATGGTGGCTGGGGGGTGTGAAGTCGAACTGCTCAGTGGCCACCATTAAAAGAGCAAATTCGAAGGGAAAAGACGGGGAGAAAAGAGGGCAGAAGAAAAGGAACAGGAAGAAAAATAAGGAAAGGATACTGCCCCCCCTCCCCTCAATCTGATTAAATACGAACAACAGAACAAGAAAACCTTCTAGTTCTAACTACACTTCAGCTCTAAAATGATAAACAGAAAACAAAGCAACGCTGGAAGCAGTGACCACAGCTGCATGTCCAGATGTCGGGCTGCAGAAAACATTCTCAACATGAAAATGTTTTCTCCTGCACTTTCACTGTTATTAATATGTTAAAAAGCAAGTTTTATTCATAGTTAATAAAGCTCCAAAACACAGGGTGTAACAAAAAAAATGGGTCATCTGCAAACAGCAAACAACCAGCAGCACAATGACAATGAGCCACAAAAATAACAATAAAATCATGAAGCCAAAAGAAAGATGAAGCCACTACATGGACACATCACAGGAGATTAGCCAGTCAGAACATCTGCACCAGTACTTACGCTGAGTCATTGTGGACCAGCTGACTGTTGTGACGAACAGCTGCATTCTCGCTGGCTGAACGTTCCCGCCGTAAACGCCCCTGTGGTCGCATCTATAAAAAACAAAATAATAATATGATGAGAGCTGATTTATTCTGCCTATAATGTACCGTAGGGGCATTATGTAGTGCAGCACATGGATCTCATGGAGTGATATTATTGCTTTGTCACTTACCACCTCCTCACTGTCTGGAGCTGCCCTCTGCTCCTCCTCCAGGAAGTCCAGGGGTCGCTCATTCAGGGTGAGGACTCTAGGAGGGGTTTTTAGTGACAGGGTTTCCAGAGGTGTCGACTGGATAAGGTCCAAGTCTCTGGGTCTGGGGAACTTTGCATCCGCAGAATCTCCTGAAAAATAAAGACGTTTAAAATGAGAAACTTTTGCATTTTTTTTTTTTAATTTAATTTGACAAAATCTGCATGAACTTGTATTTGCAAACTGAAGGAGCTAAATGCCTTATTGTGACAAGTCTGTGTACTTAAATCCTTTGTTTCATTTTCACATTTTAGAGGCCAACATGACACAAAACCTGACTGTCAGACAACAACGAACAAAGTCGAGAGACAGCAGGCTCAAATCGTGGCGGTGGCTGCCAGTCACGGACAGCCACTATAGCAGCCAGCAGCAGCCAGCTACAGCCACCTCATTTCCGGCGGCAGTCACGGACAGCCACGATGACAGCCAGCAACAGCCAGCTACTGCCACGTCATTTCCGGCGGCAGTCACGGACAGCCACGATGACAGCCATTGATGACAGCCAGCAACAGCCAGCTACATGCCACGTCATTTCCGGCGGCAGTCACGGACCGCCACGATGACCATAGATATCATATAAACACTAGATGCCTTACCCGCACTCTTCGTCAATTGGACGAACGTCCCTACGCGGCGGCCATCTTACCTCGGACAGCTGCCCCCTTTCGTAACAATGATGTCAATGGTGAATGTACTATTTAAATAACTCTAACTTGCTCAATTTTCAACTGAATTTCAAACGGTTTGGTTTGTTATAAACGCCAGAGATGTGGCTGTAAAATATGATGGATTTGGCCCATTAATTTAAAAATGTTAAAGTATGCCCTATCAAGCCTATGTGTTATAAGGTTTGTAATAATGCAAACCGCTTGCAAATCCGTTAATATTTAATCGAGTTAAGAGTGTTTTTGTTTAAGTTGTTCAATCACCTTCCATCTGCTACCATTGAGAACGGAACATAAGCTGTCTGAGGTAAGATGGCCGCCGTGTAGGCACGCTGTCGACTCCCAGTTAAGGCATCTAGTGTTTATATGATATCTATGACGATGACAGCCAGCAACAGCCAGCTACATGCCACGTCATTTCCGGCGGCAGTCACGGACAGCCACAATAACAGCCAGCTAAGCCTTGTACAGTATAGGTCATTAGGTATAGAGTATTCACAGAGCAATTTTTCTGTAATGGTACTGATTTTCTTTCAATAAACAAAAATAAAAATAACAGCTAGCTACAGCCACGTCATTTCCGGCGGCAGTCACGGACTGCCACGGGATTTTCAACGCCAGCCACGGACAGCCACAAGATTTGCAACGAGATTGTATTATTATTGAGTTTAATTTAACATAAATAGAATTACCACAGACTACGTTTGCAACCTTGCAAGGAGAGTTTATTTTTGTTTTATTTGTGTCTTTATGTGGTTATGTTGCCTAAACATGTGACTTCATATTCAATATCAGTACTCCGGATTTAATGATGTTAAAAAACGAGACTGACACGGGAATTAAAGTAGAAACTCTAGGAAAAATTAACAATCAACCGGTTGCAAGCAATTTCTGGTCTAAATGTCGTGGCTGTCCGTGACTGCCGCCGGAAATGACGTGGCAGTAGCTGGCTGTCATCAAAGACTGTATATATAAGAGGCTGTCATCGTGGCTGTCCGTGACTGCCGCCGGAAATGACGTGGCTGTAGCTGGCTGTTATTTTTATTTTTTGTTTATTGAAAGAAAATCAGTACCATTACAGAAAAAATGCTCTGTGAATACTCTATACCTAATGACCTATACCGTACAAGGCTTAGCTGGCTGTTATTGTGGCTGTCCGTGACTGCCGCCGGAAATGACGTGGCATGTAGCTGGCTGTTGCTGGCTGTCATCGTGGCTGTCCGTGACTGCCGCCGGAAATGACGTGGCAGTAGCTGGCTGTTGCTGGCTGTCATGGTGGCTGTCCGTGACTGCCGCCGGAAATGAGGCGGCTGTAGCTGGCTGTTCGCGGCTGCTGCTGGCTGTTATCGTGGCTGTCCGTGACTGGCAGCCACCGCCACGATTTGAGCTCGGCCCTACTGACAAAGTCCTGTTTCACTGATGATGATAATAAGAACTGTGGTGCAATGCCCTAAATACCAGAACACATTTCTGATTTTAACATCGTTTTCTTCAGCAATCTACTAACCAGAAATCACGATTCTGTCCGGCACTTGCATGATGACACTAGGGTGAACATCTTGTGCTCCAACACTGGGCTCCTCATGATGTTGTGGAGCCACTTTAAGCATCTGCGGGATGCGCATCTTCTGGCTGATCCCCTCGGTGTACTCCAGATCATACTGGATGCGGTTGATCTCCGCCATCTCTACGGTAGGGGAAGGGAACGCAGCTCCACTCATTTGGCCCGTAGGAAGGAATCTGAATAAATATTTGAGAAGAAAAACAGGGTAAATATTTGTCCTAAAAAGTCCCAAATCGAGAGACAGTTTCGTTTATGAAGTCTGTTGACAATTTTTCTAAAACATGATTGCATATATAGTTTTGGGCATTTGTGATAAAAAGGTTGAGAAGCATTTTAGATGAAAACATCCTCGTGACATATGATACAGTGTTTCTCAGAGGCAGTATTGATCCCTAAACTAGCCTAATCTTAGTGCTATATTTATGCTAATCATCCCAAATGTGTCTAAATAAAATACAGCTATAGATTAAGTCAGAAGCAAACATCCAACAATAAAATTAGATATACGTTACAGCATAAATCAGAATAATATTAAGGTAAAATGAGATAACAACTTTAGCTTCTCGGCTTCAAAAGCTAAAGATTCACCGCGGTTTCCTACCGTCTTGCTGGACGTTCAACGCAGTAATTTCCCCCCAAAATATTATATTTATGCGATTCTAATCAGCGTGAAAATTTCTGAATAATCTCTGACAGCTAAAGATAAAAGTAAGTGTTAGAAAAAAGTACAGCTGTCAAACATATCCTGGTATTTTTAAATGACAGAGGACCTCCTGTCGTCTCTTCACTAGTCAGTACTTTAAACAGGAAGTGTTAGCAACATCAACAGGAAGTTACGTCACAAAACAAAAGCATGTCCGGGAGAAAATGTAATCCGACACGGATTTGAAAGGGAACCTTCTCGTATTTAGCTCATCAATAAACAGTTTACTACATTTAGAAAATACGTTTATGTGAGTCATCGAAATTATTTCTATATTTAAAAAAAAAAAATCGAATTTTCATTTTTATAAATTTTACTATTAACATTTGGATTTTTATACAGCTAAAACTAATCGTGTTTAAATAAATTAATAAATAAAAGTAAGAGTTCTGCTTGATTAAAAATATAATTTCCTCAATTGACGATAGCCAAACGCAGATTGTGCGCAGATAATTAAGTGCGTGCGTGTCGCTTGAGATGCGGGTTTCAGATGGCCACAAAGTGACAGTGGGTGGTGCGTTTACACCGAGAGGCGCTCAGACGCTGGAATCTTTTTAACCAGCAGACCTGACCAAAAAAAAAAAAAAAAAACCTCTGAGCGACACAAACCGGACTTCGATAAACGCTTAGGATGCTCTTGGTTTAACAACGCGAGGCTGAGTGCAGAATCTGCACTCATGGCTGGAATTATGTTTCCGAATATTTTCATTTTGTGTGTGGATATTTTCAGCATCATGCACGTCGCGTCATCTTTGGAGCTGCGACTTGGCATGTAAGTAACACTATTTACATCATTTATCTGCTTTTTTTGTACTTTCTGAGGAATTATAAGATTTTAATTAAATAAATACTTGGGTTTATTTTGTAATAATTCATATGGAGAACGAAGATAAAAAAAAGTGTACTGCTTTTTTATGTTCTAGTTGCCTGTTACATACATAGAAGTAGAATAGACAGACAGACAGACAGACAGACATTCTCAGTTCCCATAAGTTTCATTTTTAGGTCCCATATAAAAGTAGGTGGCTTTTATAATATTCATTTCCCTTTTTTTACTAAGGACTGCTCTCAACCATATATTCTGACTTTAAAAAGACTGCACAACATTAAAAGAGGGATTGTTCTCATTACCAGAGAAGTAGAATACTTCCTCTAATTAACTTCAAGCTCAGCTGTATTGAAGCCAGATGGCTTGAGGAGGAAGACATGTTACCTGCTGCTGGTATTACAGATGAATGTGGTTTACAACACAGTTCAGACTTTTTTGAACATGAAGCCATTTTTCTAATGAAGGGCATAGAATATTTGAAGCTTTTAGCATTCAGGAATATACTCTTTCACAAATGATAGGGCTAAGTTCAAATTCCCATAAATTACCACATTTACTATGTGGAAGGTAATTATCAAGTCAACGTGCATGCTCCGCCATTAAGATGCTTGAAAGTCCTTAAAATATAAAAATTCTAAACGTGATGCTTGGTGTCTGCATTGCTGTCCACAGGCCAAACGTTTGTGCAGAGCAGGAGATGTCCATGTTGGGGGTCCGTCAGCCTTGTGTTCAGGCGTTTACTCGTGTGGTGAAGGTGTGGAAGCAAGACTGCTCCAGCCACAGGTGGTGTGTGGGCTACGAGAGAAGGTTAGAACAATTTCCTCTTTCATCCACTTCAAAGATGGGTCAGAAAAATTGACAGCAGCAGAGTTTACCCTGCAATAAAAGAAAAGTAGTGAAGAAATTGCACGTATTGCAACTAATTGAACATGCAACAAGTGGTTGAACTTGAGACTGAATGTATTATAATGATCAATAAAGATGAAGTCGAGCTATTTGAAGTTATTCAACTGTTGTTTTCAAGTAAAAATGGATAATGTTTGTTTATAAAACCTTAAAATATCACCTCCTATAACTGTAATAAAATCTTTCCTAACTAGGACCTCGTATTACACAGCATACAGACAAGCATACACCTTGGATTCTCACACGGTTTATCAGTGCTGCCCTGGCTGGACCCAGAAAAATGATGAGGAGGGCTGTTTACACCGTAAGTAAAGAAGAAAATCACATATATCCTTTAAATATCAGAAAACAAATACATGATAATATGAAGTGTGACGTGTAACGTCTGCAGAAGCATGTGGAGCCACTACATGTCTCAATGGTGGGAGATGTGCAGAAAGTAAGGACCGTGTTTGTGATTGTCCACTGGGCTTCAGAGGAACGCAGTGCCAGTATGGTAAGTTTTTATTTTTATCTGAACATTTAATTTGGTCATAACGTTCAACACAGAGTTGTTTGACCTGTTTCACAAAAAACCTGGAAGCCCAGTACAACGATAACCCAGGCATAGCTGACAGGAAAAACAGACAACGGTGTGTTCTTTACTCTTACAACAACTCCAGACTCAAAATTCTCACAGCAGTTCATGTAAACACTTTATTTTAGAAATCTTTACATCACGATCCATTTAACATCACATGAATTTTGACTGAATTTTGAAGGCTTTTGCAGCACAAACAGTAGCAGTTGTCTCCAGTGCAGCAATGTTTCTGCAGAATTAACATGAACAGTGGTGTAAACGTTAACAATGTTCACTAAGGTCGTTGTGACGTTTTTGAGATAGAAGGTGTTTAATTCCGATCTGATTGATAAGCTAACAGCTAGTTCTTTAAACTACCTTTCCAGGTGATCGAACAAGTCTTGATTTAGCATCTTAATTCTGAATTTTATAATAGAAAAAAAATAGTATTTTACATACTTCCAGTGTAATCTAACCTATTGGGCAGCTTTAGCGTGATGTGGTTCTGATCCGTTTAAATTTCAATCCAATCACATCTTAGTTTTGTGTCTAAAGAATGGAAACGAAGGCATGGATATTTGGTGGAAGAAAAACACGTTTTAGATTGAGAATTAAGATGGAGAATTGTAGCTAGGCCAGTGGAGCTTCCACTCAGGTCATTAAAAGCATGCTGGTTTTTCTTTTTAAAGGGAGATTTAGCAGTTTTGGCTTGCTTTTAGCACCCCCTAGTGTCCGTTTGTAGAACTGAAGATCAAAACATCTCGCTGTGAGTTCGTCTTTTTAACACCTGAATCTAACTGCTGAAATGTCTCCTCAGCCTTCATTAGTGTCTACAGGAGCGGTTCATCACTAGATCAAACAAGTAAGCTGTGTTTTCTTAAAACCCACCTGCAGAAACAACGGGATGAAACATTCTAGTCATTTCTAAATGAAGACGATAGAGCTGTCCCAATCAGAGGACAAACATCTGCTTTGTCCTTCAGCATTGTCCTTCCATTAAAACTCAACAGATCTGTCAGAACAAAAACAGGGGGGTAGTTGTTACTGTTTTTGACTCTTCCTGAGAGAAAATGGTGTGCAGGGGAAATGTGTTCCCCAGCCCCCACTTGCTCGTAAACACACACAGCAGAGGTTATCCCGTCTGATTCCTTGACTTTCTCAGAAAAGAAAAACCTTCCAGAGGGTTTCAGCAGATCTGCTCTTGTTGATTTCACAGTGATGTTTCATATTTCACTGAAGCGGTTGTGGTTTTATACATCCAGGTGGCAGATTATAGAAGCAGAATTATTCACTTTAATCAGAGATTGTCTTCATGTGTTTTGCTTTTTTCTACATTTTGAGCTTTAATCCTCTGAGGGAACTCACATGTTGCTTCTCTGTTTTTGTAAAATGCTTTACCTGCTTCCGTGTCCCAGGACAGATTTCTGCCAAACTCATTACACGGCGTCGAGCCAAGCTCCTGTGTTCAGCCAGGATCTTTTCCTGAACCCTGAAACACAGACAGATGCATCCATACCCATAGAGCTGTGAAGATCTGAGTAATCTGTAACTATTGCCATCTGTCACCATGTTCCTTTTTTATTTGGATGTTTAGAATTTCTCAGTGTACAAAAACAATTGTAGTAAAAAGCACAATGAGCTTTTGGGAAATGTAAAATTCATCTTGGTTGGATCAAGATTTGCTAACACATCAGTGCTGAGTGAGTAGATATGTCTGGGATGTAAAAATGAACACATTTAAAGTAAGATGTTATAAATGATTCCTATGCCGGTCACTGAGAAGATTTAGTTTCATTATGGTGTAGAGTCAATAGTCAGCTCATGCAATGTCAGCATTTTTTCCTTCCAGATTTGCATCCATGTTTTTAGTATTTGTGTTGATGCTGTTTGACTGCTGCATCACGTCTTCGGTCACAAGTGTTCTTCCACATATTTGTTGTTTTCGAGGTGCAGAATATTTATTTGACTCGACTGAAACACAGTGACAGCTTTAGCATGATCACAATATCAGTCCTCTGATATAAAAAATCAGATATTTGAATATAATTACTGTCGTAATTAGTAATGAATTAATTTGTCTCTAGCTGAAAATAAATGTCAAGAGTTTCTTAAAGCCAAGGGGGTGGACAGCCTTTTGATAGCATCACACAGCTGCTGCACATTCTTGATGTGAACTTCCCGTTTCACCACATCCCAAAGGTTCTGGACCGAATTGAGATCAGGGGCCTCATTTATAAAACATTGTGCAGAGTCATTACTAAAGCCTTACTTAAGCTCAGCAAAGAAATGTACTCATGCAAATTCGTTTTCTGACCTATAAAGCATTGCTTACACCCAGGTGCACGCAATTCCTGCTTTATAAATCACACTCGTCCAGCAACATCTCTGGCATGTCAAGTTAGGTGGGGTACAACAACTCCACAGTGTGCACACACACACGTGCGAGCATGCACACACACAACAAAGCGCATGCGCTCTGTTGTGTGTGTGCATGCTCACACGTGTGTTTGTTTTAAATGAGCCACATCAATTAGCAAAAACGAACAAACATGACACTACACATAAAGCGCCACTCATCAGAGTTGTTCAGTTCTTGAACATTGATATTTCATCTTGAGAAACCTTTTAAGAACTCATCTGTTAAAGTCCAATAATCCCAAAAGTTTATCCAGCGATCCCCAACTGGTGGAATCTTTGCAGCCGTGCAAGCTCCCACCAGCCAGTGCACCCCTCACCCCTCCTCCACCCCCGGTCCGACCGCGACTGCCTCCTCTCCCTATTTTCAACAAGTGCCAATTTTGCCCTTTGATAACATTAGTTAAAGATCTCTGGTTTAATTTCTAACTTTTGTTCAAGTAGCAAAGTTCTCTTCATTATTTCAGTTGTCTCTTGTTAGCTAACCAGCATAACCAACATGTCCCACAGAACATAATCAAAATCTCACATGTGCTTTTCTCATCTATTGGCTGGATAATCTGAGCTTGGGGCCAGAATCTCTGGGCCCTACGGATTACTGTGATTTCAGATCTTATGTGTTTAAAATGGACGCTGATGGGCCACAACAATGGTCCCATCTCCAATTTTTCAAGAGGATTTAATCCACTGAGCTTGTCAGTATCCTGGCAAAAACCTAGATATAAACACACAAATGTTTATAACAGAATCTTCTTGGTGACAGAATGGGTTTTTATGCAATATTACTCTAAAACAAACCATTCTGTCCCACTGCAAGCATGCAAGCATAGAGCTACACATCGCCATCTGGTGTAGCCCGGTCCCACTGGCCCCTAATGCAGAGACGTCACTGCACCCATCCTAGAAATGTGCTGATGGTTTTTTGGATCACATCCCGCCTCCTACACACCCACTTTTTTCCATAAAGGGTCAATGCAAAGCACTTTATGAATATATTTGTTCATATATCAAACATATATCAGCCCATGTGTCCGGTAATTCCCGCTGGAACGAGCCGGTTTAAGGAAACCCGCCTTTTAACACCTTAATCTAACTGCTGAAATGTCTCCTCAGCCTTCATTAGTGTCTACAGGAGCGGTTCATCACTAAATCAAACAAATCAACAGTGTTCATGATCTAAAACATGCAGGAAACATGCTGGAAGCAGACTGCAGCTCCAGGTATGTAAGCACAAGTGGCGGCACGCTGCTTTATAAATCACACTCGTCCAGCAACATCTCTGGCATGTCAAGTTAGGTGGGGAACAACAACTCCACAGTGTGCGCTTTAATGTTGTGCACATTTTCCTGCCAATTTTTTCTTTATAAATCCCAGAGTCTGCGTGGACAATGTCTTATGCAATTTTCAGACCCCGTTTTGTGGAAAAAGTAAGAACTCATTGTCATCTTAAAGAAATCAATTCAAGGTAGTCTGAGCTTTGTGACATGGTGCATTATCCTGTTGGAAGTAGCCATGAGAAGATGGGTCCACTGTGGTCATAAAGGAATGGACATGGTCAGCAACACTCAGCCTTCATGATGTTGATACATAATTCTGACCCAAGCCTCATCAGACCAGGAAACATTTTTCTAAAATCTTTTCACCTCCGTTTCCTGATTTTAGTGGACAGGAGGGACACCTGGTGTGGTCTTCTGCTGCTGTGGTTCATCTGTTTCAAGGTTCGGCATGTTGTGGTTCAAAGATGACCTTGGTTGGGACCACTGGTTATTTAAGCCACTTTTGTTTTTCTATCATCTTGTCTGCCCATTCTCATCTCATCTCTGACTTCAACAGCCCTTTTTAACTTTTTAAAGAAAATCCCTGTAGATAAGCTATTTCTGTTCAGATCAGCCAGTCTGGCACCAACAACCACGCCATAACCAAAATCACTTACACCCTACTTCTTCTTCATTCCAATGCCGTATTTAAAATAGTTAACATAGTTCGAGTTTCTTCAGGTTCAGGGAATAAATACATGCTAGAGCTCAAGAGTGTCTCCTCATCCGTTGAAATTTCCACCTTTATTTAAAAAAAGGCAGAAATCTGTAGATGTGACTTAGTTTCACCAAGGTGAAGAACAGAATGCAGTTTGCAGACAAAACAAGCTTTTCTAAAGACTTCATAGAAACATGTTATGCAGTTATATTTTATTAGTTGGTCTATAGTTCTGAAATGCTGCTGCCACACAAATAAACCAGAGCTCTAGACTGCAGTTCAGGCTTAACAGAAAATCTGTTTATTACCAGGAGAGCCTTGGAAATATGAAAGTCTCCATTTACGTTGTGAGCTTTTTACATTCCTCAGTGACAGATTTATTTCTGCTCCCATTCACTTATGATAGAGGAAAAGCAGATACAGTAGAGGAGCAGGAATGTTGACCTCTGTAGATTTATCGTAGACTAATAAGTTAAATAACTGTCTTGCTTTAAGGTCATAAAGACTTTGTCAGCTTTATTTTTATGGTGTTTCCTGTGTTTTCACACCACTTCCTGACTGCTTCCAACTCACGGCATGTAATATTTAGTTTTGTCTGTCTGGCTGTTTGGTCAGCATGCTCAGCAACATAATGAAGTGTTTTACAGGGCCGGCCCTAGCGCTTTTGGGGCCCTAGGCAAGATTGTTGTTTGACCCTCTAAATTCTTTTGCTAAGTCCATTCATGTTCTGACCATTCCTTTACATTTTAGACGTAAAGAGGGTTGAAGTCGAATAACTTATTGAACACCTAAAAACCAAAATTGTTTCATAATTTTGTTTCCATTTCTGGAGTGTGTGGCTTATAGTGGTCAGATGGAGCTTTGCTAATACGTTAGAGTTACATCTGGACCGTTTGCCTGGCTATTATTTATGCCCTGTTTGCAGTTTGTGAGTGTTGGTGAGTTCCCAGGTTGATCCATTGTCTTGGACATATCATAGATATATGTTTCAGTGGTCTCTAGTATAAATGAAGTCCTTGTGAGTCGATCTCTGTGAGGTAAAAGCTCTGGCGCTCTGTTTCAGGAAGTAGAAGTGATCCAGATCAGAGCTGAGCTGAACACAGCAGGATTTGGAGTCTTATTTCCTGATATTCAGACATCTCGCCTCTGATCGGATAACAGCAACGTGACTCTACCACTGACTCCATTTTTTTTGCAACGTTGATGTTTTAGCTCCACAAACAACACAAGCTTGAAGGAGTTCTGCTGTGTGGTGGAGTTGCTAATGCTAACGGTTAGCTTCCAGTAGCCGAGATGGGCTCTGCTCTCTCCTGGCTAAATCAAAAGCAGCCTTCCCCAACGCGAGCCAAGATTGGTTAGTCCATGAATGCTAATTTGACAATATGACATGCAATTGTCAGGCTTTTCTAATCCGAGAGTTTCCCCATCTATATTCATTCGGCGGTTAATGCAGGAAATTTGCAAAATTTGAGTAGAAGACTATTTTCACATTTAGCCTGCATGTGATATTTCAAAAGTAACAAGTAAAAACAGTTTCTCAGTGAACTTGGCCTTTAGACTAGTACACAAGAGACCCTAGAAGGACTAGTGCAAAGTTAACACATCAATCTTATCCTTTCACTCCATTTTGGCTCAAAGATTTCAAATGAAAACAGGCAGTGAAAGCTATGCAGAACAGTTTGCAGTATCCCTTCTTTTCAGCACTCACCATCAGTTTGTCTCTTTAAAGGGGTCATCACCTATAATACCGTGGATATCTACATCCTATTATAGTCTTTTAGACCATTAAAGTAAATGTATTGGAAAAATAAATTAAAAATTAGATTTTTTAATCCTTTATTGTGAAGGGCATATTTTCTCGCGAGATCACACGCAATATTTCGGCTGTCTCGGACGCGCGCGGGACTGAGGAGTGCGTTGATTGGTAGGAAGCAGGAAGCAGGACGCAGCTTCAGCATCTTGCTTCAAAACAACAAAAGTTATAACTGAACCCGACCTGGCAGTGACCTACGGAATCCAACCGTGTATTTACGAGCCCTCGCCTCGTGCGTAATGGCGTCCTCCTTTGTTGTTGAGTTGGGACAAAGCAAGCTAACAGCCAGGCATCGGCTCTTATGCTGTTGTGAAGATGGAATACAAAAACCGATCGGAGTTTTGTCTCCCATAACACGGATTATAACATGAGTCGTCAACGGTAAGACATAATTTATGCGTTTCACGCTATGAAATGAGCTTTGTTGTGCTGGTTTGTTCGCTGCTGGTTCATATTTGTTTATATTCGACCTTTGTGTCGACATATAGGACCAGAGCTCAAGTTCTCGTTTTGGAATGTGCGTGCTCATGGGGTGCATGTAAGTTGGTTGAAGAAGGCAAGATTAAATAAAACGTGTCAATGTTAAATATCGGCTTCTCAGCCAGTGAAAAATCATTAGGAAGCCATTATAGACATTTTTTTAAGTGGAAAAGTGAAGATTTCAGGTGATGACTCCTTTAACTGTTTGTCTCTTTGGTGTTATTGCTAAGTTGTATTGGTAGAGTTGGCTCAGTGTTGTGTGGGTTGCCAGGCCACCTGTTTCCAATCTCTTAGACAGTAGGCATTGTTCATGAAAACGTATGTCATCCAGTGAGGAGAAAGCTGGAATGTTGACACTAAGAGGTAGGAAACTGTCTGGATGCAGCCCCAAATCATGTTCCAAAACAAAAGACCGTGATCAGTAATAGCTGTACTTATGAATGCCATTCTGTCGTACTCTATTAAATTTTGGTCTTGGGTTTAACTGGTGCACTGATCTGCATGGAATTCAGATACCAGAGCATACTGCGAAAGCATCTGGTCTTCGCTAAAGAAGCCTGGCTATTTTCAAGGCACTTTAGAGAAGAGTGATAATGGACAGTGCCTAAAACCGGATCCTGCTTTTCCGGAGATTTTAGTTACAGAAGGAGCCAACAAACACCATCAGCGATGCAGCTATTAAGATACACAAACCTTTATACGTTAAGGGAAAGATCATTCTTAAACACATTCAAACACCCAGAGACACATCAAATACATCAAAGTAAGGAGATAATTCAAAATGAGGTATTCTGTCTGGTTTTCATCATCATACAGCTTCATGTTTTAAACAAAAGAAACAAAATTCAACCCGTGGTTCATTTTTAACAAACCCGGAGACAAAAACATGATTTATAATTCAAATATGTCACAAGATTTAAATATCAGGATTTGGTTGCAATATAATCATGATAGAGAAAAATGAATATGTCCTATTTTAATTTTAGTTAGGAGAAAATCATTTCAGATAAAGTCTCTGTAGCCACTATGGTTGTTCTCACAGTCCTAGGGAACAATAATGTGTTTTGCAGGTTGGAAATAAATCCTTGACCCTAAGTTAACTCATACACCATGCACAGAGTTTATCTTTGAGTCTCTCAATGGACTAAGCATCATCATGGAGTCCCAAGTCTGTTAAAAGGACTTTGTTTGACTTGTGTGGATTATGAGCCCATTATCCATCTTTTTATTTCACTGATCATGAAAAATGACCTCAGGATTAAGCACCTAGCACATTGAAGAGAAGAGCTTTAACATGACAACACCATGTAGTAACCCCTATAAGATATGATCAGATCCACATGACTGTAGAAATTAAATCCAAATTTAGTTGCCAGCATGTGTGATGCTGAAGTCTTTTGTTTATGAAAGTGTGATTGCCGTCTAACCCCTACTGCACACTGGAAGCATCAGCGGTGCGGAACGGCAGCGGAACATCGCTGCTTCAAATAGAATCCATTATAGTCTGTGGGGGTGATCCAAACCAGCCACAACGCACCAAATTTCAGACGCGTCCCAGAAGCTGCATGCCATATCGCGTCGCTAAAGATAGGATCAAATTCTATTTTTGCCACGTGCTGCTTCTGGGATGCGTCAATTTCCGCAGTTAATATGGGGCTAGACAGGAAATCACACTCGATTTCAATGTAAAATGCCCAGTTATTTTCAAAATAAAGTCTATTGCAGCGATGCGATTTCATATCTATGTAGATTACGTCTATATGGGTGACCTCACGGCTTATTTACCTACCGCATTGTTCGAGAAGTGCAGTGGTGTTTTTCATGGGTTTATTCCTGGCAGAGGAGAGGAACAACATTATATATGACATCAGACAGCGATGTCAAACGTGATTTCTTTTTGGTTTGATGGCGGATGGCATAAACAAACCGTGACCTTTGAAGTCTCGAGGGATCTTGTGATCTCGCGAGGGTTTCTGTGAAGTGTGCTTAGAAGAAGTGCGCAGTAAGGCTTTGAGTGCGTAGTACACAAGTGTGCAAATAATTGCCGAATTGGGACAGTGAGCATTACGTCATTGATCATGACGCATGCTGGGATGCTGGTCGCTGTTTATGCTTTTTTAAAAAATCTTTATTAACAACTTTCAAACACACAAACAAACAATTATTTGATTAAATTTAAATTAATTGCTGTCCACATTTATATCTTCGTCTAAAACATTCAGAGCATGAATAAATAACATTAATCGCTTTAAATTCACTTCTTTCACTTGAAAATACATGTTTTCAGAAAAGGCACTTGACCCTATTGCTCCACCTTCTTCTCAAAATTCACACGCAGCAATGGATTGTGGGTAATACCCTTCACGCAAGTCCGTATCGCTGCGGACTTGGGTGAAGTGTGGATTTAGGGTGCAAAATGGGCGTGGTCAACTTCTGCACTTGAGAATTGGGACACCCTACGCACTCGCACCCCTGGCCGGGAATGTGCAATTGAAGGGCGCAAGGGTGCAAGTGCAAGTATTGGGATTGGGCCTCAGTCTATGAATTTTAAGTGATCCTTGAGTTTTACTGTCTATTTTCTATCAGAAGCTAATGCAGGAGATAGGTGTAGGAGACTATTTTCATGTTCAGCCTGCATGAAAAACTATATTTTAAAATGGCTTTTTAGTGAGTTTCATTGATGTTTTAAAAGTCAAAGCAACGATTAAACTCCCAGCAAGAAAATCATTTCATATTTTAATCATTTTTTATTTTAAATTTAAAAAATTCCCTAGTGAGAAAAAAAAGGATTCAAAGCTTTGCATGTTGCCTGTTCCTGCATATAAATATTCAACAGATAATAAAATCCAGTCCAACTGTGGATCATAAAACAAGCTTTGTGCTACCTCACCCTGTTCTGAATGCATGAATTAAAGCCTCATGACAATCTCCATTCTTCCTAACGGCTCGGAGTCGTGATTGATTGCATCTCCTCCTGAACCATGTCAAATCTTCAAAACAATTCCAGTTTTGTCCCAGTCTGAGAAGAATGTGGAAGCTGTGACAGGTTCCTGAAAGCTCCTCAGCTGTATTTTAGTCTGGTTCATGGGGACGTGTGCTTTTCCCATCAGCTTTTGATTCAGATTTTTTCCAAAGTGCTCTATATAAAGTAACAGCTAAAGCAGCTAATTTCCTGTAAGGGTGACCTCGTATTTTACTCAATAATACTTATGAATAGATTTCCAAACTGCAGGTGGACCATTTCCATCCCGTAATTCAAATATAATTGCAGCAGTGATTTTGTGTCATGTTGAGTTTCCTGCTTCCTGAGTTTTCTTCTTTAATTTGACAGTCATCATTAATCAGGTGTGTTTGAAATCTCAATTGTTCCCCACTTTCATTAACTGATCTTCAAAGTTTTCCTGTGTACAGTTCTTACTGAAAAAAGTGGGAATAAAACATTTGGAGAGAAAAAACCTGTTTTGTTCCAGATTCGTAAAAAGCATCAGAGTCCGATATAGATTTTAGTATCTCCCATGAACAGTGGACTTTGGTATTTAAGTCCTGAGCATCCAAGGTCTGAGGTACAGCTGCTGTTATCGATCTGGACCTGTATCTTTTAACGAGTTGACCAGTCACTGACAGCTTCCTGATCTAGTTAATGTCCTTGTACTTCAAATAGTTTTTGAGTGGGAGGAAGAATGTTGGTCCTTGGAGAACCTGGAACGGGGAGGCAGAGCCCTGCAGAGAACAGTAATGCCAATAACACTTGATGAGATTCACAGCAGGCAGGAAACGGACCGGGAGTATCTAAAACCTGCCTGATCTCTATGTTACCTGATGGGAAACCATTATCACTTCTATCTATAAACCCATAGGAGGTCAACACTTTCTTTTTTGAGTGAAACCTTTTTCTTTAAATATGTACAAACGAGGTCAACTTGTAGTATAATTTTATAATTCATCACAACATAACATAAAGGGCAGCAGTAGCTCAGGAGGTAGAGCGGGTTGTCCAGCAATCAGAGGGTTGTAGGATCAATCCCGGCTCCCAGCAGAGAATTCTGCTGTTGTGTCCTTGGGCAAGACACTTATGGCACTTACACACCAGCATCGGCTCCACTCCCCTCCGCTCCACGATGCCCTCCCCAGCCTGGCCGGGTTCCTTCCACACTGCCTTAGGAATGCGGACGTGATTGAGCAAACGGGCAACCTCCAAAATCGGCACGAAAAATTGGCGCGAAGATATCAGTGATGTCATTAGCGCATCTCCGAGCACATGGGCGGGGCAAAAGAGCGCAGAGAAGTCCGCGGTGTCTCCATTATTAAACAAACGCGGCCTGAGCAGTGTTGCTTTTGGAGGCTCTCTGACTCTGATATTGTATCCTGCTTTGTTGTGTGTCCTGGCAACGCTGTCTGTCTCTCTCTCTCTGTGTGTGTGTGTGCTCCAGAGAGACAGAGAAAAAACGGCCTCAGTCAAAGGCTTGCTCCTCAGAATCCAGAATGATAATGAAGCGCACATGCGGGAAGCCCTGCTGGCTGATTCTGTCCGCCAGTAGGAGGCTCCCCCTAATGATAGGTGTGAATTTGAGCCAGCCAATCAGTCGGCAGTGGGTGTGTTGGACCGGTACAGCCCGAAATCTTGGGAAGAGTGCTGAAAAAGCGACCAGTTGCGCGCTGAAAAAATCCAGGCTATGCTGATGTGGACACTCACTACCCTATCTAGGCGGAGTTGAGCTGATGCTAGTGTGGAAGGCCTATCAATCCACCTTGTCTGCTGGTGGTGATCGGAGGGACCGGTGGCACATGTGCTCGGCAGCCTCGCACCAGAGCAGCTGTGGCTACATAGTAGCTCATCCCCATCAGGGTGTGAATGTGTGTGTGAATGGATGAATGATACACTGAAAGGCTCTGTGCAAGTGCGGGTCATTTATCATAAATTATTTTGTTTATCATTTTTATTTTCATCTTGGTATTGCAAAGTTTGGTAACACCTTACAAAAAGGGTTTCTTTATTAACGTTCTTATTGCATTATCAAGCATTATTAAACAAAGGGGTCCTTTATTAACATTTCAGATATTGTTAACTATTAAGTATCCTATTAAGTAAGTATTAGGACAAAGGGCCAGGGGGTCTGCTTAGTAATGCATTATATAATATGGTTAAGCAGTTGTTTATTAATGCACCAAGTAATGTTAATAAAGGGACCCTTATTGTAAAGTGTTACCCAAAGTTCCTTTTGAAACTTTCTCAGAGATTTTGGAAAAAAAGATGCGAGTTGCTTCAGAAGCGTTGCTGCTGTTTTTTTCCCTGTTCTCTCAGGTCTCAGGTTCAGTCAGGCCCAGTAGTGACACATGAGTGTTTTCTTTCGGTCGTTTGAATTCTAAAATATAGGAGCTCCGTTTAAAGTGATAATTTTACGATACAGTGAAAATCACATGGAAACATTAAAAACAGATGTGTCACGAGGCTCAGAGTTCACACTTGGACGTCAGTTCTGGTGAGTATCAAGTAAGATCCTTTAAACCTTTGTAGAACCCACGTGTGTTAAGGTAAATTCTGCTTATTACGATGCGTGTTGCTCACATACTTCTAAAATAAGATGTGCATTAGTTTTTCTTGTGTTCTCATGATGTGATGTTCAGGAGTTTAACTGATTTTTATTAAAGTCTTAGCACTAAATTTGTCAGAAACGTAGGGGTTATGTAATATCTATTTTTCAGGGGGATTAAAGGTCACCTGATGACATCATAAGTGTAGGTTGGTCTGTATCGTGTCATGGTTATTGTGTTACGGTTACGTTAATGTCGGCATGTGCGAGGTAATGTTGATCAGATGGAAAGTCGTAGATTCTCCAACCTCGAGTGGGTCTCAGTTAATCTTATTGGTTGTGGATGTACTGAGAAACACAAGCTTCTGGTTAATAACAAAATATGTTGAGTTCATACACAAAAGAGCCACCCCAGGCCATCCAAAACATTCTGGTATCCACAAAGAGGAAAATGGATCATGTGGAATCATTTAGGATTAAATTATTCTTCCAGGAATGTTCAGAATAAATATATCTTGGAAATTTGATGGTAATAAATATACAATAAGATGGAAAAAGATTTTTTTTTTGTAGAAAAACTGTGTTTTTGTAAGGATACACTGCATTTTTCTAAGTGTTTGGGTTTATGCTTTGAGAGGCCCAGATCTCCAAAGACTTAAATCAACTCCTCAAAAGAGACTGAAAACATTAACTTAGTGATTCATTTCTATGAAGATCATTATGTTTCAAAATGGCCGAACTTGTAGATCTGTTGTGTGTATTTGTACAACGTGATGTGAGCTTGAAAATTGTGTGCGTGTGTGTGTGCTGTAGAATGTGAGAAGCTGCACACCAACATGCGTAAACCTGTAAAGATAAATGTGTACTTGTAAGAAAAATTCACATGCATGTGAAATAAAATAAAGTTGTGTGTAACATTTTCAACTACAACTCTGTGAACACAAGTCTACAGAGTTGTTTCTGCGCATGCTCAGTTCTTCTCTTACAAGTGCACAGCTCTCTTCTCACACGTCTGATTTTTGAAACATGTCTCACGATCAATATGTGTCAAAATGGACGAGCTTGTAGCTCTGTTGTGTGTCTGTACAATGCCATGTGGGCTTGAAGATTGGATGTGAGTGTGTGTGCAGTAAAAAGCTGCACACCAACATGCGTAAACCTGTAAAGATAAATGTGTACTTGTAAGAAAAATTCACATGCATGTGAAATAAAATAAAGTTGTGTGTAACATTTTCAACTACAACTCTGTGAACACAAGTCTACAGAGTTGTTTCTGCGCATGCTCAGTTCTTCTCTTACAAGTGCACAGCTCTCTTCTCACACGTCTGATTTTTGAAACATGTCTCACGATCAATATGTGTCAAAATGGACGAGCTTGTAGCTCTGTTGTGTGTCTGTACAATGCCATGTGGGCTTGAAGATTGGATGTGAGTGTGTGTGCAGTAAAATGTGAGCTTGAACATTTGAGGTGTGTGTGTGTGTGCAGTACAATGTGAGAAGCTGCACAATAACACCTGTAAACTTGTAAAGAAAAATATGTACTTGTAATAAAAACTCACATGCATGTGAAATAAAATAAACTTGTGTGTAGCATTTTTCAGCTACAACTCTATGAACACAAGTCTACAGATCTGTTTCTGCACATGCTCAGCTTTAATTTCACAAGTGTACAACTCTCCTCTCGCACGGATGCCTTTTGAAACACTTGTTGCGCTGTGTTTGTTTCAAAAAGCAGCTGAGCCTATCAGAGGTGAGAGCGGAGCGGGGTGAGGAGGGGGCGAGGGCGGGGAACAGAATCGACCAATCAGTGAGCGCTACGGTTCTCCCCTATTCAGCTCAGCTAGCTTTAGCTAACACTCTGGGTAAGTTCATTTTCAGTGACTTTTTAACCTTTATTTAACTCATTTCATCTTCTTTTTGGACGTGTAAAGTGACAATAACACGACAGACTAATGCTTTGTCTGGCTAATGCTAACACGGCCTGTTATGCTAGGCTAGCGGACATCCTGGCCTCTCTATCAGTAGCTTAGCATAATAGTCACTGCAGTGCTTTGTTGTTCTTTTTAACTAGACTTAAAACAGTTTTAATCATGCATAACTAGCTTCTAAGATTCAGTTTGTTTAATTCATTTGTAGTTATCACGTAATGTATAAATCAATCAGAAAGTAGGACGTTTTTTCATATAATTTCCAAAATAAATTACTTTAATTCCATTGAGAAACCAGAACTATTATTTAAATTTAAAACCCGTCTCTGGAATGCTCTGTTCTGCATCATTTAGATGTTTCTTCATTTTATTACATGGAATTAAACTGGAACATTAACAGGACAGTGATTCGAGGACTAGAATTTAAAAAAAACTATTTTAATAAGTTAAAAGTATAATTTGACATGCTGTGGTTGTCTTGTGGCTTACTGTAATCTTTTGAGTCTTAAAGAATTCATCTGCTTTAAAAAATTCAAATGAATAAGTACCATATGTTTTGTTCACACCTGATTAAAGTCCATATTTGTTAAATGATCAAACTTCAAAATCCAGCTCATAATGTTTTGACTCATTTCACTTTGTAAACATGTTTGTTGGTTTGTTTTTTATCCAGGTGGTTCTGGACATCATCTGACCTGGTGAAGGAGAACAAGAGGATCACTGTGAATGCCCTGTTGCTGTCAAGTTTAAACACAAGCTACCTGTTAGGTTGTTCTATTATTAATCTACTTTTGAACTGTTTACCTCCCAGTTTAATAAATGGCAACAAGAAGAGGGGGCTTACGGTTCCAGCAGGGGTGATGAGCTCAGGAGGGGGAGGTCAGGTCCGAGGCAGCGGCCAGGCTCGAGAGGGTGTCCAGGAGGGGACAGGTGAGCAGTGGAGAGCGGGATGGTCTGGCAGAGCTGGTTGAGATGTGGTTGAGGGATGTCTGGAGTTTTTGTGGCTGGAGAGGTGGAGATGGTGATGGTACCTGGAAGCAGGAACAAGAATAACGGCATGAGTCTCCAAAAACAATAAAACTAGAAATGCTCAAGAGGCTAGTGACTCTCGGGGCAGAAAATACCCAAAGTGAGTAATCATCCGGCGAGATGCTGTTGTCTCACTCCCTCCTTTATACCAGACCGGTTGATGTTATGATCAGGAGCAGCTGCCCGCTCCACAGCACCGCCCACCTGCAGTTAAGCGCTCACAAGCAGTTAGGTGGAGGCCACTAACCTCAGATCATGACATGGGTTGGCAAAAATAAAACAATTTTGTTTATTAAACTGGGAGGTAAACAGTTCAAAAGTAGATTAATAATAGAACAACCTAACAGGTAGCTTGTGTTTAAACTTGACAGCAACAGGGCATTCACAGTGATCCTCTTGTTCTCCTTCACCAGGTCAGATGATGTCCAGAACCACCTGGATAAAAAACAAACCAACAAACATGTTTACAAAGTGAAATGAGTCAAAACATTATGAGCTGGATTTTGAAGTTTGATCATTTAACAAATATGGACTTTAATCAGGTGTGAACAAAACATATGGTACTTATTCATTTGAATTTTTTAAAGCAGATGAATTCTTTAAGACTCAAAAGATTACAGTAAGCCACAAGACAACCACAGCATGTCAAATTATACTTTTAACTTATTAAAATATTTTTTTTAAAATTCTAGTCCTTGGGAATCACTGTCCTGTTAATGTTCCAGTTTAACTCCATGTAATAAAATGAAGAAACATCTAAATGATGCAGAACAGAGCATTCCAGAGACGGGTTTTAAATTTAAATAATAGTTCTGGTTTCTCAATGGAATTAAAGTAATTTATTTTGGAAATTATATGAAAAAACGTCCTACTTTCTGATTGATTTANATCTTTACTGCACACACACTCACATCCAATCTTCAAGCCCACATGGCATTGTACAGACACACAACAGAGCTACAAGCTCGTCCATTTTGACACATATTGATCGTGAGACATGTTTCAAAAATCAGACGTGTGAGAAGAGAGCTGTGCACTTGTAAGAGAAGAACTGAGCATGCGCAGAAACAACTCTGTAGACTTGTGTTCACAGAGTTGTAGTTGAAAATGTTACACACAACTTTATTTTATTTCACATGCATGTGAATTTTTCTTACAAGTACACATTTATCTTTACAGGTTTACGCATGTTGGTGTGCAGCTTCTCACATTCTACAGCACACACACACGCACACAATTATCAAGCTCACATCATGTTGTAAAAATAAACAACAGATCTACAAGTTCGGCCATTTTGAAACATAATGATCTTCATACATTTCTCCCCTTTAATAAGACCATCAGTGATGAGTTATAGTGTATATTGTAGGAAAGTTTGATTAGATAAGGATGTTGCATCCATGTTTGAGGAATACAAGTGGTCCCAAAGATTCCCTGCAGCAATTTCTTACTGGTATTCACTCTTATTTGTATCTTGAAGTGCTGTAAGATTGGTGTCAGTCACAGGCTGATGTAGCTACGAGCTAATTGATCTAGCTGAAGGAGGTTGGTGGGCGTTTTTAGCCAGAAAACTGCAGTTGAGTGACTCTGCTACCCTCTGCCTTCTAGGCTGCAACACCTTAAACATGAGGCTGATGCCTTCCCTGGAGTAAGCAGGGGAGAAGCCACTAGGGCTGATGCCTCATTTGCTACCTGTCAATCAAAAGGACACACCCCTATTTATTCATAATTACAAGCTTTAATTACATCTAAATGAATGAGTTACAAAAAAATTCACCCCTTCAGAGTTGTAATGATGGTAAACTAGACCTATTAAACCTAAAATGTTTTTGTACCAGGCTGTAAACATGTTTATTTCTGCTTTTTAGCATTTTTAACATGGGAGTCAATGAGAACTTGCTCCTTTCTGGATACAGCTCTAAGTGGTTGAAGGGGGAACGGAAATTTTTGTCACTCCCACGTTGGCTTCACTTTAGGCCCTTATTGTTCCCGTATAGAAAAGGTGACTAAACAGACTTTCCAGCAATTTTAAATAAAACACTGTTTTGCATTATTAAATGTTTACACATTTAAGGGCTGGAGGTAAAAGTTTAGATTTACTTATTCACCTCTTCATAGACTGTGGTTCAGTCTGTTTAAGTTATACGTTACGATCCCACAGCTTTAACTGTAATTTTTGACACGTTCATGTTTTAGAGATGAGAAGTGGAACGTTATATTATTTGATGAGTTTCCAACAACTTGATTAGTTATAAAAATATCTAGAGTATTAAATTTGTTCGTGAGTGAGGGAAAGATGGTAGACGAATCAATATGTGATGCGGGCGTTGTACTGGTTTGTCGTGGTGAAGAGAGAGCTGCGCCGGAAGGTGAAGCTCTCGATTTACTGGTCAATCTACGTTCCAATCCTCAATATGGTCACAAGCTTTTGGTAGTGACCGGAAAAAACAAGATTGCTGATACAAGCGGCCGAAATTAGTTTTCTCCACAGGGTGTCTGGGCTCTCCCTTAGAGATAGGGTGAGAAGCTCGGTCATCCGGGAGGGGCTCGGAGTAGACCGGCTGCTCCTCCACATCGAGAGGAGCCAGTTGAGGTGGCTCGGGCATCTAGTTAGGATGCCTCCTGGACGCCTCCCTGGTGAGGTTTTCCGGGCACGTCCAACCGGGGGAGACCCAAAGAAAGACCCAGGACACGCTGGAGGGACTATGTCTCTCGACTGGCCAGGGAACGCCTTGGGATCCCCCTGAAGAGCTGGCCCAAGTGGCTGGGGAGAGAGAAGTCTGGGCCTCCCTCCTTAGGCTGCTGCCCCCGCGACCCGACTCCAGATAAGCGGAAGAGAATGGATGGATGGATTTTAAATTTGTTGTTACAAGTTTTAGATACAAGAATGTAGCAGAAGTGTACTGTAAACTTCTATAACAATGTAAACATCCATTTTGATTTCACGTGATCTTGGAATAAATTTTATGAAATGGGTTTTATTTTTATTTATTTATGAAACATTAACGGTCACAAACACAAAAGTTAAAAAAACACATGACACAATGAACTTTATACAGTCTGCATAATAAATGACTTTTTATTTTAGAATTTTCAAGAAAAAAGTAAAATGGAAGCAAAACTAAGATGGAATAAACCTCAGTTGGAGAAGGTAGTACACGTGCTAATATGTATATGTACTTAATGTATTTAACTGTAACTGATGCAATGAATAGCTTATTGTTTCTTAAACAGTTACATTATGTCAAAGATGATGCAGCACTCTGATCCTCCCTTCATTAATTTAAGATGGAATAACAAGACCATTAAAAGGAATGCAACTCTGCAGGATAAATCATTTGGAAACGTTGCACTATAGGTTTATTGCAAAAATTCCACTGTGAAGGTATGCTGTAATGAAGGCTAACGGAGGTCCAACAAATATGCTGCATGTAATTTCTCTTAGAAATGTATTTAACGGATTTTACCCCTCTAAATATTTCCACATTATGTAACAATTTTTATTCTCTCAGGTTTGCAACATTGAAAACATTGAGAATTACTTCATAACTAGTCTGTTTTACAATTCTTGAATCTATTTCTACCTCTAACCCTTTCAAGTTTGGCCAAACGATATTTTTTTACTCATAATCCATTCATGATTATGTTTCCGTACAGGTCGACATGTTAATTTCTTCAGTAAGTATTGAGTTTAGTTTGGTGAAGTGTAACCCTTTGATATTACACGGTTACGTGAACGTTCCCGATAAAAAGTGTCCTTCAGGGTCTGCTCAGCATCTGATGATGGCAGCAGTTGACCCTGATCCAATATGGAGAGCTTGTTAAGGATCTGTGGAGCCTGGATCAAAGACAAAAGTGTCGAGGGAGGCAGGGTCCAAAGGTTAATAGGCTAGCCACTTCCCCTGTGAGTCGACAAAAAGTGTATCCTGTCTGGATGGATGGCTATGCGTGTGTCTGTGTGCGTTTTGGGGATTGTGGGGATTCAGGGTTGGACAGATCGTTTCTTGGATCCCAATGGAGAAAAAGGGGTGCTCTTAATGTGCTGCAAGTGAATTCTTGTAAAGACAATCTCAGGGTGACTAGTTATAGGATGAAAAGCCATGCCAATGAAGTATTCTTCTGTCTTCTACATAGAAGGTAAAGAAAGTTAATCAGAAAGAAACCGTTAAAAAACAGAGACTATAAAGGAACATGACCAAAAGAAATGATCTGGTTATCCAGAAATAACTCAACCCAGACAAACCTGCATGCCCTTAGAAACCAAGTGTGGGTGTAGCCTGAAGAAAAGAAACTGGCGACCCATCCTTCGTTTCTCAGGTCTTGTAGAAATCTACTTGTGATTTCTTCAGCATGAATCTGCTCAACGAACATCTTTATTGTATTAACTATTTGTTTGACTGATTAATTGTAAATTGAGAGGTTTTCCTTTCAGCTCAGCTTCTTCTTTACTATATACCGAAGTGGTGCCCTTGTTAGTGAAGGCGACTCTCTCTTGAGAGAAAGACTCACCTCAAAGTAGCAGTTCCACCCATTACTTTGTTCTTTTTTTAACACAGCGCAGTAAAAAGAAGCTGACATGTTTTGACTAGTTACTCTAGCCTTCATCAGAGCTCTCCGGTGTTGGTGGCGTCACTTCCGTTTATGCGGATAAACGGAAGTGACGCCACACTCTTGAGTGACCCACCCCAGTGCACTCTGAAGGTCATGGCTTGAAGATGCAAGCAGAACCACGTCTCCTGAGGTTCCCAAACCAGACACTCCTCTCTGCAACTATGGCTCCTGTCCAGCAACACCACAAACATGTTCGGAGACACCGGAGAATCCTGGTGGGATCATAATTAATCAGCTCTCCTCAAACTGATCAACTGCTGTTTATCAGGAAGTATCTCCAACATTCATACTCACATTAGTGTTTGGAGAAAAAGACTAGATGTTTCATTTCATAACGTGTGTGTGGTCTTTTTTTTCTAGACCAGCAAGGAAATACTTCTTCTTTAACATCTTGACATTTAATCTTTTCAATGTTTTTCAATAAAATGGAATTTTGAAATGCTGTTTTAGGATTAATGCCTAGATGGTAAACAATAGAATCGCTGAGACCCTAAATTATCTGCAGACACAAAGCTCTAATTACAAGCTGGTAATAATCAGATGCACTTCCTTGTTGGAGAGCCACAGGCAACTGTATGGGTGCATTTTACCAACCATCTGGACTCTGATACGCCACAATAATGTATAACAAGAGCTTCACTGTGTGTTTTCAGCTGATGAAAACAAGCTGAAACACACAAGGTTCCCTTTTTGATTTATTTTTCAAACTGTCTCCTCATGTTGTGTTTATAATATTTAAACTTAATCAAAAGTAAACAAGCTGTTGCTAAATGTTCACACAGGAATCCCATTATTCTTTGTAACAGATGATGATAGGACAGTAAAAAATCTACTGGAGGGTCATTGAGACAGGAAATGTCTGCCCTATGCTTCATTGTCATTGTTTATCTAATTCGCCCTTTCACCACTGTTATCAGTGGTATAAATCTGGCTTTAACTGAGTCATATAAAAAAGCAACATTAATTCAAATGCAGGCAGCTTTACATGGAGATCTGGAGCAGGATGAAGCATGCATAAAGCTGATTGTTAATACAACCTTAAATCTTTGCAAATGCTGTATTTGCTCTTTTTGAAGCATACATTGCACTTTTTGTTAAAATGTAGCTTCACTAAGAAACAGTTTTTACTTGTTATTTTTGAAATATGATCAGTCACTATGAGTTTCACTTGCAGGCTGAATGTGAAAATGGTCTTCTACCCCTATTTCCTGCATTAGCTGCAGAAAGAAAACCGACGGGGATAACACTTGGGTCAGAAAAAGCCACTCAGGTCCATGTCACTCTGTAAATGAACTTTCATGGACTCATCCATCTTGGCTCACGATGGGGAAGTGTGTTGTTGGTTTAGCATCCAGGAGGGAGCAGAATGCGTCTTGGCTAGTAGAAGCCAACTGTTAGCATTAGCAATTCCACCACATAGCAGAAATCCTTCCAGCTTGTGTTATTTATGGAGATTAAAAATCAACGTTGAAGAGTGAACAGAGGTGGAAGACGTGCATTTTACCAAACCAATGAGAGGCAAGATGTCCAAGTATCATGAGTAATAATGAATAAGACCCAATCCTGCCTTTTTCTGCCCCCCACTCCTCCGACTAACTTTTACTTCCTGAAACAGGAGCGCCAGAGCTTCTTTCCCACAGAGAACAACTCACACGGCATTCATTTATACTAGAGACCACTGCAGATGTGTTAAAAAGACAAGTGAATGAGAGCTTTAATCATATTATTTAAATTCGTCTTACCTGGCTTTAGACATTTGTGTAATATTTTGGTTATGCATACTATTTCTGCTACACTGAATGCTCACTATTTCCTAAGAAACAACAAATACGTGAAGGTCAATGAGGACAAACTCATGTCTTATAGGTATTTACCAGCTCTGGTGGCCTAGTGGTAGAGTGTCCGCCCCAGGACTGGGAGATCGGGGTTCGATTCCCAGTTGGGTCATACTAAAGACTTTGAAAAAATGAGACCCAATGCCTCCTCACTTGACACTCAGCACTAAGGGGTTGGATTGGGAGGTTAAACCACCAAATAGTTCCCAAACGCGGCCACAGCTGCAGCTCACCACTCCCCACCATGGGGATGGGTCAAATGCTGACTTGGGACTTTAACTTATAGTCATCTTGTTTATGTTGCAATTATTAAAGACACCCATTGGTAGTATGGACAATTGGTTATAATCAAATGAAGCTAAAGAGGAAAACAACAGTTTAACATTGTGTGAACTTATTCCTTTGTTGGTGAACCCTTTTAATTATTTTCTTGCAGATGTCAATGAATGTGAGGAGAATGAAGGTGGCTGTGAGGGTTCCTGCTGCAACACTTTGGGCAGCTTCTACTGTAAATGTCCTGAAGGCACCAAACTGGGACCAGATGATAAAAGCTGTCCTGGTAAGGGTCTGATGAGTTACACTCTCTGGTGCAGTGTACATTTTAAGTCTCGTGTCAGACATTAGACCATAGAGAAAAAAACAAACACCAGGTTTCATTCAAAAACCCATCAGACGTCTGAGTAAATAGCATCAGACCAAAAGGTCTCAGGATAAAGAGTCTGAGACCTTTTAGTCTGACAGACTTTTTTCCTGAAATCCTTTATTATGTCATGATGTTGAAGTACCCAAACACAGGTGAGCAGGAACAGGAGGCAGACTGGCAGGCAAAAGAACTGTTTAATATGAATAATAATGGTTGGTTGGTTGGTTGGTGAAACACCAGGTAGACATGACAATCACTAATAATGCACAGAGGGTTTAAATACATGAGGGTAATCAGGAATCAGGTGGGTAGGATAACAAGGGGCAGGTGAGTCCAATAAACACTTAACGAGGGGAGACAGGACAACACGTCAGAGGGAGAAGGAGCAGATCCTGACATATTCTGATGCTGTTTAGTCAAAAGTCTGATGTCTAAAATGTACACGGTACTCTGGAAATGTGTTTTGTTTTTAAACGTCTAATAAAAAATTGAAAACATTTAAAAAATTCAGTATTTTCCATTATTTGCATGTTTTGGATTTTTTTTGTTGCAAGTTTTAAAGCAAAACAGAAAGTAAGAATAGTTCAACTTAAAAAAATGTATAAATAAACACAGTTTTAGCTTCCCTACATTGGCTGCCTGTTAAATTCAGAATAGATTTTAAGATCCTCCTTCTCACATATAAAGCTCTTAATAATCAAGCTCCATCATACATCAGTGATCTGATTGTTCCATATGTTCCAGAGCACTTTGCTCTCAGACTGATTTCTAGCAGAAAAACAAACAAAATGATGTTCTGAGCATTAATAAAATTCTGTTTTATATTTGATTACCTAGTTGTGTGTTTGTGCAAACTTGTAATTCCTGTTTATTATTATTATAATTTTGATTTATACATTTTATTTCCTGATCATGTTGGGCTTTTAGGGTTTCAGTAATAACTTTTTTTATTTTATTTTTTATTTTTCTTATCTGTAAGGTGAATTTAACATTTTATTTTTTATAATTATTATATGATTATCATATATTACATTATATGGTGTAAATTGCCCATATAAGTAGTTTTTAAGATGATCAGGGTTTAGCTCGATCATTGTCTGATGCAAACTGATGTAAATTTGTGTCCATTTTCTTGATTTGTGTTCAGATATAAATGAGTGTGAGGAACTGAATGGAGGATGTCAACAAACATGTGTGAACACTCCATCCTCCTATTATTGTGAGTGCAGCGAAGGGTTCAGAATGCACAGTGATGGTCGGACCTGCATTGGTGGGTATAAAGCCTTGTAAAAATATAATGTTGGCTAAATAAACGAGATACAAGCTTTTTAAGAAAGGTCTGTCTGTTGGAGTAAATAAACTCCTAAATGTTAGAAAATAGTATTCATTATCTCTCTCATGAAACGATCAAGGATAATCTATTAGAATACCTATTTTAACTTGATTGTCTCTCTACCTTAAGAAAATGTATCTATGCTGTGGATACATGCAAGCATTTCTACCTTCTCAAGAAATCCTTGATTATTTTGTCAAATTCTCCAATTTTGCACCTATTTTAAACACTTACCTGGTTGAACTCATCAGATGCTTAGTAACACTTGGAGCATCCAGGGCGGTCTCTTTGGTACACACAGTTATCAACAATCAGAGCTCTAGTTACAGATCTATGACCTATAGTGTGTTTTTGTCCTTTGTTTTGGAATCCATTTACAATAATTAAAAAAATGTTATAAGTAGATTTGCATGAAAACAGTAGATAACTGTTACCACAGTAAGCTTGAATTAGAGATCGACCGATATTGTTTTTTCGATTGCCAATACCGATATGTAGTAGACATGGTCAGCCGATGGCCAATATGTGCTGCCGATTTGTATGGGCTGATTTTCATGGTCGATATCTGGACATTTTCCACCTTATTTTCATGCTAAAACTTCACTAATAACATCAGTTGATGCACAAAACTTCTGAAGCTGAATCAGTTTTTGAATTCTGAAATTAACTAACTGTTAAATCTTAACTTTGTGCACTGCTCAGTGTTAAAGTCAGACACCTAAATAAAGTTAACTTAGATTATTTATTATACAGATGTTATTAGTGAATGTAAAACTACATCTAAATTAAATTCTGCAACAGCACCAGGCTGCCCAAGGATGTGCCTGACTTTAAATTGGCTTTATTAAGGACAAATATCAGCCGATGTATAAAAAACGGTAAATATTGGCCGATATATCGGTACCCCTAGCTTGAATGTTTTGATATTCAACATTTAATCATCCTTATCTATTTGTCTGTTTTTGCTTCATCAACATGACTAATAAACACCTCTTTTTAACACTTGTTTAAAGCGGCTGTCCGGAGAATTTCTTTTATCTGATGGCACCATCTAGTGGCTGACAAGCATATCACACCAGGAGTCGTTCGATTCGAATTTTTAAGATGGCGACTGCACGTTTCTTGTTTATGAATGTGCTTTTGTAGCCGACAAATGGAGCTAAAACACGTTGTTTTACAAGTATTATTCTCATGTCATGTTGTGTTTTCATATATTTATATTTTAAAGACTTACTTGTCTGTGAAAAGTTCATCAACGCTGCATCAGCCGAGCTGCTTCCTTAACTTAGAAGCATGTAAGCGGTAGTCTAACGCTATTGGTTAGTTCTGGTCGGCGCCCAGTTTCCTATTGCACGGAGCTCTACGGGGCAGGGGGCGGGCTTAGCAGGAAAAAAAAGACGTATCACTTACATTATATCATACTACATGATAAGATAATCACTTTTACGGACTTCTGAAAAATCATACATAATTCCTGAAAGGGGGAAACTCCGGATTGCTGCTTTAATTAATCATGTTAACTCCTTGCATCAATGACACTTATAGGGATAAAAGTACAGAATCCTAATAGAACCATTTTTACTTCCAAAGACATTTAAAACTGCGCTCATAAAACATTTCCATTTGCCAGCTGCAGCTTAGTGTTGAGAGACTTTCATTTTCCTTATTGTGCCTGTTGAAGTCATCTGTGTTAAAGCTCTTAGTTTTACAGCCGCTCTGTGTCACCCTGTCTCTGGTGAGAGCACCCAGAAGGCACGTGGCTAATATTCACATTTGGCACATCATTAAGTCACAGGATGGAAATATCGTTAGAGAGCTGCCAGTAGCTCGCATTGGATGATCGTTCAATATCATTTCCCAGTATTTTTCCTAAATTAAACAACTTTTGAGATTTAGGTGTGAAGTCTGTTTTAGTAAGAGGTGAGAAACTTTGACTACCATTTTAATCTGAGCCAGCAAGTTATTTACTTACCTACTTTCTCTGTTTATTTTCTGCTAAAGCCGTGAGTTCTTGCTCTGTGATGAACGGTGGTTGTGAACACAAGTGTGTGGACACGGGGAACAGTCAGCACAGATGTGAGTGTCGGAGGAATTACCAGCTGAGGCGAGATGGGAGACGATGTGAATGTAAGTCAGCTAGTCGGAAAACAAAGTTCATTTATGTCAATAATCTAGATCAGGGGTGCCCGTTCCTGGAGGGCCGGTATCCAGAATGTTTTAGTTTTAACCCTGCTTCAACAAACAGTCAGCAGGTGATTAACAGGCTTCTGCAGAGCTGATGAGCTGCTGCACAGGTGATTCAACCACTGAATTAAGCGTGTTGGAGCAGAGAAACAACTAAAACGTGCTGGATACGGGCCCTCCGGGGCCAGGATTGGGCACCCGTGACCTAGATACTTCTGCTGTTGAGAAAACTGACCAAACTGTTGCTCAAAGACATTTTTGGCTACTTCTGATTAGGAATGTGTGGAAATTTTGTGGAAAAAAAGGCATCTGAACCATTCTCACAGCTTAGGGTTTGCAGAATGAATTTGTGTATAAATTAATTCAGTTTCAGAGTCAGTAAAGTTGGTAATTCAATAATTCTGTATTCGTAATTAGTCACTTGCTGAGCTCTCATGCACGTGTGTGTGTGTGTGTGCATGCATGTGTGTGTGTGTTAGTGAGGAACCCCTGTAAGGAGAGGAATGGTGGTTGCTCCCAGCTGTGTCATTCAGAAGGTGGTGGAGTTCGCTGCAGCTGCAGACCTGGGTTTACTTTATCTGGGGACGACAAGAACTGTGAAGGTGATGGATATCTATCTCTGTTGCACAGATACACTCATTATTTGTTGTTCTGTTTACAAATGCACAACTGTAATAAAAATCTGATTATTCCAGATATTAATGAGTGCAGCTCCAGTCACACCAAGTGTTCCCACGGTTGCGTCAACAAGCTGGGTTCCTTCAGCTGTGTCTGCCATCCAGGGTTTGAACTCGGAGCCGAAGGCAAGCAGTGCTACCGTGAGTAAAAACAGTGGAAATGTATTCCTTCCTCCTCAAGTAGAACCCACTGGGCTTTGGACTTGTAAATAAGGAAAAGAAGCTAAGAGGGTTAAGGCCTTCGCTAGAAATGTTGTCAGTTTGAGCCTAAATTAAACTTTTTGTTTCTTTTATTGAAGTGGGAACGTTTCATAACTTTTTAATAACGTCCACAAGATGAACTGGATCAGTCTGAAATAAAACTAGACATTTTTAAAAGGGCAGCAGTAGCTCAGGAGGTAGAGCGGGTTGTCCAGTAATCGGAAGGTTGCAGGTTCGATCCCGGCTCCGGCCAGAGAATGCTGCTGTGTGTCCTTGGGCAAGACACTTAACCCGCCTTGCCTGCTGGTGGTGGTCGGAGGGACTGGTGGCGCCAGTGCTCGGCAGCCTCGCCTCTGTCAGTGCGCCCCAGGGCAGCTGTAGCTACATCGTAGCTCATCCCCACCAGCGTATGAATGTGTGTGTGAATGGGTGGATGACTGATTGTGTTGTGAAGCGCCTTGGGGGGTTGTAGAACACTAAGAAGGCGCTATACAAATACAGGCCATTTACCATTTACCATTTTTAAATCATTGTTCAATTCTCAAACTTATAAGGTTGTAAAGATTTTATGTAATATTGAGAGGTGCTATATATAAAAGATCATTTCTTCTAATCTGCTGAATCTCTTATGTCAAAAAGGAAAAATTAAAATATGATGCACTGGTTCATTTATTTCAGTAATTCAACTTAAAAGGTGAAACTAATTTATGTTACATGCAAAGCCAGATATTTCAAGACTTTATTTGTTATAATTGTGACGATTGTGGCTTACAGCTGAAAACCCCACATTCAACATCTCAGACAATTAGAATATTATGAAAAGGTTCAATATTCTAGACACTCTAATCAGCTAATGAATCCTAAATACCTGCAAATGGTTCCTGAGCCTTTAGATGGTCTCAGTCTAATTGTGATTAAACGAACTTTTGCACCATGTTCTAATTTTTGGAGTTTTATCTGTAAAGACACATTTTTACTTTTAATAGATAAAAAAGGCTGATAATTGGAATTGGCCAATATTCAGAATGAACAATTAAACTCATCATCAGGCAATCAGAAACTACAAAATCATATATTTATTTTTAATTTGGTCTGTGTATGTGCAGTAGCAAAGCAGCAATGGAAACATCTGACACTTTCCTGGTACATAATTCATACCACACCCCTTCTCTGTGGAGGTTTTTCATTTCCACTTTAATCAAAGCTGAGAAAAAGCTGTATTGTTCTATCATTTATTAGTATTAGTCTGTTAGAGACGTATAAGAGTCAGAAACTGATATTGGCCCTCAGAACCAGAATCTTTGCATCACTGGATTAAATGGACTGCTTGCAAAGGGCTTTGATTCCATTCCACTTTAATGTGATTTTGACTTGTGTGTTTGTCTGACTTTAAAATGACTTTTAGTGTGAATATGAGCTATGTAAATAAGTTCAATTGAAGTGAATTAAACAGCAGAATCTTAAATAATAATAAATAAATATGTACAACTCATCTTCTTATTATGATTCATCTCATTTTTTGCCATGTCTTAATGTGATATTTTGTAGAAGTTAAGAAAGTTTCAAACTTTAAAGCTAATTCCATCCATAGAGAGCATTTGTATGACTTGGACAGACAAGATTTCACTCATGTGCCAAATGTTTTAGCTCTCTTCTGTTAAACTTGATTTCCTTTCACTCCCCTCCAGGTATTGAGATGGAGATTGTAAATAGCTGCGAGAAGAACAATGGAGGATGTTCTCATCACTGTGAGCACACCACCAATGGGCCCCTCTGCTCCTGTAACCATGGCTACCAGCTTGCCCAGGACAGGAAAACATGTGTAGGTGAGAACTTCCCAGTCAGCTCCTCTTTTTCATTTCTTCATTTTAAGCGTCACCTTTCTTAAAAAAGCTCTTTGCTCATTCGTCAGATAGCGACGAATGCTTCAACGAGGAGTCCTGCTGCAGCCACTTCTGTAGAAACTACCCCGGCGGCTACGAGTGCAGCTGCAGAGCCGGCCACAGACTCAACCCAGATGGCTGCGGCTGTGATGGTGAGAGCTCTGGATTGTTAGCAGATTATCTAGTCTGCTGCTTTTTGCTGCTCTCTGTGCTGTGGAACAGCTGTACTCAATCCCAATGCACACTTGTTAACTCATTGATCAGAAATCAGACCTTTCAAGGCCAGAAAATTGAAATAAAAGAACTTTTTTCACTATTAGAAGCAAGCTTTTTGCAGTTTCGAGTAACTATCAGGCAAACAGATGTTAAATCAGAAGCAGAAACTGAGAAGAAGCAAAACAGATTTTGCTGCTAAACTGACTGTTTAGGTTGGAAAATAATTGAAATGTGCATTTATTTTATTTCCATTTCCCTCCATTAGACATTGATGAATGTCTGACGGAGACTTCAGGCTGTGAGCACTACTGTGTCAACACCCTGGGAACGTATCAGTGTTTCTGTCGACCGGGCTTCCATTTGGATCAGGACCAGCACTCGTGCATCTGTGAGTGCATTGTAGCTCATACTGCCTTTGCAACATCACCTCCATAAGCTTTGATTTTTACCCTCTGTTTTCAGCCCTGCATGGTAGAGAGGTTGAAGATGAGGAAGAGGAAGAGGAGAAGCTGCAAGTTGACAGATTACCAGATCTGCTATTCAGAAATACTCCTCAGCTCCTGCAGTACACGACAGCACTGCTCTCCCATTATGTTCGTGATGATGACGATGATGGCAATGATGAAGAATTAGAGACCCAGAGGGAGCACAGAGGAGAGCTGAGAGTGGAAAGCCACATAGGTGCAGTAAAAAGCCTTAATGATGACACTGATTTGTGAGCCTGCTCTCTCTTGTAGAAGAAAACTTACTCTGAGCTTCCTTTTCAGTGTGTTTAGGTGGCTCCTTTGGGGATGAGTGCAGTGTGACTTGTGAAGACTGTGTGAACGGAGCATGCGGTGAAAGCAGGGACCGATGTGAATGTTCACCGGGCTGGACCGGGGATATCTGCAGCGAGAGTAAGAAAGTTAACATTCAGTATTCCTTTCTGGTTTTCCTTCATTCTTTTGATGCATCAGTCTGTAAAGAGTCATTTTAACACATTCTGGCTCAAGAAAATCATTTAAAAATATGAAAAAGTTGCATAGTATGCCGTTAAATCAAACAAAAAAGATGAATCCCTCCACATCTGCTAACACTGAGAGTATACATGTTTTTATTTTTTTAGTTACTATGGAGCAAACAGACAAAAATTACATTTTCCAGACCACATAACCTCCGTAAGAAGACTTACCAGGATTAACGTAAAGACACACATCCTGTCTGGAACTCCAAGACTCCAGCTTTTGAAATCCCTTAAGTATTATTGTGTTTTGTACGAATGGGATGAGATAGCTCACAGCGTGCATCGATCCAGAGCCATGAATCAAACCCTGTCCTCTCCTTAGTGGGAGGTTGGGTTATTTATGTGCTTCAGAGCAGAAGGGGGGACCAGAGGAATCAATCTGTGTGATGCTTGAGTGTGGCCAGGGCCCACAGCCACACTGCAGCCTGAGGTCAAGGATGTCCACTGCTGTGTTAGAGACAGCTTTGTTTTGGTCCGGCACCATGATTAATGACCGTCTTTTGTCTGGTGGAGAGACCCAGGAGAAACAGTCTGTCACTTTTATAAACTCACTCCTGAGGTGGCAGTGGCCATTGCAGAGCCTGAAGATTACAGGTCCCAGCAGCACTGATGACTGATGAAAAGCTCCTGCAGGAGGCAACAACATAGCAGTCTCTTACTGACTGATGTCCCTAAACTCCATGATGAAGCAGAATCAGTGAATTATACATTACTAGCTTGGATTGTCCAAATGTGCACAAAACCTTTAATTCTGTACACATTTGCAGATCTGTCCTCTTTTAGGAGCTAATCGAGTACCATGATGTTGCTATGGCCACTACACTTTTCTTGGGAGGATGTAATACTGATGTGAGGAAAGTATAATATGGAATTTAAGCTGACATTCTTGGAATCTTGCCTTTTAGCACGTCTTAAACAGCTAGCTGGTTTGGGTCAAGTCCACTAATGAGGTGCACATGGAAACAGGAGTATGGAAGGCAGAGGCGTTCACTGACCTCTTGCTACAAGAGTAAATCCTTCACATTACTAGGGTTTCCTCTTTTGTTTTAGGGTCCATAGTTTGATCCTTGAAGGCATTCAACACTGATCTTGTTTCTCCAGGTTGTCCACAGGGGAGCTTCGGGCATGGCTGTAACAGCGTGTGCCGATGTCAGAATGGAGGCTCATGTGACCCTGTGACCGGGAGGTGTCTGTGCCCCCTCGGGGTTCAGGGCCCGCTCTGTGAGGATGGTTTGTAAACTTAACCATTTGGTTTCTTGAACATTTTTTGTCAGTAATTTGTTTTTTTTTCCTTTTAGATCTATTTTCTTTGTGTGTTTAATTGACCTCATTTGGTTTTTACTGCCTTATTAGTGGTGTTTTATGCTCCATATTTACCTCCATCTTTGAACCTTTTATTAGTATAGTGCCTCATTTTTATTCATTGTTTTAGATATTCTTCTTTGCTGTGTTTCTTTTAAAGCCACACTCCTGAACTTTGTGGATATATGCTCTCTGTCGCCCTCTCAAGGCTTGTTGCATCGTAAAATAAAATCTCTCTCTCGGGCATAAGAGGCATGTTTACATTACTAAGTCAGGCAAAACAACGAAAACAAACTTTTTCCACCTCCGCGCATTTTTTGCCCCCTTTGGTGTCAAAACGTGTGTTCAAGACGCGCGTATTGGTGGACATAACGCACGTTTAGAAAGCACGCTTTTTTGCCCCCTTTGGCTTGCCATAGTTCAGTAAAGCAACATGCAGTCAAACTTCGGCGGCAGACTGTGGGTCAAAAACTGTATAGTGCGGTAAACAGACGTGGGACCCCCTAACACTATCACAGCTCCGAAAATGAACATAATAGATGATAGTATGTCACCAAAACTTTACAAAAAACATTATTTTAAGGTGTAAAAGTTGCAGAGTGTGTCTTTAACCTATTGTTCTGTCCTTTAACTACGGAGCACCGTTGCTCTGCTGTGAAGCCATTTGGTCAACTGTCATGTTTGTTTAAATGTGCTATAGAGATAGGTATGGTATGGTATGCTTTAAATGATATTTGATCTTGATCTTGTAACCATAGTTACCTGGTTTCAACATTAGCACCTTGCAAACCTTGTCTCCCAAATAATTGCAATTCTAAATGCAATTTAAGAAACAGAATAATATCATTCACAAATAATTAAATATTTATTTCTTCTCGAAAAGAACCCTGCAAACGTTGGACGTGCAGATCATGTCTATTTTGGGTCCGTCGGTCCAGACCACGTCTGTAAGACGTCCTAACTAGGTCTTTGCACAGTGGGAAAATGATCTTTTATTTTAAATTTAAGACTGTAACCATCAAGACGTTAATAGTGAGCATTAAATAAGAAATGAACAAAATATAGAAACAATTTTTGATGAATTATTGATTTTAATGGTTTGCTCATGAATTCATTGTTTTAGGAAGCTGGGTGATGAAGTGGAGATAATTCTTGAGATCCTTCATTCCTAAAGGGAGATAGGCGTTCTCCTATTTTGCTCTCTAACAGGTTGCCCAAGAGGATATTTTGGAAAGCACTGTAGAAGGAGGTGCAGTTGCCCCAACAACGGACCATGCCATCGTCTGTATGGAGCTTGCTTCTGCTCTCCAGGATTATATGGCCGTTTTTGCCATCTAGGTTAGTGAAATGTTTTTTTAAAAGCCGATTATGTTGTGATGCTATAAATGACAATGAAACATGATTACTGTAATCTATAACAATGTATTAAATGTATGCATGAAATAATATAGAGTATGCATAAACACTTAGATGTAGATCATACTTTTTAGACCATTATGACCTGTTTAGTTCTTATTTTGTACAAAATGTACATGTGTTTGCAACGTTCCATCTTGTTTTGACACAACGACTAAGCCGACGCCTCGCTCGGTGTATCTGGCCGTTTGGATGGCGGCACCAGGTGAGACGGAAGCTCTCTAGGGAGCCAGTGTCCTTCCAGCTTTCCCTCAATCAGGTGGACCGCCAATGCAAACTCCTCGTTGTCCAACATGCCGTCCTTATCGACATCGGCCAGCCTCCAGATGTGAGCGAGCACAGAGTTTGGCAGCAGCGTGGTCGTCATCCACTGCTTGACTTTGGTGCCGCTGAGTTTCCCATCATGAGGACTCAAGTTGTAAAATATCTCGTCATATTTGGGCTTGTATTTCTCCACGGCCCATTCTTCAAAATCGGTCTCGCTGCCCTCGTCGTCTTTGAGGATTTCCTTAAACGGGTCGCGTCTGAACTGGTCCCGCCTGAATGTTCCCAAGAATTCCCCATCCAGCACGCTAGGCAGGGATTTCTTCCTCTCCACCTGAGGCTGGAGTAAGGGAACCAGTTTGGCTATGTCGCTGGACAGCAGTTTGTCCAAAGAAGCCATTAAACTTGGCTTCAGCGTCTTGAACTTTGAGAAGTCCTGACCCAAAAGTTTCTCCTGAAAATGGATGTGATCTTGTGAGACTCATGCATTTTAAACCAGGTACATTTTAATAAAAGAGGAATTGGGTTTGACCTGCATCTTTGTGCAGTCAGGGAAGTCACCAGCTGGGACTCGATGCTGCTGCTGGATCTTGGTGAAAATGACAGGAAGTTGATAGATCAGATTGTGCTTCTTGCTTTCTTTGCAGAAGATTGTGGGCATCTCCTGCTTCAGGTAACTGATGATGTGTGCATGAGCCTGAGGAAGAGAACAAATCAGACATGAAGGTACCATCACAGCTGCTGTTTTTGTACACATACCCAACGATTCCTCACCCTGACTAGGCGAGCTCTCTTTACCAGGTCGTTCAGCTTGCGCACCGCAGCGTTCCGGGGTAGGTTCCTTACGTCTGCCAGCAGATCCTCCTCCTCCAGCTCTATCAGCTGGTAGTGGTCACACGTCTGCCTCGGCTCCGACCAGAAGGATCCGATGTAAACGCGCAGAATTTCAGGGGTTCTAAACACTTTCCCCAGAGACCACATGAGGGCGCCGTACACTCTCATGAGCTGCTGAGAATCCACCCTGTCAGCTTTATTGAGAACTACACGAAGCTTGTCCTCAAAGCCATACAGAGCCCCAAAGGCCCGAGTGAGCTCATCAGAGAAGTCCAGTTTATGAGCGTCAAACAGCAGGATGATCCGATCCACTCGCTCTGCAAACCAGCGCAGCACTGCTGGAAAGTCGTAGCCTGTGCACGAGGAACAAAGAGACATGGGGTTTTCATTAGTGCAGCTTAGCGGCCTGCAGGAATACAGAAACATTTAATTCATCCCAGTGGTCTTTACTGGTTTTAAGCCATCTCAGTTACACCCAGAGATAAATGCATGTAAAATAAAGCGAGGACAGCGAAGTTACTCACTGCTCCTCCCTGCTCACACTTATATCTGCGTTGCTTCTGACGTCACTCCATTGAGTTATGCTGGGCTGATCGCTTCATTTTTTCCATCTACTCTGACTTTCTCACAGAAGTACAGTCCACTGATAACGTTTTATGGCTAATTATCTGGAAGCAGTGACCAAACGCTTCCCTCTGACACTCGTGTCTCACCTCGGCAAAGCTTCTTTTTTGCTGCTGTTAAGATACCCGGTGTGTCGATTATGCTGATGCTCTCAAGGACTTGATTTGGTGTCTTGACACATTGAAACCTGCAGATAAAAAGATGAATCCGATTCTATATTTATCCAGGATTTCTCCACTTTTATGTGTCCGTTGCTCTCACCTGTTCAGAAATGAGTTTCCAAATGGATCGAGGTTGCGAAACGGCATTTTGGGATCCACTGTCAGGGCATTCCCAGGAACGATTTGTGTATTTTCTCCATGCATGAGAGCTGTGAAGCAGTCAGTGGTTGGCTCAGGTCCAACTCTGCTACCAGGAAAGTCCTGCTCTATGAGATACCTGATGATACACATGGTCAACCACCATCAGTCCAGCTGTGTCACATTAAAAGCTAGGAGCTGAGTGTTTTACCTGATAAAAGTAGTTTTTCCTGTTGAGTACTGACCCATCACCAGCACCATCGGCTTATTGTCAAAGTCTGCATCCTCGTAGCTCGGTGAGTGAAAGTGACTGAAAGAATAATACTTCTCTATCGGCAGCAGCCTCTTGTAGTAAAGATTCTTCAGCTCCTCTGTCACCATGTTGACGTCTCCCACCGTTTTTGGGGTGCTCCAAAACCTCCGGATAGACATGTTGGGGGAAGTTTTTGCCTTTTCTTTCTGCAAGAGGACGCTGCTCCGGCTTTAAGGACCAAACTGAAGAGAGACTGAGCAGAAGGAATATCAACAGACTCCTACAGCTGTCTGCTTCATCCTGCAGCGGGTCGTTGGGAGGGTGGAGAGGGTGTAACCAGAGCCTGCAGCTGCACCTAACATGAAGCCAGTGTCGAGAGGGACAGGGTGGAGTGCACTTCACTGTTTATTGATGAGTTGGGACAATCTTTGCCAAGATTTGGCCCCAGTGATTGTATATGTGGCAGTGCTGGACTATTAAATGTAGCTTGTAGCTGACAAATGGTAATCTCAAGTACGGCTACAGTTTCAGCATCACTTTTAATTTTATGAGCATGAACTTATTGGAAAATACTGACAAAACATGCATAAATCCCATGACCTAGTAGGAATCCAGCTTTATGATAACATGGTCTGTTTATTTAGCCTATACTGGGGGTTTCCTTTCAGCATATTTTCCTAAATTTTAACTAACAGAGGTTTCCAGGAGATTTTTGTTTCCTCAGCCTAATGATGTTATGGTGCAGTAAAACACTACACTGTGTTCCGGTCCTCCTCTCAGCTTGTCCCAGGTGGACCCACGGAGCAGGCTGTTCCAAGGAATGTGACTGTGTTCAAGAACATTCCTCTGGCTGTGACCCTAAAACTGGGAGCTGTTTCTGTGAGGCTGCGTACCACGGGCCGCGCTGTGAGAAAGGTATGACAATGCCTCACAAACTGTCACTTACATTTTATCTACAATGCAAATTAATTCAGATGAAAACCTGCAGCTAAAAGGTTGCAGTTGCAGGAAGCTGGTCGCCATGTCCTCCCAGGAACACATATAGACAAACACATTATCACAATTCAGTCTCCAATCAGGCTAACATGCATGTTTCTGGCATTTGGGAGGAAACCTATGCATGCATGGGGAGAACATGCAAACTTTGTAAAAAAAGGCAGTGCAGGTGGGATTCTAACTGGCAACCTTCTTGCCCCTTGACCTTGATGCTACCAACTGTTCCACCATGGAGCTCCAGTTTTAAAATGTTGGAAAAGTTCCAATTTGCACAAGTTGCTGTCACCACTAAATGGGGAATAATGGTGAATTAGTGCTGCTTCAATACAAAGCAGTTTTAGTTGAATGGTCTGTGGCAGAAACACCCTCAGAGGTTTTCTTGTTTTCTTTGTTCTTACAAAGTTTTGCATTTGCCATCATGTGTCCCTCCCCTTGTCCTGTGTTTATGTACCAATGTAGAATGCAGTCCAGGCTTCTTTGGTGCAGGCTGTGAGCAGCCATGTGACTGTCCAGGTGGGGGGTCATGTGACCCCAGGACGGACGAGTGCAGCAAACATTGTCCTGCAGGCTTTCATGGAGACCAGTGTCAGCTGGGTGAGGTGAAATGCTGCTTTAAAACATTGCAAAGACCATATTTTTTTGATATTTTATTAATTGGCGAAGTCTTCTATTAAAATTAAATCCACAGCACATTCATGCTCACAACTTTGCTTTCAAAAATGACAAAGGTGTGAGGCTATATGAAGAGTGTGTAGTTATTGTTTGGTTTTGGCATGCTTGGACAAATGTCATAGACTATATTTGAACGGAGCTTCTGTGGCTTCACTCGTAGGTTTCTGAAGAGCTGAGTTGAAGCCCAGTGGGCGGTTCCACCATTACCATCTTGGCCGAATCACATGTCTCGTCATTCCTGTAAAATACAAAAAGGGAGCTGAGAGCAGGGCTGTGAGGGTGGGGGTGGATGATTGACACCCAACAAACTCTCAGCCGATGTAGTTACGAGATAATTAAGCTAACCCGGAGCTAACTGAAGCTAATGGAGGTTGGTGGGTGCATTTAAAGGTGTTGAACTTGTTTAATCAATACATTTGCAGTGGTCGTAGGAATGAATGCTCTGTAAGCCGTACTCTGGAAGAAAGCAGCTTCAGACCACAAGATTTGGAGTCTTATTTCCTGATATTTGGACATCTCTCCTCTGATTGGCTAACAGCAACGTGACTCTACCACTGACTCAGTTTGCTCTGTAACATTGATGTTTATCTCCACAAATAACACAAGCCTAAAGGAGTTCTGCTGTATGGTGGAGTTGCTAATGCTAATGGTTAGCTTCTACTAGCCGAGACATCCTCTTCTGTTTCCTGGATGCTAAACCAAAAACAGCCTTCCCCGTCGTGAGTCAATATGAGTGAGTCCATGAAAGTTAAGTGACATTGTGATGTAGATCTGCCAGGCTTTTCAAATCCTAGCATTTCACTGTCTATTTTTACCAGCGCTAGTGCTGACGGCTCATCTGCTACCTGTCAATCAAAAGGACACGCCCCTAAGTATTCATAATTTCAAGCTTTAATTACATCTAAATTGATGAGTTACAACAAATGCGCCCCCATCAGAGTTTTAGTGACGGTAAACTTGACCTGATAAACCTAAAATGTTTTTTTGAACCAGGCTGTCAACATGTTTATTTCTGCTGTGAAGTTGGCATTTTTAACATAGGAGTCAATGAGAACTTGCTTCTTTCTGGAGCCAGCCCCTAGTGGATGATGGGGGAACTGCAATTTTAGTCACTTCCATGTTGGCTGCACTTTTGGCAACCGGAGTTTGCCCCTTGGCAAATGTGCACTTTTTTTATAAACCCTCAATGACAAACACAAAGTAATGGAGTATGTTGTAATCTTCACCCCTTATTTTGTTAACAGTTCCTTGTGCAGACCATATTCATGAGCATGCAATAGTGTTCACCTCACATAGACTTTTGTGTGCTTCTTTTGCACATGAGAAAAGTTTGAAGATTGCATTTATGACGAATGTGACTGACTTTATTTATCATCAATGTTTGGTTGACGTAATCAAATATATTTTATGTTGTCAGGACGTTTTGACATTTAGGCTTCGGCAGCCACTCTAGTCTGGGTTAAAGAATACTTGCAAATGTTTTATCTTGTGTATAACACAATCCCTTTTCATGTGCAAAAGCAAATTATTGCTGTTCACTAGAGAATATTATATTAAGTAAATAAGTAAAGTTTATTTATCACAGAAAGAAAAATCAAAGTACTTTACAAAGTGCTGTTTTTGTGTTCATAAGTATATTTTACACACACAAAAACAAATTTATTTGCATTTTTTCAGGTTCTTACTTTCCACATACTTTTCTCTCATCTATTTCCCCTCTGGTCCTTTTATTCATTGACTACATTTAGGAGGTGACGTAAATATGTTTTCCTCTTGAATTCAGCTGCCTGTGTAGATGTTCTATTAGAAAGCACACACAGATGACCGTTCCTGCACCTCTGGGGCTGTTTACTCTGAAGGTTGACAAAAAGTTCAAGTCCCTGTGCTGTCCTCCAGAGCGACGTTGATGTTGTTCATGAGCTGAATCTTAACTTTGTGGATGGAACTGAAATAACAGAGGAGTTACGGTAAAATATGCCAGTATTCATGCAAAGTCCACATGTAGGTCAGCTGAATTTCTCAAAAAAATTTATTTTTCTAAATTTTCTGGTGCTCAAGTTGCAAGTCAGCTCATGACAGGGATGATTTACTTCAGTTCCAACTTCAGAAGCTTTTGTCTGAGGCTGAATAAATAAACTTTCTCCATATTTGTGCTTGTACGGGTCTCTTTCCTAACCACGTTCTGTGTCTGCTGTTCATTTCCTTCTGTTTGTTTGTTGCCAGCGTGTCAAATAGGACACTATGGTGAAAACTGTCGCCTGACCTGCGAGTGCCGAGGAGCTCCCTGTGAGCCCATATCCGGGGAGTGCATTTGTCCTGCTGGGAAGACAGGAAATTCATGCCAGGAAGGTATTTATTTTGTCATACTGTCCTTTAATTATAGTTTGCAGAGAAAACACAAGCCCACGAGGTCCAGGCTGAACTCAGTGACATAACAAAATAGCATATTTTAGCTCATAAAGCAGCCAGTGTGGTTTTATGAGTTTTCAAAGGTCCAAATCATTGAAGCGTATCAGGTTTTATGTAAAATAAGCAGCAGGAATTATACGTGCTCAGACTGTCTGTTGTCCAGACTGCCCTGATGGATTCTGGGGAATGAAGTGTCAATATTCCTGTCCTGACTGTGGGAACAATGGCTCCTGCAACAAACCAACGGGTATGTGTGACTGCAGGCCAGGATTCATGGGAAAACTTTGTCAAAAAGGTGAGTTTGTATAAAGGTTGACAGAATCTAGCAGATGTGTGTTTTTTTGTTATTTACATTTTTTATCATATAATAAATGACTGCTGATAGAATAATCTGATTAATCAGGTTTTTCTGATTCATCACCTTTTCTAGAGTGTCCCTCAGGGTTCTATGGACCAGGCTGTCTGACCCCCTGTTATTGCCACCTTGGTGTGGGTTGTGACCCAAAAACTGGACTCTGCCTCTGTCCTCCTGGCAAACGAGGGCATGATTGTACAATGTGTAAGAACTTTATTGAACAGGCAAACAAAACAAATCAGAAAACAAAAAAAGAAGTGTGTTCCTGTGTGTGTTTCTGTGTGTTCCAGCGTGTGGACCTGGTTTCTGGGGTCCGGGCTGCACCAGCAGGTGTCAGTGTCAGGATCGCTCTCTGGGCTGTGACCCGATCAGCGGTCAGTGTGTGTGTGAGGCAGGCTACACCGGCGTTCACTGTGAAGAGAGTGAGTTGGGACTAATGGCAGTTTCAAAACATGTGGTAAATACTGCCACCTAGAGAGAGATTGCAGTTATAACACATTTGAGTTTTTTTTTAATTGATTCAGTTTTGATTTTGAATTTTGCCTTTTATAAAATTCTTCCTGCGTGTTTTCAACTGACTGCACCTTGCTGTTGTTGGAATCTGAGAATTTAAAACATTTGACCTCATATTTCTATTTTCCTTTCCTTGTGTCCACTCACCATCCTGTGCAGCGTGCATAAATGGCAGCTATGGTTATAGCTGTTCTCAGCAGTGTCAGTGTCAAAATGGAGCCCTGTGTGACCACGTAAGCGGAGCCTGCACATGCACTCGTGGCTTCACTGGAACTTACTGTGAAAAAGGTATAATATTTATATTGTTTATTGTTAGTAATGTTTATAAAGTTACATTCTTTTTTACAAAATCTGAAATTTTCTCAACTTGCTTCTGTTCACGTCAACTTAAGATATTATATTGACTGAATAAATAAAGAACAGTTTATTGTTTGAGGTTTAGATAATTTCTAATGATAATGAATGCATTGAAATGATCATTTATCTTTTTTATAGAAGGTTAAAATAATAAATATAAATGAATGTAGCTTGGGAGGAACAACTGATGATGCAAATCTTGCTTCTTCATCTTGTGATCAGCTGAGTGTTCATGGGCAATACTGCAAGTTTTCAGATGGGTGTATTTTTGGATGACTTTTAAGTGAGTGGTCAAAAAGTCTATAAATCAATATATAAATTAATTTACAAAATGATTGAATATTAGGTGTATTTTTGCAAAAAAAAGATTTAAAAAGAGCAACTACAAATAAATGTAAACAAATTGGTTGAATTACCTTGACCTGGGTGTTCTGTGTGGTTTAATTTTCTTCATGTTTCCCCACACAACTGTATACTTCTACTAATATACTTACTAACTAGTACTCAAGATTCTCCAGGATTACAGTGCAAAAACTGACCTTTTACTATGAACAACATTATTTTTTACCATGTATTTTATTGGAAAGTAAAAATAGATGATAGATAGATAGATAGATAGATAGATAGATAGATAGATAGATAGATAGATGATAGATAGATAGATAGATGATAGATAGATAGATAGATAGATAGATGATAGATAGATAGATAGATAGATGATAGATAGATAGATAGATAGGTAGATAGATAGATTTATGATTTTATTTTTCCCTCAATCACACACTCATCTCATTTGTTATCACGTCCCTTGACAGTTCTGCTTACTTTTAAATGCATGCAGTTCAGCTCTTCATACACTAGATGGCGCTGCAGGATTTTCTTCTGATGCTCTTCTCCGTGCCATGGTTTCATTGGATCCAGTGAATCACCGGATTGCCCATGTAATGTCACTAGCAAAACCATTTTAAAACCGCACAAATCCCGAGATGTAATTTGTATTAGTCATTCTGGGACAGCTGGAGCGTGTCTCTGCAGCCGCCCAACCATTGCAAACGTTTCATGTAACTATTCATCTCGCCATTATGATGTTTGTGCCGAACGGCAAAAGTCCAAGAGTTTTAGCAATGTAATAGATTCATTCTTGATTATAGTCCTCTGACTTGAAGCAGCGCTGTGTTATTACAGACTATGAGATTTACTGTGAGTTCACCACCAGTCGTAGAAATCCACGCCGCCTCCGTGGTCCACCGTAAATCACGACCGTGTCACACTAGAACGGAGCTTCACATCTCTAGCCATAACAGTCTAATGGCCTCACATGCAGTTGTCACTCTGATTGGATGTTGCTGTGGAACTGGAGCGAACGCTCTGACCGGCTTTAGGCTTAAACATAGGTGTCCAGTTTCTCAGTCTTCTGCTTGGGCCTCTTCCTACTGGAGGAGTCAGGAAGAGGCCTGCACTGTGAGAAGATCCAGATGAGGTTCTCAGTCTCACAATATAAAGACGTACCCCTGCGATTCTCACCCATGCATCCAGCATGTCGTTATTCTGGTTCCAGTAAGTTTAAACACCTCACGAGTTTGCCAAATGCGTCGCTGGGGTGCTGGCGTCGACGCCAACGCTTCCAGTCGATAATTGAAGGAGAAAAGAGGTCTTTGTGTAGACGTGGGTCCAGCACTGGTCTGGATCTTTGATGTTTGCTTCAAAACAACTCATTTGGTTGCAGAAGAAAGAACTCCAGTTTGATTGACATTGAACATCCGCGTTATTTAGTCGCTTGTTTAATTGTTGCGCGGGCCTTGAATGGCACCAGGAAGTTCTATTCTCTGTTGTGTCTATCCGCTCTGTTGCTGTGGTCTGCTCTTGCTGGTTGTGTGGTCCCTGGGCCTTCTTTATGGGCTGACAGCAGTGGCTCTTACACAACCAGGGATCTGGAAATAATCCTGCTGTCTTAAAGAGCTCATTTAGCTGAAGAGACGGAGTATTTCAATGATAGCACAGTGTGTGTGTGTGTGTGTGTGTGTTTTGGTGGAATAAAAAACCTCTGTGTCTACCTATAAACAAAGACTCAAAGGGAAGAGTCGATGTTTCTAAACGCTAGCAGACAAGGCACCAATATCAGATGACAGATTGCTGCTCTGTTGTTAAAGTGGGAACTCGTCGCCCCCTGCTGGCACATTCAATTCAGTAATTCAGCTAAAATACCTCAATTTCTACGTTAATGCTCATACTTTACTTTCAAAAATGCCTCAGCTACCGTTGAAAATCCGTCCTCCTCTAAACAACAGAGCTCGATTAGCCTAGTTACCATGGTGTCAGTTCAACCCCAACAATAAACAACAGACAATAAACTCAGAGACGGTGCTACCACTGAGTTAATGTCCAGCTGTATTAGGATGACAGCATCCTCAGTGGGCCAGTTTGAATAAAACAGCAGACTAACCACTTCTGAGGCCGCCAAAGACGTCATGCTGTCAGCGTGGGAACGCGGCGAGAAACTGCTGAGCAGGAAAGATACTTTTCCTAATTTGAGGCCTTGAGTTAGAACAGGAGGAGTGAAAAGCATCATCAGCTGGAAGAGGAAGATGAAGCGTTGTAGACTTGTAAATGAAATGTGACCCTACAGACTAAATTGTGTCCTAATTTTATATAAAATGAAGGTTTTATTGCTATTTGAGTGTGTCGTTTACTTTTTCTGCATGAAATGTGGTCAGCTCCAACTAGGATACATCTCTACCCAGCCAGCACACATAGGTGGGCCCCATATGGGATCTATATGGGCAAGTCATATAGGTCCCAATAGGGTTTGTCTGCGGTTTCCATGGTGGCCCTATGGGAGTTTGCCCAGCCCACCCTACATGGGTTTTCAGAGGGTTTGACTCAAACACCGGCAAACCCCTGTGGGGCCACCGTGGAGACCGAGGACAAACCCTGTTGGGACCCTGCTTGCCCATATAGATCCCATATGGGGCCCACCTATGTGTGCTGTCTGTTCTTATTTTGCATCAGAAAACAAACACTACCTGCACATCTGCATCAACTGTCAATCAGTCAAGCTTTAGCTTTCCAAGAGCAGCATCATCATCAGGCAGTACCAAAACTAAAGAACTTTTTTTTTGTTTAGCAAATTACGCTCGGCTTAGCCTGTGATCTCCACAATGGCAAATTGGCAAAATAGGATGTGAATAAACACAGTCATTATTTCCTGCTCTGGGGAACTCATGCTTACAGACAATATTTACATCTAAGCAGTGGAAAGGCTCATTCATCCCAGACTCTTTTGGATATTGCGGCACCGTGTTTAGCTAACTCTGTGAGCGTCACGTTAACGGTCTCTTCCTGAGAATAGAAAACAGACAGACCGGCATCTTCTTGCATCCACGCTGTAGGTGTGTTTGTGGAGTACAGTCACCAGGCATTGTTTAGCCGTGTGTTGGTGGGGCATGTGGACACAGCAGGTGCTCTATTTACCAGATTTTCTGCCCCCCCCACACCTCCAAATACGAATGGCCTCTGATCCACCGTAAACTTTGATGTGGCCCAGATCCAGCACACATGTGTGGGACAGGAGCTCTTTGCAGCCGCCGCAGCGTGGTACTGCAATTTGATATTGGTATTTTTGGGAGGTAGCAGGACAGAGAGGAAAAAAAAGGAGAGAAAAGATCTACACGAATAATAAAAAAAAAGTTTGGCATTCAAACCTTTTCCTTTCCTCTTTTGTGAAGCTGCCAGTTCTAACCAGTCGGATGTTTTATCTCGGCCCACAGCGTGCCCGGACGGCTTTTACGGTCTTGACTGTGGCCAGATGTGCGAGTGCAGGAACGGTGCCCGCTGCCACCACATCACAGGAGCCTGCCTATGCACCGCCGGCTGGGCAGGACCACACTGCATTCTGGGTAATGGAAGCCACATCATTAAAACAGGGTGTGAGGGAGGCCCTGACTGTGGCCCATCACAACATCCTCTCCTTAAACACAACTAAGATGTGTTTGTGAACAATTATCTCTATAATGAGACATTGCCAATGACTTTTTTTAGGGATGGGTAAGGGAGGAGAGAGGGAGGGAGGACAAGAGTGCCCTCTGGCACACGGGGCTTAAATGAGGTCTATTCTGGATAAATGCACCCACATGTACACGGCGATCAACATCAGGAGAAGGGTGAACAGAGCTTTGGAAGAGGCTTTTAGTAGCAAACCAATCAATGCTCTCATGCTGAAGTTTCTTGAGGATTTCATGCCTTTGTTTTAATGAATCCAGTGAATTGCCCACTAAAGTTCTTAGTCTGTCATTCTGCAGCTTTATTCGAGACTCTGCTCTCACCACAGCCATTTTGTGGTTCTAAGTACCAGAGCCAGAGTCAGCAGAAAGCCACTATCATGACTTAATGGTCCATCTTTGTCATTTGCTCATTTCCCTCTTTCATAAACGCCAAAAGCGATGTCGAGCTTTGATCATTAATGAGAGGTTTGCAATGCAAGTGCTAAGAGCCATAATCTCTAAAAGTATAATGTAATGTATTTGAATTTGGTGTGTGTTTGTGTTTGGGTAGAATGCCCAGAAGGTCATTTTGGAGAGCAGTGCAGTCAAACTTGTGAGTGTCAGAACGCTGGAAGATGTGACCATGTCACCGGACGATGTAGCTGCATGGCTGGCTGGACTGGAATCAGCTGTGAACTGCGTGAGTGGTTCATCACATCAAGACATTTATGTTCATGTAAATGCTTTAGAGATTAAATTTCTTTGATTACAGAAAGTTAGCAACCCCAAGAAAAAGAAACTCCTCACAGCTTTTGCAGATTTGAGCTTGTTGTTGGCTCCAAACTAAAAGAGTCTAATCAGAGGTTACAATATGAAAAAATGTATAAAGATATAATTCAAACATTTATATTGTATCTAAGGCCACACGTGGTATTTTAGTAAAACCCTAACTGTCCTTAATGTTGTCCTTTGCCTGTGGTCGTCTATGTTCATTGACCTTGCAAAAACAAGTAGGCGAGTGTAAGCACAGGACGCACATGTGACGTTTGAGCATTTTTGTTTTGGGTTGTGACAAAACAAAATCCAAAATTTACATCCACAAGCAAAGCGGTCAACAGTGAATTCACAATTCTCCATCTTAGTCAAGTTTTGGAAAGAATCGTTTTTGGCGTGTATCTTCACTTTTGTGTGGATGACAGGCCAAACCACTGAAAATATCTTTGTTTTTTGGGATACCCAGCTATGTGTATACATAGTGTTAAAGTCTGAGTAATATGAAGACTCAAATTCAATCTTAAAGGGGACCTAGAATGTAAATCAACATTTTCCTTGTTGTTGAATAAGACAGCTTGGGTGGTAAACAGTAGCATACCAAAAAGTCAAAGCCGTGTTTGACCTACTTTTTATGTAAATTAGGAAGTTGAAAAAGGCGAGAGAAAACCTCCTGTTCTGAGAAAGCCTTCCTTAACACGTCATAAGTTGGAGCCACGCCTCCTCAAACCTGCATGTGTCTGAGACCTTCTGGGGAAACCAACCAATCAGCATCCTGGCCGAGTGGGCGGGGTCAACAGCTCTTTTCACTGAAGGCCTGAGTAAGGGGGTTTAGAATGGCCTGTATCAGGGCTCCTGGGACAGATGAAAGCCAAAAAAAATGTTTCTTATGCTTTTTGGAGACTCAAAGCTCTGTTTTAGATTGCATTCTAGGACAACTTTAAAAGTGTGGTTCACTGAAAACCCATTTTTTTAATGATCATTTCTTATTATAATGGGTCACTCTGAGTTTTTCATGCAGGCTGAACATGAAAATAGTCTCCTACACCTATCTCCTAGAATATAGACGTTGAAACTACATCACACTGTCACTGAACGTTCATGAACTCACCGACCTTGATTGACGACGGGACAGGCTGTTGATGATTTAGTGTCCGGGAATCAGCAGAGAATGTCTTGACTAGCAGAAGCTAACGGTTAGCATTAGCAGCTTGGCAGAAGCTCCTCCAGGCTTGTGTTATTTGTGGAGATAAAACATCCACGTTGCAAGTCAGTGGTAGAGTCATGTTGCTGTTATCCAATCAGAGGCGAGATGTCCAAATATCAGGAAATAAGATTCCAAATCCTGCCGTGTTCAGCTATCCTCTGATGCAGCATTCTGCTAGTTCCTGAAACAAGCACACATGAGCTAACTCCCCCCCCCCCTTTTACAACTTGCAAGGCAATATTCCTACTAGAGACCACTGCAAACCACACCTTTAAATCCAATTGGCTGCAATCTGCAACTTTTCCTCTAGATGGCACTGAATCCAGTACACTGAACATGTCATTAACGTTTCTGTTTAATCTGTGTCTTCATGCAGCTTGTCCTCCAGGACAATTTGGCGAACAGTGCACTGGAAAATGCTTGTGTCAGAATGGCGGTTCTTGTAATAGCCTGAGTGGTCGGTGCTCCTGTCCACCAGGATGGACCGGGACTGCTTGTGAGTTGGGTGAGGCCTTACATGAGAACTCTGCTCCTGAACACAATATTTAAACTGTTGTATTCCTGATATAATTACTTGAATCTTCCTGTCTAGAATGTGATGAAGGACATTTTGGAGAAAACTGCACCAAGTCCTGTAGATGTCTGAATGGAGGGAGATGTGACCGAGCAACAGGAAAGTGTTTGTGTCAGCTGGGGTGGATCGGAGAGCTCTGTCAGTCAGGTGATAATTCTGTTTTACATTAAAGATGGAGAAATGTAGACTTTCTGTTCGTATTTTGCAGGAACCGAAGAAAAAGTGAGGCTAACTTACTCCTGAACTCTGTTTTGACCGTGAACACTTTGTCTGAAGTCTGTTCAAAGGGAATGTTTGGGGAAGGCTGTAAGCAGAGGTGCGACTGCGTCCACAGTTTGAGTTGCCACCACGCGACAGGCCGCTGTGAGTGTGAGCCAGGATGGAGAGGAGCCAGGTGCGACAACGGTGAGTGTGTGCGCTACTGGTTGAGGGATTTTGCATCTGAATGAAACTTTCTGGGTAAACTAACGTTGTGTTCCTGCGTGTGTGTATCGACTGTCAGCTTGCTTACCGGGGTTCTTTGGTGCTTCCTGTGCCCAGAGGTGTCAGTGCCAAACTGGGGTGTCCTGTCACCATGAAACTGGGAGTTGTGGCTGCCCAGCTGGACTCACCGGGCCTGGATGTGAGAAAAGTGAGAAAAAGAATTCTTCTATGTCAGCAAAGCACATTTACTTTGTTGGAATCCCCCTTTTCCCTCTTACTCCTGGGAAAAAACCAGTTTACTCCATTCTAGGAAATGCACTCCACCTTTACATGAGACCCCTGCTATCACAGGACTGTATGAGAATGTTTCATTATTTACACCATACCCTGTAGGACTGTATACGAGCAGCTTCACTATTCAGCCCCTCCTCACGGCCTCCGCTCCCTTCCTCTCCTCACACACTCCCTAGACATCTGATAAATGTTACACACCGGTTGCCAAGTAAAACAGAAGGCATTGTTTTTGTCTCCTCGGCGGCGGATAAGGGCTTTTGGAAAGCAGACATGCATAATGACAGCGCTGTAATTGCCTCTTTAGTCTGGAGTCCTTTCTTATCTGTCCCCCACGCTGCCTGCTGCTGCTTGACTGAGTAGCCGAGTGCTGCGGTCTCACCCGAAAACATGTTTGGTTCACAGATTCATCTTGGTCACTGTGACCGATTGTCTGGGGACTTCATTCATTATTGTGATGAGTGTATATGCAGGGATGAAGAAAGGGTGTGTGAAAGAATGTCCCTCTGTGTCCGCCTGGGTTTGGGCACCAGGGAAAGTTGTTGGGATTGTTGAGTTTGTGACCAGTCGAGTGTTGAATGCTCGTGTACATTCACAGATTTATCTGAGAGAGGAAAGGGAAATGGCATGCGTCTTTGTTCCCACAATCTGCAGAATGTGTGCACAATTAAGGCCTTATCTGCAAACTGTGCATAGCCGTACACCGTGATAATTTAACACCATGTTGGGGTTTCACTTGTCATTAGTAGTTCAGTTATTTCTGCATGCAAAAATTAAACAAAGATTGCAGCAGAAACTGAAAGGAAGCTATTTGCTGTTTCAGCCTGCCCTGCTGGCACGTTTGGACTAAACTGCAGCCACCTGTGCCGATGTCCTGGAGCCAAAGAGCAGTGTCATCCTGAGACAGGGAAATGTAGCTGCTTACCTGGTTATTATGGACCACGTTGTGATCTTCGTGAGTATTTTTCACGCCTTAGAATGATCAGGAAGTAATATTTGGCTTACTGGTGAAATTCATAGAACTTCATGACCAATTCTGTCCCATTCGATATTGCAAGTTCTTGCAAGAGCTCGCCATGTTGAACTGAGTTGTCAGGGTAGACTGTTACATCGGTCGGCTGTTCTATTGGGCCAATATTTACCGTTTTCTATACATCGGCATCGGCCGATATACGGCCTTAGTAAAGCTGATTTCGAATCAGGCCCATCCCCAGGCAGCCTGGTGCTGCTGCAAAATTTAATCTAAATTTATATTTACGTTCCTGAATAACATCTGCATAATAAATGCTCTAAAAATGATTTTCAGCTAATAGGTATTTTATTTACCAGCTTTGAATATTTAATACTTGGTCAGTTAATTTAGTTATATGCCTGATTTTAACACTGAGCATTTTTAACAGGTGGTTAAATTCAGTGTTCAGAAATGTAGTGCAACAATGATGTCGTTGGTCACATTTTAGCATGCAAATAAAGTGGAAAATGTCTTGATATCAGCCCAAAACTCAGCAGCACATATCGGCCATCATGGCCTCTACATATTGGTATCGGCAATAGAAAAAACAATATCTGTTGACCTCTATTGAGTTGACTACAGAAGTTTTGCAGTAGATACCCGTCCAATGAAGACATTTGGACATTTTCATTACAGTCTGTAACAATAGTTTATGAGAAACAAACAGGGCTGACTCCAACTGTCATTATCAAAGTTTTAGTCAAAAATCATGAATAACATTTAGTACTTGGACTGTGTGTCTTCGGATGACTCTTGATCCCTACACCACCAAATACCAAATATTGCCTTGATTTGTAACGTCTATTATCTGTGACTGCTATCTTGAATGAACTATTGGCAGCTGAAAATGACAATACAGACAATACGTCACCTTTTCTGCTTTTCTTCTTCCATCCCTCATGTTTTCTTGTTTTGCCTCCAGGATGCAGAGCAGGTTCTTTTGGGCCAAACTGCAAGTCCAGGTGCAGATGCCTCAACGGTGGACGCTGTGACTTCAGAACTGGGACTTGCTACTGTTCTCCTGGCTACATCGGAGCTGACTGCAGCTCAAGTAACTTTTTTTAAAGAACTCTTCTGCAGAAGGACCATTGTTATTCATGCACTGATTTTCTAATGCAAGAATGCTTGTTGTAATGGAAATCAGGATATTTGTAACATCTATGAATGACAGCGTGTTTATCTGTGCAGGTTGTCCAAGGGGATATTATGGGAAGGATTGTGCAAAAATGTGCTCCTGTGGCGACGGAAGGCGGTGCCACCAGGTGACTGGAGGGTGTATCTGTGATCCTGGATGGATGGGACTGTCTTGTGAGCAAGGTCAGATAAAAGCTGTTAACTGTTAATTATGTAAAGCATTGCATTTATACAAAAACACATGCATGTGCTAACAGAGTTTAGGGCTGCAGCTGGCACAAGAGATTGAAAACTCACGTATTTAAAATAGTCAGTTTTCAGACGAGAACAAATGACTCCCAATTAAATCACAAAAGACCGCTCATTCTTCAAGTCTGAGCAGAACCATATCGCAGATTTGAACCCAGGCTCTTATTCAGCCTTTTATCTTTTACTGTTCTCATGAGTAAACACAGAGTCACCGCTGGGGCTGATACGCATCATTTGGAGCCATTGGCTTTAATGAGTTCTTTAGAAATGACAGTCCTAACGAGAAACTGACAAACAACCAGTGAAACCAGGGTGTAGTTTTCAACATTTTTCACTGTATATTTAAGGAACAAATTCTCCATTTCCTCCGAGTCAGGCCTCTGATGATCACAGGGCTTTTTTTTTGCCCGGGAAACAGAGGCAGAGCTGAGTTTTCTTAATCTCGCTCTTCATCAGCAATTCAGCCAGGCTGCGAACGGGGGGTTTCCAGCACTAAATGTTCTCTTCGTTAGCCTCCTGCTTGTACTTGGACATCCCAGCTCCTTAAGTTCCTCTTGTTGAATGTTTACACAAACCTATAAGTAGCTCATTCTCTGTGTTCCGTGTCGCTGGATCTGGCAGGCGTGCAAATAAACAAACAGGCAAATCAAAGATGTCTTGCTTATTGTTTTACCAATTCTAAATTACCCAAAGAAACATGATTATTCTTCTATATCAGCGCCAAATTAGACCACTTTGCCATCTCTTTAATGATCTGTTGCTTAAATAAACACAAGTGTGGTTAGTGCAGGCGTGTGTGTGTTTGAAAAGGACAGAATGAAGACATATTCCTTGGTTTCACTGCAGCTTTATCTGATCATAATGTTTTTTGTATGTTGTCCCAGCATGTCCAAGAGGACGGTACGGCTTGCAGTGCAGGAACACGTGCAGCTGTCACAATGGGGCTTTATGTGATCCTGCAGATGGGTCCTGTAAGTGTGGACCGGGCTGGACTGGACCACGATGTGAGACAGGTATTATGAAAGGTCATCCTAAGCGTACATACGTTGCCTTTTTACTTTGACCGCTGCAGATTTGTGTTTTTATCTATTTATTATATAGACCAAGTTGTCCTCGGTAAAAAGAATTTGTGACAGAATGTCTTAGTGGCTTAATACTTGCAAAAGAAACAAGAGTGAAGTTAGATACAGAACGGCTCCAATGACAGGAAAATAACATGAAAAGGTCCATTTTTATTGAGTCACAAATACATCGATGTCTCATAAATTTTGCAAAACTGAATTTTTTCTCAAATGTTTCAGTGCAGAGAGCTCAAGGAGATCAGATGATGCAGGTTGTTTAGAACATAAAACGAGGGTCAGTTGGTGACACTAGCTTATAAAATGAACAAAAGGTATTAGGATCATAGATACAAATAAAGTCTAAGTTCAGTTTTTTTCTAATGAATCCAAGAGGTAATGAGTTTGGAGAAATTTGCATTCTTGTTGTATTTTTGTGTGCATACGTTTAGAAGTGTGTTTGTGTCTGTTGTGTAGCCTGTTCAGCAGGGAAATACGGGCATAACTGTACACAAGACTGTCCGTGTCTCAACAAGGGGACCTGCAGCCGCTTCACTGGCAGCTGCAGCTGCAGCGCCGGGTACTACGGACACTCCTGTCAACACGGTATGCTTCCTAGATCAATCACACTTTTAATCCTTCATAAACATCTAAAGGGTTAGCGCATTGGTTTATATTTAGGAAGCTTATTAATTATTTATTTTCTTTCCAGAGTGCCCTCCTGGGTATTATGGGGTGAACTGTGCCAATACATGTGATTGCAAAGTCGGGCAGTCATGTGACCACGTGACAGGCACATGTTTGTGCCCACCAGGTTATAGTGGCCCACAATGCCAGAGATGTGAGTACAATATATGTTGTCAGCTCAGGCAAGATGCATGACATTAATCGCCTTTTATGAGACTTTTAAGGAAAAGAAAGACAACGTCATACGTTTAAAGATGCAATTCTTCACTGAACAGACAGGAAGTGGTTTGTGCTACCTGCATACCCAGCTGTGACTCTATAGACAATTTGAACGATAATGGGAAAAAAAGTGTGTGTGCTGCTTGCTCACACTATACAGGTTGTTTTTTTTTTAATGGGCAGGCAGGCTGGCATGTAGTTCAATAAAAGGCAGGTGCTTTTTGACTGCTTACCTCATTCTTATTGCCTCCTTAAGCCCTCCTGCCTGCCTACGGGGCTCTCAGCCTCAGTGTGAGGGTTTAAACGGCCACTTCAGCACCAGCAGGAGATGTGAGGGACAGCTGGAGGCAGACACATGCTTTTTTGTATTTTTATATGTGTGTCTGTGTGAGAAAATGACATTTGTGATTTTTAAATAAATATTAGATTGCATTTTTGCATGTTGCGATTTGTATTGGGCATTGATAGTCTTAAAGAATTCCACCTGCATCTTGATATTATAATTTGGAACTATGTGACAACTTGAATCTTTTATATTTGAACTCTAGCTTCACTAAATAAACCATCTCTGCTGCAGAATATAGGGGAGGCCAGTTCAACTGAACAACAGGGATACATTTACAGTAACTGATTTCTTTCTCTGTCTTTGATGTTTAGCTTGTGAAGCTGGCAGCTTTGGACTGGGTTGTGCAAAGTCGTGTGATTGTGTAGAAGAGGCTCCATGTGACCCATCTACTGGAAGGTGTCTCTGTCCCTCAGGACGGTGGGGACCAAGATGCGAGAAAAGTAATGACACCTTTGGAGAAATCCACCTTTCTTTTAGCCTGGCAAGCTGTACTATGTATGTAAAATGTATAATCTGGCAATGACAGATTCTCAGTTATGGGATTGTCTTTCAAACTGTTTCTGTTGGACAGCGCTAGGACCAATCAGAGCAAAGAAAAACACGACGTATTCATTGCTACGGAGTTCAGTCAACGGTGCAGTCAAAGAAATAAAGGACTTAAGTACCTCTATCTGCTCAAGTCTCAAAGAAAAGCCCAAGTCTATATCATCCAAAGTTGATGCCAAAGCCATTTGAAACTAGTGCCGTTCCCGAGTCGACACCATTTTTGTAGTTTTTTTTCCATCACAGCTCTGGTGCTAAGCCCGCCTAACATCAACTCTACAAACATAGAGAGCTGTGATTGGGTAGACAAAAAATTGTTTGGTTCAATGGTAGATGAAGCAATGGTGGCTCAGTGGTCAAAAGTTCACCCTGTAATCAGTGGTTTGCTGGTTCGAACCCAGGCTCCTTCAGTCATGTCAGTCGTTGTGTCCTTGGGCAAGACACTTAACCCTGCTTGCCTGCTGGGAGTGGTCGGAGGGACCGGTGGCGCCTGTGCTTGGCACCCTCACCTCTCCCAGGGCAGCTGTGGCTACATTGTAGCTCATCACCACCAGTGAGTGAATGTGTGTGTGAATGGATGAACACTAGTGTAAAGCACTTTGGAGTCCTCTAACTCAGAAAGATGCTACAAGTGCAGGTCATTTATCATTTATAACATCAGACCTGTTGAGGTTACAATGGACCGTGGCTAGACCCACCTGCAGAGCAAAATCTTTTGCTACCACAACAGTTGGTCTAGATTTCTAGGCCAACATTATTTTTAAATTCTGTTAAATTCAACTTTATTGTCCTTGCAAGGAAATGTGCTGTGCAGCCAGGTGAAGTTGAACATGAGGCGTCACAAACTCCTCAATCATAGCAACACAAATAAAATGTGAAATCATAAAAATGGTCAGACGTCGAGCTTTACAAAGAAAGTTTCATCCTGCTGTGCCAGGCTTTCTGCACAGTGGCGCCCTTAGAAAAATTTCATTGGGGGGCAAAATGGAGCCAATGAATATTTTGGGGCCAATTTGGTCTGTGTGGTAACTGGGAGCGTCTAGCCAGTGGCGATTCCTTGCATGCTTCTTATTATTTAAAAAGAAAAATCAACCTCAAATTAGAGAAACACAAACATTTCAGAAAAAAAGACATTTCAAACATTTATTTACATTATTGTTTCAAAATGTGTTTAATTGCTGCCTAAAACTATTGCTATTTTTACTTATTTTGTTAAACGGTGAGCTTCAATGACATTTATTTAAACCATTATTATAAATTGTTTAACATTTATGTCTTGATTAAAGAAGATGAATGTGGTGTGTGTGAACATGAATATGATTCATCAATTGGGGAAATCTTCTCTGAAGGGCCCGTGGGGTGCCCAGCATTTTTCCAGGGGTGGCCATGCCCTCCCTGGCCACCCCTTGGGGGCGTCACTGTTTCTGCAGCCTGAATGTCCTGTCAGATGGTCTTTCGTTAAATTAAATTCCTTGAAAATGCATAGCACCTATCGCTTTTAATGCCAGAAATATAGGATTATTGTATTGAGGAATGATAAAGTTACAGCCATTTTGGTGAAGTTCTGTAGATAATTGCCCACTGTTTCCTTTCGGTGGCAGGTGGTAAACCCTACCAACCCCTTTTCTCCTCCTTAATCTTCTCTCCATCCTGTCCTTCGTGTGTCAGCTTGTGATAGAGACCACTTCGGCCCCGACTGCTCCATGCTGTGCCGGTGTTTCCAGGGGGCCCGCTGTGATCGGGTGAACGGGAGATGTTTATGTCCGCTCACCTGGCTCGGCCCAACTTGTAGTGAAGGTAAACCTAAGTACCTACTGACACACACATCAAGCTGTAAGGCAAAATCTAACTGGAACACACAATGACACACGCACACACATACCTACGCAGGAGGTCGAAGGCTGTAAAGCCGAACCAGCTTTAGTAAAATACGTCTTGAAGTGTGAGAGGCTGAGCCCCATCACTCTGCGTGTCACCCTGTCTCTCTCGATAGGCGCTCCTTTCTCCTGACAGTTATTTTAATCTGCACCCAGCATGACGCCGGGCTTCAGGCTGTCTTCATTTTACCTCAAGCGCACGGGGGACTACGGAGCAGTTACCGCTTCTCCAAAAACCCCGCAACATTTGCTTTAGATTTTCAAATAGTGCTGATGCTATTTTGCTTTTCTCTTTTTTCTCCTTTTACCTTTTTCCAGCTCTGCTGCATCAACCCTCAGAAGTGCCGAGCTTCTCCGTGTCTCACAGAATGAGAAGAACTGGCAAAAGATCCCCATAACTCAAGCTGAGGTGCAAACTCCTGAGTGGACACACAGGAGAAACTTCACTCTGATCATCCGTGAGATGGGTTGTGTTGGTTTTTTGGAGCTGCTACTCAGTTATCAGAGACGGGCACTTCATCACCGAGTCTGAAGGCTGAGCTGATCAGCCACAGAAGCTGCCGTGTGAGAGCATAAACCCGTACATACTGTAGGCTCGAGCGGCCAAGATTTAACATTTGTTCAGGATTCAGCAGCCCCTACAGCACATTTGTTTCTGTCGCTTATTGAAAGTGGATCATTTTGATGTTCAGCGGCTTGTTGGGGGTTGAGTTAAAGGACAAAGATGGCCACCCATCATGAGCTGATTAATTAGCTTATATTTCTACAGAAGGAACAGAGTCATTCTGGTGGCAAAAACAGAATATGAATGCAAGTTTATAACTTATTCTAGAGAAAACAAGTACACACTAAAGATAAAAATGTTGATTTTATGTCATCACAAACTTCATTCACATGAAAAACTCCTTAGCATCACTCAGGATCAGAGTGCTGCAGACAAAAGTTACATTTTTGCGACTTCTGTTTGAGTTTGAGTTGAGCTCGTTGAATTAAAGCTCCTGGTTGGTGAGATTTAAAAAGAAAGTAATTATTTTTTATTCCTGATTTGTGGTGTGCAATGTTCCAAGCCTGTGTGAAGCTCATTAAATGCCCTGTATAGAGGTTACGTTCCATTTAAACAAATGATTCATTATTTTTTCTCAGGTCAGTACACGTCACTGTGGCTTGCAAAAGTTTAGACACCTCTGGTCAAGGTCTCTGCTACTTTCAATAATTATTGTCAGGATCTCTTGTTCAGATGTGAAATCGTTTTTACCCTGACCTGTTTCAAAATAAAATGAAATATCAACATGAAAAAAAGGTCGACCGAAACGATAAAATAAATCTGGCAAAATAATTCAACTTTAAATGATGCTTTTATAAAGATCAACTAATGTCTCATGTTGTTACAGTAATAGAAATGTATTTTTTATCAGGGGTGCACAATGAATTTATGCTTAAGTGGTGCTATATTTAATAAAACTAAGAAAGTGTGTATTTGTGTTTTATAATAAAATAAAAACTGTGTCACAAACCAAAGAAACAACAGATACACCTGTGCACATTTGACTTTGTTCTGTTTGAACGGTTTAGTTAGAGTTTGGTATAATTACTCTGATCTTTGATCAGTTTCTGAGGAATAAGAGGCTTTTGGGTGTGTGAAAATGTTCTAGGTGTCATGATGGAGCTCCGGTGTTTGTGGAAGCATCTTTTGGTCCAAGGTTGCTACCAGACATGCGTCCTCACGTTGGTCAAGTTCACGCATCACCTCCCTGACAGCCGTCTGGAGCGGGGGGGGGTTGCACCTGAGCTGGGGTGTTGAAGTGTGTGTTTGTGTGATTCAGGGAACAAGTGCATGCTTCTCAAGACATTTTTCAAGATCACTGGAGCATTTTCACTTCTAATGGCCAAAGGCGACCGTGGTCCAGCAGCGGTGGAGGCGGGCGGGTGCCTGGACTGAGCATGTGCTCCTGCTCCACATCCAGCATCCCTGAGGTGAGTGATGGGTGAATGGGCTCAGCAGCAGACCCTCACACACACACACACACACACACACCCAGCCTCCAGTGTGTCTGATGGATGGTAGAGCGTTGTAGCTCGCCTTGTGTTGTGACAAGCAGCAGATGTTCTCCAATAATGTTTATCGGCTGGGCCTTCATCTTCAGATGACACACACCTGTTTCCAGTCAAACAGGCCCAGAGAGGCCATCCATCCACTGAGATCTGGGTGGCCGCTGCACCTCCACACACACCGCTGGGTTAGCAGTGGCACAGATGACAAACTGGCATCCCAAAGTATATTTAGATCATTAGATAGTGGGCACCAAGCCTTGTGCATGCTTGTAATTGTAGTTCTAATGAGGGTGCAGGCTGAGCTGTGGAGTATTTTGACCCTAATTCTGATTTTGGAATCAGCTCAGACATAACTTAGTTTGATCATAAAATCTTAAAAGCCCCATTTTCTTTTAATCCTGATCATGTGTGTATTAAATGAAGTGGACTCTGTGCCGAAGGATTGTCGGAACAAATAAAAGAAGCAGTTATTAGTTGCTTATCAGAAGAAAAAGAGGGGCACTGAAACTGGTGCTGAAATAACCCGTGAAAAGTGAGATTGCTTCACGGGTACTTTTTTTCTGCCATAATTAAGCATATGCCACTTTATTTATTTATAAATTTTCACAAAAGAGATTCTATCACTTTTTTCTGCCACAGCTTCACGTTCCAGAGATAATAGTTGGCCCTCAGCGTTTAACCAGAGCTCCCAGAGGGCCTCGGTGTTTTGAACTCCTGCTGACAAAAGCTGTGTGCTCAGATAAAGAGACGACGGGGACGAGGGGAATCGCTTCAACCTGTCTCGCACCATTTGTGTGCTCGTTGACTGAAAAAATAAACCTTAAATGTTAATGACTGCAAAAAGATGCATATCAGGAAACTCTCCCACACTTTGGATCTGCATTTTGCTGAGAGTGAAATGTTTGTTGCATGTGTGAAGCTTTTGAAAAAAGAGAAATGCATGTGTGTTTAGTCAGATTTGACCTTTTCCTTTGGTTCTGATGAGTTTGTTGGATGATAATTTGCTCGTTGCACCACTAGGTGGAGCTGTGTGCAGAAAATAGGCTCTGGAAAGAACTGGGACTCAACTTTGATGCAGGAATGAATGAACCAGACTATATTAACATTAATATAGAGTCCCACTGTTACACTAAGTTACTCCTCATGTTTTAAAATTCTAATTTGTGCTTCAAACACACAGCTGATGAAACACTGAGTTATTTTCTAATCTAAAATAATCTGAGAACTCAAAATAAGATGTTCCTGACTCTGCCACCACGCCTGCTCTGATTAGAGTTGTCATATTAAAACCATGTGCACAGCTGCTCTGCTCAGTCTGTTCTCTGGAACTGTACTGATTATCCATCAATAACACTAATGACCCGTAGCTTCCAGAGAGAAAAACAAACACAGTAACAAAGCCACAATTTTAAACTCTTGAAGAGGCATCAGACAGTGATGCAAAATCTTGCAGAGAAGAAGAAAAAAGGGTTCATTTGTAATTATTTTAAATGCAAAAAAATATCTGACTGTCTGCATTGATTTGTGAAGTTTCCCCACCCAAATACACCCCCACTCCTGCCAGCTGTTAGCAAATACCAGCCTCCTCCATTCCTTCCTTTATGGACACCCTCCTACGTCCATCCTCCAAACCGTTTCCCCCTAGTGTCTGACGCTGCATGGGTGCCAAGTCAATCAGCGTGAGAGCTGCCAGCTGCAATGGCCTCCCTCTCCAGGGGGTGTGATGTATGTTCCAGCAGGGCGAGTGGGTGCGTGCCACACAGGGACGACTGTATCATGGACGGGTGGCAGAGGAAAGGAAGGAAGGGCTGGGGAAAAGAGGAGACAGCGGCTGAACGGGAGCTGTAATGAGGCCTGATGGATTCAGAGGTTGTGCCAGCTGCCCCATTAGCTGAGTGGCTCCAAGCCCCCACGATGCTCTGCCCACAGAGTACCCATCAGACCACAGGCGCACAGCGGAGGGACTCGGCAGCTTGGGGATACGGCTCCTTTGGGACACATGCAAACATCAAGCACATTGCAATGGCTGAAGTATAATTCTTCATCTGACATCCCGAGTTCTGCTACTCACACCCAACAACACAACGAGCCTTTTATAAGAGTTAAAGATGGCAGCTTCTCTCAAACGGTTAATCAAATGTTTAAAAAGTTGCTATTTGCTGATCTTACCACATTCTGCAAATTTCTTTTGTGGTGTGAAGAAGCCTTTATATAAGCAAATAATGTGATTACAGATGGTGATGCCAACATGTGTTTACTAAGTCTGTATCCTTAGTGCGATTGTTTAAACCTCATCAAACACTTTCCTAGGATTCTCTTTTGGGGCGACGTTTCAATCAAAATGTTCTAGTTTCAAGGTTTGGTAACAAAAAAATGTCAATTTCTGCATTTGTTTCAAAATAACAGCTAATAAAGTAAAAATGTACTACAGCAAAAGCGTGTCTGCTATAGAACCACGCTGAACAGAGGCGCTGCATGCCGATAGGCAGGACAGGCAACTGCTTGAGGCTACCATGGGCCCCCAGAGGGTTGACAAACGTCTAGAACCCTACTTTACAACACAACCAGTTATTCACCCATTCACACACACATTCAAACGCTGGTGGTGATGAGCTACAATGTAGCCACAGCTGCCCTGGGGCGCACTGACAGAAGCAAGGCTGCCGAGCACAGGCACCACCGGTCCCTCTGACCACCACCAGCAGAAAAAGTGGGTTAAGTGTCTTGCCCAAGGACACTACGAATGCAACAGACGGGGCTCGAACCTGCAACTTTCTGGTCACGAGGTTGGCACTTAACTCCTTTGACACCATTGCCATTAATGTTCATGTGTAATGTGTTCAAGCTCAATCTCTACTTGTCTCCTCAAGAGGTAGCTGAGTCTGTAATGAACTTACAGTACAGAGTAGTCTCTGTGAAGTTCCTGCTGTGATGAGGAGCTCAGGCTGTTTCCAGGTGACCAGCAAGAAACCTCCTGAAGAAGTTACTTCACATTATAAAGTTAGTTGTTTATCTCTTTTTGTCAAACAATCCTATGCCTGAAGTGTTCCCTACCATTGTGGATCAACCCGTTGACTATGACATCCATTTGAGACGTGCCGCTGCAGCAGCGTGCCGCAGACACTCCCGATGTAGATTGAGGGTTACATCGGTTTACGTCTCCTAAATTTATGATAAAGTAACATTATGTTGATGCTTATTACCACAGGTCCTAGGGACATGGATTAGTCTACAGGAGTACTTGCTGCAGAAACAAGGAGCACGGAATACATCGTCACTACCATCAACGCAGCTGACCTCATCCAAGCTGGACGACCCACGCTGACCTCATCAACACTACCTGACCCTCCGTGACCTCATCAAAGCTGGACGCCCCATGGAGCCCTGAAGGCTTGTGACAGGCCTTAAGAAAACAGCCCATCCATTATGGTGCCAAGAGCACTGTAAACGTGGACCATCAAGGCCAGCCATCCTCACTGTCATGCCCAATTTCTCCAAACCCCCCCTCCCACCTCCTCCACCCAACTCTAGCTACCCACTGGACAATGGGGCTGCTGAACCTCCAACCCTCCCAGCCACAATGTCCGCCCACGTTGGCTGGCAGCAGCGACAAAAGGGGCGTGGGGGGGTTGATGCCGGATGGGGAGGCCTGCTGCAGGATGGGACTCTTATTGAGTGTTTGAGCGATGAGCCAGGTCATCACATCTACCCACCTCATCCATCATGCCACACAAATGGACACAAATAAAGAGGACACATTCCTGCCTCTGCTCCCACTACCACATTCAATCTCTAGGTTTTTTTTATGTGTGTGTGCTGCTTCCTTCTTGCCATGTGAGCCAATAAGGCCTCGAGGAGAAAAAAGAGGAGCAGAGTTCAGACTCTCCATCGCTCTTGGAGGCCATGGGAGCGCCAGAAGAAACTGCCAGGTGGTGTTCTGACTCTTGTCTCTCTGTAAAACGTCACAATTTGGGGCCATAATGATGGGCGGCCAGTGGGACTATAACAAAGTGAAGAGGTGGGAGACAAAGGAAGTGAGTTACGCGTTTTAGGCCGAAATAAAGTGAGAAGAGAAAACAGGTCAATCCACATTGTAGCCTTTTATTTTTCTTAGTTGTTCCTCCCACAGTATTGAATTGAAATGCATAACAGTTACATTGTAGAAAGCATTAAAACAAAGTACCTCAACTTGCTGATTACTTTTTAAAATCGATTATAAACAAAACAAAGACAAACAGGAAATCTGGTCCCTCAAAATGGGAGAATAACTGACAGGAATCTGTTATTTATCATCGGTTTGGCACAAGGGATTAACATGAACCGAACATCACACAAGCTTGCAGACAATTGTAAAAAAATGTCAGATACAGATCTTACCAGACCAATCATGCGCTTATGATAAACCACACCTCTTTTTTATTATTCATTCTTTAAAACGCTTTTGATTTTTTTTGATTTTTACAATTGAATCGTTAAATTGTCATAGAAAAAAAAATCCCTAATTTCTATCCATTGACCGGTTTCATTAGTAGAATAAAGAGTGAATTGTATGTTTAATACTATCCGGCACTCAGAACGTCATCTACAAACCCCATTGATCTCTGGGACATCGGCCCGGTCAGGAAAGTCCACCTTCACCTGGGCTAAGAGCAGTGCTATTCAGTAAACAAACTACAGTTTGTCATGAAATAAATACAATTATCAAAATACAACAGCAAATAACAACAACAACACCAACCAAATAAGAAAAAGAAAACAAATGATTGTCTAAAAATGAAAGACACACGAGCATGGAGTAGCTAACGACTAGCATTCAGGCTATTTTAGTGGTATTGTTGTTTGACTAGGATGAATTCAAGGATTTATTTTTTGAAAACAAACAAAAAAAAACAAACATATGCCCTTTACAGAACAGCAATTAACTTCAGCACTAGTGACTTATCTCAGTAAATAACAAAAAAAGATTTTTTCTTCTCTTTCACTAGAAAAAGATGATTTATTTATTTATATCCTTTCACAGACGCCACAGGTGGGCAGGATGGAGCGCAGTGGAGAGCAGTCGTTTGAAACTTGTGTACAGTGTTATGATTGTTTAGACACACAGAAGATGAGAAACTGGCCTGATTCCAGCTGAATCACTTCAGCTCTTTGATGACTAGAGCAGGTTACTTTGTTTTAATCACCAAGCACGTCTATTTATAAGGAACATCTGTGGGTTTTGGGAAGGGTTAAACAGGATTCTTGCTCTGGTTCTTATGCTTTCACATGCACCGACTCCCTGCTCGGCTGAAAGCAGCCGTCAGACTCAGACTGGAATGTTCTCCTCGTCTTGCATGTCCGGGCTGTTTGAATCGACCCTACCAATGACACATCCTCGTCTATCAGCTGCCCTTGATGTGCAAAACATAGAAATTTGGAAGATTAATAAATACACTTATTATTATTACTTTTGCATTTTCGAATTTCTGTATCCGCTGGAGGGTTTTTTAAGGATGAGGCCGGGTTCTGTGTGAACAGTGACCCTGCTTTGTGTTTAAGGCAGTCCGATGGGCCATGGTTCTGCTACGCAGTCACTCTGTGGACAATCGGGGGCCTCTTGCTGATAGCTCCCCTCCTCTTCCATGATGTATTCCCGGTGCCACATGAAGGTCAGGGGTTGAGAGGTGAAATAGGTGATGCAATCGGGCATCATCATACATGGCTGAGGGACTGGATGGCGCTGGATTCTGCAGCTGCCCGGGCCAGACTGTGCCACATGGTCGCTGGAGTGTGTGTGGCTGAGTGAAGAGAGTCCTTTTCAGCCAGAGACAGCATCATGGCGTACGCCTGAAGGAAAACGGATACATTACATCCTAAGGCACAAAGACACCTTAATACCAGGGAGTGAATGTGAAGAGTCAACTTTTCTTGTACCTGAGACTTGGACTTTCTAAAGAGGGGCTGTTTGACTGCTTCCAGTGAAGGAGAACCAAATGCTCCATCATCCTCATCTCCGTCACTCAGCTCACTCTCCTCCAGCTTGCGCAGGTCAGCAAAACGATGGATACGATCCAGGGCCGAGTAGCTGTTCTGTTCTTCCTCTTCATCCTTATACCTGAAAGTGATGCAAAATGGGTTTTTATTCCAACATCTGACTTCTCGATGTTCACACAGAGTATTTAGATCCCTTGTGTCACATTTACCTCCTTGGAGATGTTTTACAGCTGAGATTTAAGTCGTTCGTCTCACTGAAGTCCATCTCGTCTTGGATGATGTCATCACTCAGGCTGCTAGGATGCATATTGCTTTCTCTTTTCTCAGAACCATTGCTAGGCTCCTCTGCTTCTTCATCATCTGCGTCTAGGTCTTCCACTTCTTCATCTTCCAGGTCCCGCGACCCTTGGCTGGCCATCAGTGGTTTCCCTTCTTCTAATGGACCTCCGTTCAGCCTGTAAACCAGGAACACAGCTCGACATTAGGGAGAACCACAAATAGAAACGACGCCTAATTTGGTGCATGCCATGAGACAGCTTCCTAACAACTTTTTTGAAGAATTCCTTCCAGTTTTATTAAAAACTCTGCAAGATATGAGATAAATAAAGCAATAAGCGGTGGATTTGAAGCAGTTTGCGGCAGCTGAAACTGAGCAGAGCCGGAATCTCGTTTGTCATCAAGACTCAGGGGCCCCTTTTGGGCACAGCAGCACCGAGTTGATCATCGCAGCACTTAAATGGAGTGCTGTGCCTCTCTCCTTGTTTATTTTCCTTACTATCTCGTATTCATCTAATAGGCAAAATATTTAGCTGACAGCCCCATTTGGTGGGAGAGTTATGAGAGCGCTGCCAACCGACTCATTCTTCCATCCCTGCGGAGGGAGTGAGGGCCAGCTATCCAAACTGCCTGAGTCTTAATCTGTCCCTCTGTCTCTGCGCTACAGGAAACCACCATTTGTTAAATCATCTGGAACCACATTAAGACTGATTCACTAATTACACTCTGGGACATCTCTCGTCAGCTTGCAAAAATGCCATTTCTCGCACAAAGGATTCAAAGAAAGCGACTGAAAACTGAACAGAGAGGGAAAAAAAGGTATAAATTGAACAGATCTGTTAATACCGACACTGTGTAATCATAGACAAAATTACAGGATCTGCATTTAGGTGCAAAGGTGGTTCAGATAAAAAATGAAGAAAACGGGAAAGTCATTGTTTATCTGCAGCTGATAATGCTTGGCTTTCAGCTCCTGCTGGAACGAGGAGTTGACAAGACGGTGCTCATGGCGTGTCAAGCTCGCACGGCTGCAAGGAGGAGCCAGCTCCAAAACAGAGAACGAGCGAGAACTCTGTGATTAAGAAAACAGATTCGCTAATTACGCTTTCAAACGTGGTAATTTGCTGAGGATAAAGTATCTATCAGGAGCAGTCAGGAGCGCTGCACTTTGAAAGGAAACACAGGCCGACCCTTTGACCCCACCCCCTCTACCCTCTTCCTGTAGGCAGACATGTTGGTTCCAGATGTGGTCTAACTGCTGCAGCCCCCCACCCCCACCCCACCTCCCACTCTGCTCTCGACCCTCTGACAATCCACCAACCCGTCTTGCTCTCGCAGGCCTTCAGCCCGATCTGCGGATCTTTTCTTGGAGTTCTAATCTGTCCTGTGATTGGAACTACGTGGGGCACGTGAAGCTAAATTGGAGCGCTCTTAACTGCTATCTGATCTGACCGCGGCCACAAGAATTTATTTGCATGCTGGATGCATTAAGATAAGTTTTACTATGTGTGGCCAAAAGGTAATTAATATAAAAAGTTTCCTCGTTGGTTCCAAAACCTTTGAGTTCATCATCACAGATGACTGGACTTGAGTTCAGACCTCTGAATGAAATCTGATTATTTACAGAAACTTGATGGGTGGCAAAGAGTTTAAGGACTAAAAAACATGAAATTGTAAAGATGCTTTTTGATAATACACCTAAAAAAAAGTCTAATAGTTTCTGACAACTCAGATCAGAACTTGTGTCATTTGATGAGCTCACCCTTCCTCAGAGTGATCCGGTGAGGTGTGGTTCTGTCCTGCGTTACTGATGAAATTTCTTATTTCGTTAAAGTAGGAGTCCTCTTTGTCGTCCAATATGGCGCTGCCGCTGTCCAGTTCAGACTGCGGGGACGACATCGCAGTTCCTACGAAACAAAAAGAGACAAAAATGGTTTTACTATTCGATTATGATATGTCAAAAAATGAGTGCAAATTATTTTCTTCCAGCTGAAAATAAAGCAAAGTAATCTTATAACAATACACCAAGTAGCAGGAAGCTGCGATCTTTCAAAAATATTCTTGATCAAAATATCTTCACATTTTATGAAGGTCTTTTAAGGTTTTTTCTTAATTTGGAAGCTTGTTTCCTCATGTTTTTTTATTTTTATAAAATTTTATTTTCTGTCCAAAGTTTGTACCTGACATGATTTGCAGTTTCTGCTTAAAGGGATATTCCACCCAAAATTGAAATTTTGTCTGCTGACATATTTCCCAGAGTTAGATAAATGGGAAAAAGCATTTTGGAAGCAGCGCAGTAATTCTCCTGATCAGTTAGTCTGCTTTAGTTTAGCTTTAGCTTAGCATAAACAATGGAAGTGAATGGCAGGTACTGCTAGTAGAAAATTATTAAAGCTGGTTAAGTAGAAAACAAACATCAGGCCTACAAACCTACCGTACCAGCTTATGCAAAATGTAAGAAGTGATGTTTAAAAACATAAAAGGCAATTATTACACATCAACAATCTGAAACAGGAAGTGAAAGATGACCCATCCTATAGTTGGTCATCTGAATTACTCATATTCATTTAATGGCTCTTTGTTCATGCAAATGTAGCTATTATATTAGTAAAACTGTTGATTTAGATTCAACAGCTTGCGATAGACACAAAAGCCCAAAGACACTATATAAAAGTCCTTTTTTAACCCTTATACCCCCTTAGTGCATTTTTTTGTGCTCAAAGAACAAAAACGTTAGAAAATGAAAGGGTTATATAAGGATTAATGTCCATTATGTGTAAACTCAACTTAAGTTTATCCTTTCGATTTAAGAGTATTTTAATGATTCATCAGTCAGAATGAAATGAGTTAACAAATAAACAAATGAGAAATTTCTGTGAAAATGTTTGGGAACGTAACAAAAATCAGTAAAAAGTAGCTAAAGTCCAAATAAAAACCTTTTAAAGACCTCCAGAGCTCGGGGGAGTAAATTTAACATAAAATAGATAACAAGAGCTGATTGAAAATCAAATGACTGGAAGACTTTTTGACAAAATCAAATGATAACAGTGTTTTTTTTCAGTTATCCTTTACATTTCTGTTAACTAGGAGTCTGATCTGCTCACATTGTGTGGTGTGTTTAATGATTAGGACGTCATAATGATCATAAAGCAGCACCTGTAATTTAAACTTCCTTTTTTAACATTTTAACCACATTTCAGGGAAAGATAGGCAGGATGTTTCTGTTCTACCTGTAGTTAAAGTAATAATTATAAACGTTTTCAGGGGAGTAAAGCTTTATCTGTCTTGTGCAAAGATCATTTTTGTCACAAACATTTCATTTTTGATGCTGAAACAAAAATCTTTGCTGATAACGGCTTTATTGTTTGATAAAGTGCGGGTTGTGTATGATGAAGTGTCAGCCGCCTCTGCTGCTTTTGGCTTCTGTCCACTTGTTCTGCTGATTCAGTCAGAGTGATGCAACCTATCAAACCTGTGAGTTGTGCTGCTGATGAAAGCAACTCATTCCAAACCAAATATTTTTAGCCACTGCAGAGGTCGATGGCAGATTTATATAATTTAATTTCTCAGCCTCCAGATTGTCTCAAATCATGAGTAAATTATGTTTTACGATAAGGATTTATGCACCTCACAAGTCAGCAAACTGCCTCTCATTTTCTCTGATAAAATGCACCATTGGGCAAGATCTCCATAATCTTTACAGCTCACTCCTCACCTGACAGATTGCCGTTCTCGTGCTTTTTAAGGTGACGGTCGAGGTTGGTCTGCTGACCGAAGCAGCGGTCGCATAGGTGGCACTTGAAGGGTTTCTCCTTGTTGTGGATGTTACGAATGTGGCGCTGCAGGTTGGATGAGATGCTGAAGGAGCGGTCGCAGTATTTACACCTGCAGAGAGAGCAGAGGCCTTAAAGAATCATGAAGTGAGAACGACACCCTGTGGTCAAATCTGGGTACTGCAGTCCAATTTTATGAACAAAAAGTTACTTTCTCACGTCGAGTGAGTTTCATGGCTGTTACTAGATGACGATCAAAGATGAGTCATACACAGTAAGTTGATAAGTAGATAAATACATTTCACTGTAATATCGAGTTGTTGGTAGAGTTAACTAAGTTTTCTAATTCACTGTTAGCCTTTATCCTTTTTTACCCGATATTAGAGTAAAACAAAAAGAGGCCGTGGCTTCTTGCTGCCGGATGGTGTCAAATTACAAATACTGACACAGACTTAGCAACCCTGTAGGCCTAAGTATGATTTGCTCTGGAACCAGGTAATATGGAGGCAGGACAGATTGTAAACAAAGACTATGTCCCTCTTTGGCCTTTTTAAATGGAGAAAAACTGACAACCCCCCCAGCCGGCTGAGAATGAAATGTGTTCCAATTAGGGGTGGAACACGATTAAAAATATTTATCTAATTAATTATTCTTGATTAATCACATTTTAATCGTTCAAGACAATTTGCAAACAAGCAATTTTTTAGCAAAAATAATGTCAGTGAGGCACAGATGACAATCCCACACTTTAGTGAGTATATCTCTTTAACCACAAGGTCTATTTGATTACTTTGGTCTCATTATAAAGGTAACCATTGTGGGATTTGTTGGGATGTGTAAATATTAGTATATGTGTTATTGATGATGTGTAAATGGAACACTGTAAATATTGTGTACTGAACGGAACACTAGGTGGCAGCAGAGCACTGCTAATATATATATAGAGGTGTAGTGTAGAGTTCAGGGGAAGTTCTGCTGAGAGTTACAGAATAAATGCTGCTTGTCCCTCCTGCTGTAATGAAGTTCATATGGATAAAGGGACTGCCTGCCTGCTTTCTACCAACTAGAAAAACATAACAGTAAAAAAGTTGATTTTCTTCCACTCTTTTCTTCACGAAGAGCGATTTGTCATGATACATTTAATTGTAGTTTTAGTTGTGTTCGAAGCACGTAAAAAACTTTATATGGTCTTGTAGCACAGGCTCTGCAGTCTTGTTAGAGGTGCAGCTTGATGATATTTATTGATATATAGGGCAAAAATTGTGATGCTAAACTTTTCCGACCCTCAATTGGGGGATGCTCTGGCTCAAATAGGTACATCTTTAACAAGTTATTTTTTCTAATTAAATAATTGTAATTAACACATTAAATTCCCACCTCTAGTTCCAATGTAACATTCCTTTCAATATGATTAGACTGTTTCATGACTATTTCACTGTAAAATTCTTACAAATTGTACCTTTAAAGAATGAAGTCATTAATAGTAACAAGTCAGACCTGCACAATGAAACAGACCCCACGGTTTCTTCCTTGGAAAACATAATGGGATACATAATGCAGACGCACACACACACACACACACACACACACACACACACACACACACACACACACACACACACACACACACACACACACACACACACACTCCTTCAGATGGTCCCAGCAGACCTACAGTCTCAGACATGATGGAGGAGCTTGTTTAAGGTGAAACAGCTTTGCCTCTTATCTCCGGCCAGCACAATAAAATTACATTCTTCCCTCACAAAATAAGCACGCAACAGATTTGGTTCAGACCCTGCAAAATTAGGCTCTCCTGCCAAGTTTCTTCATGCAAAATTATACGAGAAGATTGCATCTTTTCTTTTGGAGGAATTAGCTCGCTCGATTGGCTATCCCTCAGGAACACTCTCGGTTATCTCCACAAGGATACAAAAAAAAAAAAAAAGAAAAAACTACAATAAACAGCGGCGATCTTTAATGACATGCCAGTATGTGGAGAGCAGGGTATCAGGCCAGGGTTAGAGAAGTTTAAATCTGTCTTTGTCTCTCCCCTGTGGTCTGCAGACCTCCTCTAAACTTCAGGCCAACATTCCTCCACCTTAGTAACTACAAAGCTAAGAGGCTCTCATCAGGGTATAATCATTACTTAAATACAGTTAATTAACAAAATGAATATCTACATGCACACTGAGATGCTAATGCATGGTTGCTGATGCTTTAGATCCTAGTCTTAAAGTTTTAAAAACACTTTTGTGGACTTGAAGAAAACTGTGTCTGGTCTCATAACTACAGCTCTTGTCTCACGCTCACACCCTTCCCACCAGCTCATTCTGCCACCCAGATGAGGATAATAATTAGAATTTATTAGGATGATTATTTCATTTTCTGCTTATTTTTTTGCTTCATGGTTTGTTTTTATCTAAACAATAGTGTGTGAGAAACAGAAAAGGGTAGAGCTAAATAGATTTACCTGTACGGTTGTTCTCCTGTATGAGTTCTGAGGTGACGAGTCAGGTTGGCAGAACGAGGGAATATTTTTCCACAGTATCTTAAAAGAATAAGAAAAAAAAAGCTTTTAAAAGTGTTTTTTGTAGTGCTGCATAAAGTAATCAGTAATTGCTTTCTGCAATGGTTCATCAGAGTGAAAAAATGTAAAGCCATGATAAAGCTGATATGGAGATTATTAGTGATAAAGAACATGGTTACCTGCATGTGTAGCGCTCCTTGCCTTTGCGCAGCAGCGTCTCTGGAAGCGTGGACGGTGGGGCTCTGAAGTCAAACATGGAGGGAACGGAGCGCAGCAGTTCACTGGACTCCGGCTTCAAGGAGCTGAACGTCTCCAGCTTCTCAGCCATGCTCTCAATAGCTGTCATCTGTGGAAACAGCAAAGATGAGGAGTTACATCATCGTTTTGCAGAGTCATGACACAAAAATAGAAGTTACTTTTGTTTTCTTTTAAATTATATTCAATAGATACCAGATCTGTTCCAGAAAGTCTGCTTCAGAGTTGTTATTTATCAGGTTTTTAATACAGGAAACAAAAAAGTTAAACATTAGGACCATTTGACTGAAGATCATGACATTCTACTCCTAATTTCTTGACTGATGTCTAAGAGTTGGAAAAAGTGAAACAGCTTTTTGGTGAATTCTTATCGTGACATTCATCAATGATTCATGCATCACAAGGTGAAGTAGCTGGTATGAGGAATGTAGGGTGTATCTGACACTGATTCATAACTTTCTCACACACATAGAGAACAGTTGGTGGATGGTAGTAAACAGTTGTGCAACTCTGAAATCAGTCAAAACTCGTTTTCTAACAAATAATCAGAGGGTATGCATGCAACACACACACACACACACACACACACACACACACACACACACACACACACACACACACACACACTGAAACCAATCTACTAATGAAACTGAACATTTACTTTCATCAGAACTCTCCAAGGAAATACGTGTGTTTGTGTGCTCGTGCACATGAACGACAAGCTATGAGCCGTGTGGTGGTCTTAGTTGATTAACCGCACTCAATATGTAAAACAAAAAATATATGAGAGAGAGAGAGAGAGAGAGAGAGAGAGAGAGAGAGAGAGAGAAGAATTTGTAACTGATTTTTATGTGCATGTGTGTCCAGAGCATGTGCGTTCTGGCACGTGTGGTGTGTGTGAGCTCAGTGTGCATCTGTGTGTTGTCAGATACATGCCTGTGTGTGTGTGTCTGTGCCTGTGTGTGTGTGTGTGTGTGTGTGGCAGAGGAGTGATTCATGTCCACTGCTGGGCTGTAAACCATTCTGTGCACAATGTGGGCAGACAGCACATTCGTCAATATGAAAGATGTTGACATTACTGATCAAGGGCCAGACACGGGTAATAATGATATCGCTGTGCCGAGAGGGGCGGGATGGGGGAGGAGCGGGGGCTGGAGGGGGAGTGAAACTAGAGGGAGAAGGGGAGGGAGGTAAGGGGTGGGGTTGGGGGGGTCTCGGTAGGCCGCAGGGCCTGTCAGCCCATCTCAGACACACACACACACACACACACACACACACACACTGAGTTTCTTCCCCATGTTTTAAAGGGGGCCGCACAGATTTGCATTGTTTTACGTGTTTTGAATTTTCAGCCTGTTTCTTCTTCTTATTTCAATAAGGCAACAAATCAGTGTTGATTCGGGTCCTCCGCTGGAGCCCTGCTCCCACTCTGACATTCCATCTCCTGCTTTCACCCCCTGTCACTCTCAGGCTGCACGCCAACAACGACAAGACGGGGGAAAAAGAAAAAACACAGGAGGAGAACTGGAGAAGAAGAACAAGATGACGGGCTTGATGATAGGGGGGAGGAAGGGAGAGGGAAAGGGAGGAGGAAGAAAAAGGTGAGCGAGAGAAAGATATTGAGAAAAGAACATGCAAACAAGACAGAAAGAAAAAGCGAGGAGAGTCTGGCGAAAGAGGAACTGATGGCTGATGGATGGTGGTGGAGTTCAGCGTTGGGAGCGGCTGATTAGGAGTGACGGCCGAGTGTAAAGTTCCCGCCGCAGCCGTCGACGTTCCCACTGAGGGAGGATGTGGAGTGTCAGGTCTGTTTGATTATGAATATGCCGGTGCTGCACGCCATGAATCAAAGCGCAACGCACAAGAGAGCAGGAGAGCGATAGAGACTGAGAAAAAGAAGAAGAGGGGTGAAATGAAGAATGAAGACGTGACGAAGAGGGAGAATAAATGCTATCTGTTCCCTGAACGTGTAATTCACTGGCTCTTTCTACGAACAGAGAAAGTGTTCAGTTTGTCTGACTCGCTCATTGAGAATCCATAAATCTTTGCAGCATTTAGGCCTCTAAAGCTGTCTGCAGCATCAAGCCCGTTCAACATCTTTGCTGCTCCATCTTGGCTCCATCTACTGGGGAGTTCTGACCCACACTCAGCACACAGGATTCAGTCAAGAGCTAAATCTGTTTAAGCTAGGCCTTGTTGTGAAAATCCATGTCACCCTGTATGCTTGTTGTCAGTTATTGATCAAAGGTGAGAAGGGATTAGTTTTTTTAAAAGCATGTTAACGCTCACGAAGCCATTCGTGCATGTTATAGTGACAGTGTTAGCATAATGCTGGCTCAATCTTCTGCACAGGATCTTCCTTCAACAAGTCAAATGAATGATTCACAGATCCCTTTCAAAAGATCAGAGCAGTAATCACCAGTCTGCCACAGGTTACTGAACTCCTTATAGACTTTGAGCCAAGTTCATTAGGCCACTGTTTGACCGTCTACTCCTGAGTACTGACCCAGACCCCTCCCACACACACACACACACATGAACACTCAAACACACACTTCCTGAAACCCCCTGTCCTCCCCCTGTGGGCAGCATGTAAGCATCTGTGAGCTTGCTTGTTGCTGTAGCGCCGCTCTGGGACCAGCAGTTGATTGGCTATCTTCAGATGTCAGTGATGCTGTTAGGGCCTTAATTAGCGAGATGCATTCTCAATTGTTGATCTTTATCAGCAGCCAGATGTTTGGAGGGAGGTTCTAACCTCCCGCTTCCCCGAGAAAATCCCAGAGAGACTGTTACCCTTTCCTTGATGCAGCCACCCCCCCGCCCCACCATCACCACAAACATCTACCAACACAACACCTAACATTCATCCCCCTAACCATTTTGAAAACGTCATTCTCCAAATGAGCAAACATTTGGGTGCAGCTCAGCTGGAAATTCCCACCTCAAAGCTTTTGAAAGATGTAAACAAATCAGATGGGCAGGAGATTTACTTATGATATCATGTAAAGCAAAAAACACAGGGACTTTTGCTAAATCGACACAAAAATATGGTCGTAACGCTGCCAGTGCATGATGGTGACAGACTAAAGCCATGCGAGTGCTTGCCCATGCATTTGCTATGGATTGGGCTCTGATTTGTTAGAGGAGCAGAGCTGCAGGTTAAAGAGTAACTTACCCATGTTCTCTGATCTGGCAAACGAAACTGAAGGACGGAAGAGAGGAAAGAAAGAAGGCAGTCAGAAAATGAGAAGTTGTGCATGAATCAACAACTTTTGATTGGACTCACGTTGGTACCCAGGAAGGGGGGTGTTGGGTTTGGGGGCTAGCAAACTTTGAGTAATTGCCCCGTTTAGTACGGGGGTTATAGGAGGCTCTTACCGTTTCCAACACTTCCTCGTGTTTAATAAGCTCATTATAGGAGGATAAAAATACAGTTGTAATGTGTAATCTAACCCAATATGTCTTAGTAAAACATCCTGCCAGGAAATCCTAAGATGAATCACCAAAGCTTTTGAGAAGAAATTTCATAGCAACCTCGTTTTGTAATATGTTGCTCACAATTGAGTCAGGTGACCAAAAAAACAAGCCCCCTCAGAACTACAGAAGGGCCTCTTTCTTGGTCTGGCTAGGACCCATGCAAGTCTGGTATTTGTGGGAATGATTTGTGTGTCCAGACATCATAAAGTCATAAAGATGGCCTAAGCACTCTGTTAGTGTTTCTAGTGATAGGACACCTCATTAAGGCGTGTGGGACGACCATGTGGCTGCTTCAGGCTGGGCCCGTGCAGCAGTCTGGACAGGGGACATAAATCAGACAAATGAAACAGCCTGTAAAAACCAGACCTGAAACTGCCTGAAAAAAAGGGAGGAGAAAAAAAATCATAAGCCTGAGAAAGTGGTGTTTTCACTTTCCGACGAACCGTTCTCACCCGCGGGGGAAGATTGGACAAATGATCGTCCAAGCAGCGTGTTATCCGTGCACACACACATACACACACATGCACACACTTTGTAGAGTTTAATGCTCGGAAATACTTATAAAAAATACTCAGGGACAGCTATCATTACCTTAAGAGCATATCACTTTTTATATCATAATCAAAAACACATTAGAGGAAGATGTGTCACAATGTGTCCTTTATTTCTGCCACATCTGTTTTAGATAGCCAACAATGGGCTGCACAGTCAGTAGCTTGTATAACACTGGGAGCACATACAGAGTCTTAGTAATCTGGTTTGGCCAGCTTTGGACACCCATGGTGAATCATAATGTTCACTGACTCTTTCAGTGCCATTCTGTCATATCTGTGAATGTAGCAACGATTGTAAGAGTTTTGTATACGCTGACAAGTTTAAAGGTGCAATATGTGAGAATGAAGTAACAATGACATCCTGTGGTCAAATTTGGTTACTGCGCTCCATTTTTCTAAGCAAAAAATTCCCTTTCTCACTACTGTACTGTGTGTTTCGTTTCGTTTCCAGTTACGAATCAGCATCAGAAGATTCTAGATGACAAGCAAAGACGAGTCATACACAGTAAGTTGATAAGTAGATATTGTCATATCTGGTGTTAGCACTATTGAGTGTTTTACGGCAGGGAGCACTTACTACACTTATTTCGGTAATATTTTTCCAGTATTGGAGGAAGTGTGGTTGTTTGCGTCTTGCTGTTAGCTTGGTGGAAGTGAAACACCACGATTGACTCATTATTAACTTCACACACACATTTCCAGTGGCGGCTCATCCATAGGGGGCGCTAGGGCGCCGCCCCACCAGTCTCACAGGAAGAGGAAGAAGAAGAGAGGAATCACACAATGTATTTTAAAAAACATAAAATTTAAACTAAACGATCTATACACCATATGGGCTGTAAGTGCTGTGTGTAATCTGCATTTAATTGTAGTTTAATAAAGTTAATACTTTTAACACGGCCGAATCGTCGACGTACTTCCTGTCACGTGTCCTCTCGCGGGCGCAGCAATCTTTACCATTGACTTAAAATGGGCTAACTGGTGCATGCGCACTGGATCCCCAACGACAAGGAATAGGAGAGCCTTTGGGCGCATATGGTTGCGATCGCAAACGGGGGAAGTCTGCTCAGATCAGGGGAAGGATGCTGATTGGTCAGTTCACCCAGCCCAGACAGAACCGTAAAATTCTCCACAGGCTAGTTCACCGTCCTTTGTTGTTGTGGGGCCGCTGCTAACGTTGACTATGGAGAAAACTAGTAGTTTCATCTTTTTATCATTGGATTCTACGAACCAAGTGGATTTTTTACTATAAGATGGATTATTTTGACCAGCAAGCTTTTGACTTCATGAAAATAGCTTTGTTTTGCTTTTCATTTAGCAGTCATTGGGTGGTGTTGAGGTAGAAAATGTGGATTCTATCGTTTAAAAGAGCCTCTTCCTGTTTAGTGTGTGTGAGGTTTGCATATATTGGTGAATATGAAGCATGTTTTTGGAACAATTTTGTTGCTAACTTAGCAACAAAGTCCGTCAATTTCAAGTTGTGTGACGCATAAGAATGGTGATTTGGCATTCCCTAGTGGTAATATGTGGTTAGCGCATCTGAAAAACTGACCTGCAAAATGAAGAAAATAATGATCGTTTATATAGCGCCTCTCAAGAGAAAAACCATTCACAAGAACTAACATAAAAAAAAAATGTAAAACCCAAAAAAAAATTCACCAGCCGCCACTGCACATTTCACTGTAATATTGAGTTGTTGGTGATTGAAAATGTAGCTTGAGATATTTTTAGAGTTGACTATTTATTTCTAATTCACCGTTAGCATTGTTAGCTCAACATTAGCCTCTAGCCTGCTTCACCCAATATTAGAGTAAAACAAAAGGATGCCATTGCTTCTTAGGGAGTTCAAGAAATAACTTCTGGGTCGCTCCTGTTTACTAGCTTCGGTTCTTTAAACAAATCTGAAGCTTTTTGTCTGCCGGTGTCAAATTACAAATGCCAGCGCTGCAGCGTTAGCTCGGCGCAGACTCTGCAACCTTACGGGCTCACAGATTGTCAAATTACCACGTCCCTCTTTATTTTCTGTTGAAAGGAGAAAAGACAACCCCCCAGCTGGCTGTAAAGGAAATCTGCTTCAATGTAACCTTCCTTCCAACACGATTGAGACACTAGACTGTTTTGTGATTATTTCACTGTAGAATTCTTACATATTGCTCTTTTAATTTATTTGAACCTCTTACCCAATAAATCTGACTATTAAAACCATCTAAGGTCAGTTTTATCATAAATATACCTCTAAGTACCCTAAGAGATGATTACGTTCCTAAATACACCATGGTCAGGACCTACCTGTGGATGGAAAAGGAAGCCTGGAGCTGGTCGCATGTATTTGTCTTTCAGAGCCTCAAACGGATCGCTCATTCTCCTCTTCTCAACCCTGCTAATAGTAGATTTCTATTAGCTCTTAATGAATGTGGAGCAGCAAATTTACAAACAAATCTATTCAATTTTGCTAAATCAATAACATTTAGAGAATGAAAATTCATTTGAAATATTTCTACATTTTAGTAAGAAGTTAAATGGGTCACTGGGAATAACAATACCTGTAGATGGGGTCCATGAAAAAAGGGGTGGGTCTGGCGTGCTGTAAGGAGGAATCGGCTTTTTGAATTTCCACCACTCTCTTTTCTTCATAGCTTGGGTTCTTTTTAGCCTCCTCCTGCTTTGGAATACGTCCACGACTCCTAGGCCCAAGACTCAAGTCTAGTGGTTGATCTTGACCAGTAGGGTGAGAGGCCTCTAGTTTGGAGGAAGCAAAAAGAGCTAACTTTTCCTCCTTTCTCTTTGTTGTCAGGTCAAACGGCGACTCAGATGAAGACTTGGTCTGGGCCTTTTTGCTGTCTTCTCCTGGTGATTGGGGCTCACCCTTCAGGCCTGTTGGTCTGAGATCCCTTTCTGGGAAAGGGTAAACTGGTGGAGAGAACGCTGGGAAGAAAGGCAGTGAAAACATGGAAGGGTAGGGCAGAGATCCAACCTTCTTTTCTTGTAAGCTAGCGAGCCCAGTTGAGCCAAAGTACTTCTCAGCAATAGAGGCGATGGCCTTAATAGAGTCATTCACAGCTCCCGTTACAGCTGTGTGTTCGTCCAGTGAAGACTGGATAAACGAAGGTCCGGGAAAGTCTTTGCTAGCACTTTTGCTAAAGCCAGGGCTTTGAGGGACGCCCTCACGGGCCTTTCTCTTGGGACCTTTGCCGTTTTCTCTAGCAGCTCCCCTCTCCCTTTCACTGTCCATATCACTCTCAAGCTCGGAGCCCGTCGTGCTCTCCAGATCACTTCCACTTGGTGTGCTGACGTCATCCAGGTCGCTGCTTTCAGAATGGTCACTCTGCTTGTTCCGCTGCTTTGTAGCTGAAGATGAACCCTGATTAAGGAGCTCTGAGTCTGGTATCTGACTTCCGGGTGAACTGCCATCTTTACGTAGAGCCTTCAGCAACTCCTGAGACTCCAGAGCACCTGGGCTTGAAGGAAGTAAGGGGCTTTTACTCAGCTCTGTACCAGGCCCCGCAACAGGTACATGAGCTGGCTGTCGGACTGGAGATGTGGTGGCAGGAATGAGTGGTGGGCGGTGATAGAGTCCAGAAGGAAACAAGCCAGGGAAGCTGAACGGAAATGCCGGGGCTGCAGGAAAGGTTAGGCCACTATGGTGGCGGCTAGCCCCAAAGTAATCAGCCAGTCCAGCACTGCTGTGGCCAATTGCAAGGGCTGATTTGTCCAAGCCAGGGGTGCCAGGTAGTGGCATACCCTGGGCAAACAGTCCCCCTGCTGTGAAGTGATTCTTTCCCTCACAGAAGCGCCGATGCTTGTTGAGGGATGAGGTGGTGCTGAACATTTGTCCGCAGTCCTTGCACTTGATCTGCGTGCGGCAGTCAGCGTGCATGCGCTTGTGCCGGCAAAGGTTAGAGAACTGGGTGTAGGACTTGTGGCATACCTCACCTGCAGGGACATGGAGACATATGTACAATGTATCAGCCCCTATGACACACTGACAACCAAACACACACACCAAATAACAACACATGATGACATATTCTTAGTTAGTCAGCTTCAGGATGACTAAATACAGTCTGAAAGATAATGCTGATGTTCCCATCAATACTCTATTCAGATCCTGGAATTGTACAGGAATCTTTTCGGTTGACGGTGTGAGTCACCAGCTGCCACTCATCACCTGGACATCAAACCAGATTCCCAGGAATCTTTAGTCCCATTGTCCTCTCAGGGACGCTCACAGTGAGTCCACAAACAATCACAAACAGTCATGTGGACATGCAGCCACATTTGCTACATTTTCACATAACACAAAGAAAATGAATCACGCACACAAAAACACCAACAGACATAAAGATACTGACACACACACACACACGCACACGCACGCACGCACGCACGCACGCACGCACGCACGCACGCACGCACGCACGCACGCACACACACACACACACACACACACACACACACACACATTCTCAGCCACATGCAGTACAATGGCTCTATTTTAAGTTTGTGAAGGAAGCGGAGTTGAATGAATCCTATCCTGCAGTCCAGTTCCCAGGGACAGGTCCCACGTCCTCTGCTGCTTCTCTCCCCAGCCCCCCCAGCCCCACTCCCTCCACACCTCCTGGAGTCAACCCTGCAGCCGCCTCTCACCTTGTCCCCATAGCTGAGGCCATGTCATCCTGCATAAAGTGACCTTCCCACAGGCAGTTTTGTATACAGGTCCGTCACTCTGTCTGGCACCAGTTTCCATCTTTCTAATCAATCTGTCAACTTTATCTAATATCTGTGGACGACTTTGCTATCCTGGTGAAAGAGTGCAAGGAGGATACTGCTTTTTCTTGTCTGGCTTCACAACAGTTAACATCAAGAAAAGACTTTATGAGATTCAACTGAGTTGATTGATCTCAAGTTCTCTTTGCTCATGATGTCATAAGTCTAGATGAAGGATCAGGAAGTAGCAAGGCTCACATTTTGATTGCGCTTCAGCACACTTTGGATGGCTTCCAGACACAAGGTGCTCGGGAGGCAATTCAAGAACACACAGAGGAAGAGGAGAGAAAAATATCTGGGAAGCAGATTTATGTAAACAGCTCAGAAGAACTCCAAATGATTGTTCACTGAACCAAGAGTGGGAGTTATCCAACCAAAGGAGTTAATGAGTAAACAAGAGTCAAATCCTTGCTATTTTTTCAAAGGTGTTGAGCACCAGATGAATATCTTTAAAGCCGTACTATGCAACTTTTTTATATTTTTAAATCATTTTCTTGAGCCAGTATGTGCTAAAATGTGGAGCTGACATGCTTAGCATTGCAGTCTGCTTCCAGCATGTTTCCTGCATGTTTTAGATCATGAACACAGCTCATTTGTTTGATCTAGTGATGAACCGCTCCTGTAGACACTAATGAAGGCTGAGGAGACATTTCAGCAGTTATATTAAGGTGTTAAAAAGATAAACGCACAGCGAGGAGATAAGTTTCACTTTTGCTTTCACTAACAGAACACTAGGGGGTGCTAAAAGTGAGCCCAAACTGGAAGTTAACGCACACTAGTGTTAGCAGTAGCTTGACCTAGCGTTGCTCTATGGTCAGCATTACTGTGAACAGCATTTATATATGGCTAACACTGAAATGGGTTGGGACATGCAGATGTAAGGAGGTGTGGCTTGCTTATTATGTAATAAACCAGCTTTTGTCAGAACCAACCGTCTCTCCCTCGCCTTTTCAACATTTGCATAGAAAGCAGGTCGGTCACGGCTCTGACTTTTTTAAAGCTACATTTGAACACCCAAGCTGTCTATATTCAAAAACAACACGGTAAATGAGGTTTTAAGCTCTACTACACCTTCCATTTAAATAACAACAAGGGAAAATCAAAGTTCGAGTACCAGAGAGGTATCAGCTCTGTAGGTTTACTTAAACAGTCAGAGAAGATGAATAACCAAAAACTGCCTCGACTGATTTCTGTTAGTGTATTTTTTTTACTAGCATGGCTGCAGGGCTCTGAATAGAGTATAAGAAAAATCTTTTGACCATAAATCATAAAACTGACATTTATAGACCAAAAAAATACACAAGTACTACACACTAACGTGAGCGCTGACGCACAGCATCCATACATTCATCAGCCGTCAATAGACTCAAACTCTTATAAAAGCATCTATCGGAGAACAGATATAATGAGCCAAGTGTTTCCATCATGGAGAAGTGCAAAACACACGCATCCTTGACACGTTGCATGCAGAATCATACACAGAATCATGTGTGCATACAGTCCACTTTCCAAAAAGGCAAACACGTCCTTCAAGAGCAGTCAGTCAAACAAACACTTCCCGCACACACTCTTCAACACATGCTCTTGTCCAGACAGCCATCATGTTTGAAGCTGCTTTGCTTTTTATTCTTTTTTTTCTTTAACACAGCCATTAGTTGTTTTTAGACCTGCATTTTTTTCTGCTGATTACAGCAAATGGGCTTTTCGCAGGGCTGTACATGTGGTTGCTATTTGTGAGGAATGGTGAATGTGGTGCAGCCAGAGGAACGGGAGAAAGAGAGAGAAGGGAATAATGAAGTCTTCGAAAGAGATGCAGTCACTCCTGCTTATGCATATATGTGCATGTGATTTTAGCGTTCACACAGGTTGGTGTGAGTTAGCGTGTGTGGAAAAGATGGAAAGAAAAGGGAAAGGGAGAAGGGGCAGAGGGGAAAGATCAGAACGCTTCAGGGGAAGGAGATTGGATCTCTATGGTGGTGCTGAAAAGTGTGAAAGGTCAAAATGTGTTTGGGTCTTGCTGGAGCTCGCTGATGAGTGGGAACATAAGTGTGTGCTTAAGTCAGAAAGCAACTTAAAAGAGGAAAAAACGAGTGAGCTGTAGCATAAACAGCTGATTGGACTGGATTTCTGTGACAAGTGACATGCTGGAAGCAGTGGAGGAGAATGCTGATACAGAGCAGAAAAAAGACCCCTGAACACTTCATACAAATATGACAAAAAGAAATCAGTGTAAATCCTGTAGAACACGAGAAAAGGCTGATTAAATAGAAATCATACTTCTGCCAAATCATCAGCGTTTCTAATAAAGTCAAGTCAAAACATGTTATTGTTATAATGTACTGAGGAGACTTACATAGGTAGGGTCTTAGTGACTTACACATGAAGGGCTTGACACTGCTGTGGATGTGCTTATGCTGCTTGAGCCCCGACGACGTTGCAAACGTCTTGCCGCAGTCGGAGCAGGCGTGAGCACGAGCCCCAACGTGCTGCGAGCGAATGTGCCTCTGTAGGTTACTGGGGTCTGTGAACACCTGCTGGGGGAAGGAACCACAGAGACCCACGGCGGAGTTATTATCCGATTCTAGAAATAAAATTAGTCATAAAAGCATGAGTGAACATCAAATGCTGCTTTATTAAGCAGTTTCACTCTACCTTTGAGCAGTTTTCACATTCGTAGTGCTTGCCGCTGTCATGTGACATCTGATGTCGGATTAAGTTTGATTTCCAGTTGAAGGCCTTGGGACACTGATCACACTTGTATTCCCGCTCCTCGGAGTGTGACAGGGTGTGAGCCTCCAGGCTTAAGGGAGCACAGAGGAGAGAACAACAGTCAGATTTTTTTTGGTCATAAAAAGGTCGAGGAAGTTATGGATCTGAAATAAATGCGTGTACCTCTGGACATCAGGGAAGATCTGATCACACTCCCTACACTCGTTCAGGCCGTGAGACATGTGGAGGGGCTGCAGATCTTGAGGTTCTTGGGCTTTCAGGTCACTGTCCCCTCCTGTGGACACCAGAATGTTCATGAGCATAAAGATCCTGCACGCTAAAGCAGAGGAAATTATTCATAGACGTACTAATTCTAATCGTATTCATTCCTGACAGGGGCCATGGTGACACAATATGTTGCCTTTATTATTGGCCTGGTTTCTTGTCCATCTCTGTCATACTTTTAGAATCTCCTCCTTGATTTGTTGTTTACAAATGAAGCCAAAATATTCCCCTTATAGGCACGGCCATTTTTATTTTTGGATTAGAAACTTGGTTATTACAGTCCTACATAGGTACCTGTCAGAAATCTCTCTCTCTCTCTCTCTCTCTCTCTCTCTCTCTCTCTCTCTCTCTCTCTCTCTCTCTCTCTCTCTCCCTCTCATTCTTTCTCACTCTCTCATTCTCACTCTCATTCTCTCTCCCACTCTCTCTCCTTTCTCCTCTCTCTCTCTCTCTCTCTCTCTCTCTCTCTCTCTGTCTGTGTGTGTTTATTTAAGAAATAATGTACATCAAACTAGACAAATCTGTTCATTTAAATTTCCTCATTTGTAGACTTGTACTTTACAGTTTGAGCTCAGTTTTAGTTCAACTCACTCTCTTCAGCTTATTCTGCAGCCTCTGATCTACACAGTATTCAGTCAATCCTCATGTTCATTTAGAGGTCCTCAGATTTGGAACAGTTTTCCATCACCAATACTACTGCTAATGGATTTTAGAGTTTTTAACTCTAAGCTGAAACAAAATAAATAAATAAATAAATAAAACCCTGATGTACACCAGCCTAGCTGTAACTGGAAAATTTGATATTCCCAACATGCACTTTTGTTAATCTCCTGTCATTAGCTCTATTAATCTCTCATGTGCACGTGTATGTGGACTGATTACTTCTATTATTGTTTTCTTTTAAAAGTTCAACCAACAACCAGGTTTGCACATTAGCCTGTGGCTAGAAAACTGCTGTACAAAACAAAAGTTGCACTGTCCTGACATGTAACATTTCCTTTTTGTGCTCTCCTTGATCAAATAAACCTAACCTAAACTAAACTAAACTAAACTAAACTAAACTAAACTAAACTAAACTAAACTAAACTAAACTAAACTAAACTAAACATGAAACAAGACCTGAATTCAGACCTGAGTTAAGAAAAGAAGAGGGGGGCATCCCGCATGGCTGCTTCTGGTGGTCCAGCAGCTGGTTGCGGGACTCAAAGTTCTGGTCACAGTCTTCACATCGGTACTGTCTCTCCTCTGCAAAGAAGAGGATGGAGCGAGTTAGCATAATGAGTGTTTCAGTGTGTGTTTAAATGTGAGTGTGTTTGATGCGGACCGTGAATATCAGGAGCCATCGTGTCACATGAAAAATCTTCAGCCTTCATGAAAAGCAGGAGCTCCTCGCCAGGAAAAATCTCTCTGGTGACTTTATAGAAGATCTGAAACACACACACAAGATTTTTAATGGATTTTGCTATCAAATGTCTACAAGGTATTTTCAGTGTAGCTCTGTACAAATATACACACGAGCACACAACCTGGCTCGGCTCTGAACATGATTGTGGTCCCACAGCTACCACAGAGGGTCAAGGTATCCACGAGAATGTACACAGCCATTAAGTTGTAATTAATCACCTTGCAAGACATCAGTTTTCACAAATATGAAAGAAAACACAAACAACCAATCACGCAGAATAAACACGTCTCACAAAGGCACACAGTTAAATGATGTTAGGAAGGGAGTGGTAAATGACTGTGTGGAGGGAAGAGTTGAGCAAGTTTCTAAAAAAACAAATTTATTCTTGACGTGCTTTTACAGTTTCACTTAAATCCATTCATCAACAATGCTTGCACATTACAAAAGCATCCCAGACATTTACAGGGAGGGCGGGGGTGAGGTGGTCACATTAAAGAATCAGCTGAGAGACCCTTCAACTGTGAAGCTTCCCATGGACACACAATAGCCTTTCTCTGTGAAACAATCACATGCGGGGTTATTCTGGGCACGCTTTGGACATTTAACATGTCAACTTCCTTGGCTGTGTCAACATGACAATGACGATGGAGGAATTTATTAGAAATGTGACAGGAGGGGAGGGAGAGTACTTCTGGGAAGGCATGGGTCACAGGTAGAGACCACTCATGAGGGGAATTGTTGAATAAGACTGCAGCAGCATCAGAGCCACAATGGCACCGCATTAAGACTGAGATAAGCATCGTTATCAGATACAAAGATCATGAGGTATTATAGGCTATAACTGTATGTGTCATTGTTCTTATCTAGCAGATGATTTAGAACGCTACATTGGACTCAAAGGATATTCTGTCTAACCTGTGATTGGTGCACTTTACTAGCTGTTGGTTGTATCTGAGCCTCTTTTCTGTCCCAGTTTCATATTTCCAATCAGCAACAGTTTCAAAATCAGACAATCTGCTTTGTGGAACTGGTTCTATTCAGACACATTAGAGGAATTTTCATCATGAACAGACCGTTTCAGGTCAAAGGTCAGGCATTCTCCTTCAGGAGGTTGTTTCATTTATTACGCAGTCATCAAGGTGCAGAAGCAGCAAAGCAGCCACAGACCATCACACTGACACCACCGTGTTTTACTGTTGGTACGATGGGCTTTTTCTGAAATGCTGGGTTAGATTTACTCCACAAACGCCCTCAAGAAAGTTTCTCTTTTGTCTCATTAGTCCACCAAAATTTCTCCAAATATTTCTGGAGATAATCTAAATTTTATTAGTTTGTTTATTTTTTTTGACACAAATGCGTGATGGACCTTTAATATCTTATGACCTTGGCATAATGTGTTGCTTTTTGAGATTTTTTAGCTCATGTTTTTAGGCAAGTTCTGTTGAGGAGCCGAGTTGGTTTTCATAGCTTTTTAATTTTCATTTAAAAAACGCATTTTGCATTTGATACTGAAAATTCTTTGCTGCCACATGTATTTAAAAATAATCCTTTTTTGAAAACCTTTAAAAAAACATCAATTCTAAATTTGGGAATATTTTCCTTCCACAGAGAAAAGTTAACCAATACATTTACCGGTTCGTCACAGAGAGATGCCAAAACCTCATTGTTTCAGTAAAAGAATTGAGGGAACTGGAGTGTGAGGGTTGTTGATCTCTGACATGTTTTACAGCTTGCACCATAAACACACGAGTGTGTGGTGGTGGACTAGTCCATTAGAAAGCATGCATGCTCACACAGGCAAACACAACCAGGACATCACTCCTGTGAGGTCACAAAAATATTGTGATTCAGAAACAATCAGAAGGCGGCTCAAACAGACTTATTGGTCAGGCGAGATTCCTGCTCAGAGACTGATACGTGGACTGAGGTTGGAGGTTGTTTTGGGAAGTGGATGGAAATGGAAAAATATGTAGAGTGAATCAAAAATACTTAAAAAAACAAATATGGAATTAAAACACGAGTAGCTTTGTCATCAGGAAACATGATGGGAAAACACTCAGATCAGTCTTAGAAAGCAGCAGCTAACATGCAAGTTTCTATCAGCAATAATAAGTAAAAAAAACCTCTCCTGGCTTTGAGCCAGATCTCTATATTATAGGAAATAATCACTCTACTCAAAAAGTAGTAATTTGCTTCAGTTTTAAAGACAAACAAGAGGGTGATTACAAGCAGGAGGGGAGTCCCCCTCAACAGCTCCACCTCTTCCCTGAGGGTCACCACAGATAAACACACACACACACACACACACACGCACGCACGCACGCACACACAAACACACACACACACACACACACACACACACACACACACACACACACACACACACACACACACAAAACAAATAGGCAGCAAATCAGTGCAGGGTGGGAGGCAAAGCCTTTGAGGTCATCTTTAGCTCCTTATAGACAAACTAAACACACACACTCCCACAGCAAACAGTGTATCAGCGGGTTAAAGTCATTTGAGGCAACCTTTTACAATCGGATGTGTTTTAAATAAACATAAAAAAAATTAGTTGAAGTGGAGTGTGTTCATGTTATTCATTTAATGTTAGTCTGTGTCTCCTCACACACGTTTACTGTCAAACCCTAAGACACACAGGAGCTACAACTAAGCAGCTTGACACATGGATAAAGTAAACATAGCAACATTTTCCTCATTTTTACCCTGTTATCTGTTAGCTGATACCCAGCTAGCATCAAGCTCCAGTGGCGTCCTCAGAAAGTTTTCATATGGGGGGCCAGAGACAATTTTGGGGTGGCACACTAAATCGTTCCTCATGGTAATTCTGGAGTTTAGCCTGTGGCTGTGAAATGCATTACCCCTTCATTGATTTTCATTAAAAAATAATACAAATCCAACACATTTACCTCAAATTTAAGAAACACAAACACTTCAGAAAAAGACATTTCAGAGATTAATTTGAATATTATTTCCACATTTATTTATTTATTAGAATTTTAGTAGAGTTTAATGCATTTTGCTGCCTTCACAAAAACATCCACAAAAACTACATATATTTATATTTTTGTTTTGAGAATGTCTTTTTCAAATACAAGTTTATTTATTTACTTATTAATTGATTTTTTTTTACAGTTTTACATTTATGTCTTGATTAAAAAGAATTAATTTATGGTTTGTGCAAAAATGAATTATTAAAAGAAGAAGGTCTCGCCTAGGGGGTTGGGAGGGGGGCCATGTCCTACCCTGGCCACCTCTTGGGTACGCCACTGTAAAGCTCACTCCACAGGTGTGCAGTTTACTTACATAAATAGTCAATTTCCAGCGAGACATCTTGTGTACAGGTGAAACTCGAAAAATGAGAATATGGTGGAAAATGTTCATTTATGTCAGTAGTTCAACGTAATAGGTGAGACTAATATATGAGATAGACTGATTCCATGCAAAGCCAAATATTTTAAGTCTTTAACTGTGATGATTATAGCGTACAGCTGATGAAAACCCCAAATTTAAAATCTCAATTACAATATTATGAAAAGGTTCAATATTCTAGACTCAAAGTGTCACACTCTAATCAGTTAATGAATAAAAAACACCTGCAAAGGGTTCCTGAGCCTTTAGATGGTCTCTCAGTCTAAGATGAATTATTCAAATAAATGGATTTTTGCATGACCCCCCAATATTGTGGCCCCTTGGTGGCCCCGACTGAAAAATATCCTAGATCCACCACTGCTTGGAAATAAAAAGGAGGAGTTTTCAACCTTCAGCTCTTCTAATAAATCCACTCTCCTTTAACAATCAATTGTGGTGACTTCTTTATACCCTAATAAGCTTCAAGCTGTTATCTGTGTGAGTAACAATCACCTCCAGTTTACTCTCACTGGGAACGACTGTCAGTGTTTGTCTAATATGCCCCTGAGCCACTTCATCGCACTCAACTACTGAGTGGGAATCAATAGAGCGGATGAGATTAAGGCTCATATCCCTCTGTACTGTCTTATGAAAGGCTCTTCAGGGCCTCGTTGGATGATGTTAATTACACTTTTAATCAATTTTCCATTCAACTGAATCAGTGGAGTGAGGAGTGCAGAGGAAGGTTTTTTTCAAGCGCTAATTGCCCTAATTATCCCAACGACAAAACGGGCTGATCGCAGGCAGATCTGTGCACACTGTGGTTTAGCAGAGCGACTTAGATGGCCAGAAGCTTAAGCAGGTTTTTGGTGTCAGTTATTTAAAATACCTGATTTTCTTTGAGCAGGGTCAAATTCAAACTTTCTGTCGTCTCACTAAAAAGGACGTCATTTTTAACTTCTGAATCTGAATTTTATAGTTAGAATGACACTTTATTAACAGGCTAAGGTTGTTTAAAACAAAATAAGTGACAAAAAATACTAAAACCCTTAACATCTGATTCTTTTTTTACACAAGTTCTTTGCAGATCATTGCAGAACATGATTTTTTTTATGTTTTAGCAAAAGCTGGTTGAAATGTGAGAAATAGAACAAACTAAATTCTGCAGTTTCTCCTTTAATAGAAAAAAAGCATGTTTTCACTCACTCGTCCACCCCCCCTGTCTCTCTTTCTTCCCTCTCTTCTCCTGAGAGCGCCCATAAAGTTTTATGATAAACAGAATTGGGTCAGAAATAAGAGAACGGAGGAGCTCCACTGGAAAAGACCCAGCTCCAAAATAACGACCAACACACCTGGAAATCGCTGTCAATGCAGGACAATGTCCTCAAATAAATCAGGTGACAAATCACTTCTGTCTTATAGCTGGGGGAGAGTTCCTTAAATTTGTTCCTGCAGGGAGATTTAGCAGAACAAGCAGCTCTGTGGAAATGTGAGGATGCGGCGAATGCGTCATCTGTGGTTTCAGGCAGGCTCTGGACTCCGGGCCTCACTCTGAGGCTGTAAAGACCTGCTGGAATCAGGTACCGTGTGTGTGCTTCAACGTTTCCAGCTCGGAATGAGGAGCACGGGGAGTCATCTAAACCTCAATGAACAATTTACAGTCATGCAGCGCACACACACACACACACACACACACACACACACACACACACACACACACACACACACACACACACACACACACACACACACACACACACACACACACACACCAAAACCTGACAGCAGCTTTACAAGACCACCCCATTTAATCTGCTCATTGAAAACACACAGACAGGCATTGTCAGACGCTACAGCGTGTTTTCAAAAACACCAGCGTTGGCCGGAAGGCTCAAAGACGCCACATTGTGCCGTGTTGTGACAGTGTGTGATACTTAACAATCACCTCATCATAGCCATGTCCGTGACACGTCGGCCCCTTACACGGTCGCCCAAGCAGAACCACAGTGCTGACAGCAAGTCACACCTCGAGTCGAGCCGGGCGAAAACGCTCCGTCTGCTTGTTTATCTCCCATCTTCTTACAAGAGCCTGGCTTGCTCTTCTTTCACATCCTCTTTACGAGGTTCTGCAGCTATCTGGTCCTCTTTGCTGAGAGGAGGAACGCAGATGTGTGAAAGAAGGGAAGGAGAGCTTGTTAAATCTCCTCCAAATGAATCAGTGTGTTTAAGATCTGCTCAGATCTGAGTGGATGATGCTCAACGGATCTAGATGGACCACCAGTGAGAAGAGATGACAACCATGCAAGGTAGATTAGGATTTTTGTCATCCGGGTCAAGGGATGGTATGCTCCACACGTGTCAACTAGAGTTTAGGCTCTTGTCTTCCATGCCTCTTGGCATGTTTCTGCGTGGGATTACTGAGATGAAGAGGCCCCCATGTGAGCAGCACGCACCTCTCTACAGCCAGGTGAGCAGCAAAAGGACTCCGACATTCCTGACATATCTTGGAGTTTATATCGCAAGCGTGACCAGGAAGTGAGTGGAACTATCATCCCAAACGGTTGCCTCTGATCGTCCCCTGTGGTCCTTTGCACAATTAAAGGAGGAAAACATGCAGAGATAGTGAGGAGCCCGTGTGGTGCAGCGTGGGAGAAGAGTTGTGTGTGTGTGTTAAATGAAAGGATAAGTGTATCAGATGAAGATCACAATAACACCTTTAACACAATGGTGTGCAGACAGAACAGCCAGTGGAAAATGCCTAAAGGCCTTCTGGGATCTGACTTGTGTTTGAAGAAAGAAGGTTAAAACCTTTCAGACGATTCAGAAGACACATCACCCTTTGGGAATTTCAAACTCAAGTCATAGTTTTTCTCTCGTTTCTTCCCTTTCTTGGGATCAGTTGGAGGAGTCATGTCTTCACGTACCTGATCATCGATCTGGCACGCCGTTAGGTTGTGCTGCGTGGCCGCAGTGGCAAACTGGACGTGCTTCAGCCAGCTCCCTGTGTCTGGTTTACTGGCGTCCACACAGAACTTTACATGGCCTGACCCGTCCAAGATCTGCAGGGAGAGAGAGAAGAGAGAGAGAGGGAGAAAGAAAAAGAGAGAGAGATCAGACTTTGATCAGTATCAGAGCAGGTTACTGTGTCCAAACACGGCCTAACCGCAAAACCTCCCACTGAGAAAAACCACTTAATGTTAGGAGCACACACACACACACACACACACACACACACACACACACACACACACACACACACACACACACACACACACACACACACACAATAAAAACGTATAAAACATCAATGAAGATGTCTGATTTTTATATTTTTTAACAAAGAAAAATGAAAAAATTAAGTGAAAACATTAAAATAGTTCATTTAGTCAAGATTAAAATTGTGCAACTCTAAATTTAGTACTTAAAATGCAAGAAACATTGAACATTTTCATGAGAAAAACATTGTAAAATTCTTTAAAGATCATGTATTTTCATAAACAGATGTAAATAAAAACAGCAAAAAACATAGAAACATTAAATTAGATTTATTTGTTTAGTTTAATTATATTGTGATTCTTTATTTGCCTATCAGTCCAATATATTGTATTTTAAAACAAAAATGATATGAAAAAGAAAAACAATTATTGAGCAAACAAACAGCAACGAAAATTACAAAACGAAAACTGTTTTCCTCGTTATTTTGAAATGATTTGTATTAAATTAAAAATTGAAAGTTGAAATTTGAGATTTAACCAAATCGAATAAAACAAACAAAATGATCATTTTAATTACAACATGAAATATACAATTAAAAAGCTCGTTATGCTCTTAATATTAACATGAATTTAACACATGAATTATTATGCAAATGATCAAAGAGCTGGGATTAAAAATGAGATTTTCCTTTTTGCTCCAGTAGAAACAACATAAAAGCTTTAAAACTAAAGTCCCCACAGCAGAAATCAACTTACTGGGAACAGAAATCAATTGAAGGAAACCGCAGAGATAAGAATTATGAAGACAAGCCGATTGTTAGGATGCAAAACAGAATCGCTCTCAGGGTCACAAATCTGCCTCAGCGCCTTTAGAAAGCTGCCACTGAAGAAATATTTTGGTCATAAAAAAGCTCTTTGAGGGAAGAACCGCGGATCTGAACGTCACCGCCTCCAGATTAATATTTTAACCGCCGAGCTCACTTTGGATTCACCGGTAAGTTTTTTATTTGGTGTTTTTTTTACTCCTGAGTAACAAAAGCTCGTGGTTTTCCTTCAGAAGCTCTTACCGTTCGTTGCAACCTTCTTCCAGGGATGACGGCGTTTTGATCTCAGAAAAAAAGTGGTTCAAACTCCAGTAAAAGATAAAAAAACGTGTCTGTTCAAAATAAAAATAAAAAGATTTTTTTTGTTGCTCCGGAGTTTCCGCGCTCCTCTGTGTCTCTTCGGGTCTCCGAGCCGCAGGACGCGTCTCGCCGGTGCGCTTCTGTCCTCTCCGTCTCCCGGACCTGCTCCGCGCCGCGTAGACAGAGGAAATCCTTTTCTGTCTCTCAGACAGCCTTGTTCTCTCCTCACTGTCCTACAGACACCTCGGGACGGAACTGAGTCCCATCCGGCGCATCAACTCGCTGCCAAGTTGTGCGCTTCGTTTGGCTCGTCCGCGCTTCTCTGTTGTCACCCACCCCCCTCCCTCCTCCTGTCCTGACGCGCCCAGGTGTCTTCTAGTAGCCATTCAACTTTTCATCCCCCCTCCTCCCCTCCATCCTCCTCTTCATCCAGGCGGGGTGTCTCTTCTGTGTGACAGCGGCGGAGAAGTTTTTGGATGTTTTGCGCCCGCGGCGGACAGTTTCGGGTGATGTTTCTCATCCGCGCGCTGTCTCGTAAAGGAGCGACCCGTCCCCGCATCCTTCCACCCCCTCCCCATAGGGGGTCGACTCAGAACGCGGGGCTGTCTGCGCCCCTGTCCTGTCTCCCCCCTTCGGAAGGGACTCCTCTCCGCAGTAAATTTTAAAGTGACAGGGGCTGGAGGTTTGGAGAGGGTGCGCGGGGTCAGGCAGAGGTCGCGGCGGGGCTTCGGGAAGAGACGCGGCTGGAGCACTTTAATGAAGCAGCGCGGTTAATTAATATCCACGTGCTCACAAACTCCTTCCTGAAATTATTCCTGAAACCTAAAAGTTTTTTATTCCTTACTTGTTTTTGTTAGAATAATAAAAAACACATTTTTATTTTACAAAATCTTATAAAAAAGATAAATGAGTTTAATTTTAATCATCAGCTGTTTTTTGCTGACAGAACAATAAATAAAGACATAAATCAGAAAGCCTGCAAATTTTCAAAATATACCTGAATGAATCTTAAAATTAAAAATCCCGAACAGTTTCCTGCACCTGTTCTGCACAACAAAAGTTACACATTCCGTTTTTTTCTTACGTTTAAAATCTAAACAATCATTTATGGGATTATGATAAAACATTAGTTATGATGCATCTTTCAGGGGACGGGAGCTTTGGCTGATGAGAGCAGATGATGATGGATAACTCCTGTCTGTGACATTGACCTTCCCACCCAGATAATGCCCATTGTTTTAGGAAAATCTCCGCACAAATGTGCAGGAAGGACAGGAAAAATCGTGTGTAAATAAGGCAAGACCTCGCCACCGATTCCCATCGTGTCCCGCTCCTTGAGAACCGAGGAGAGACCCCCTGGTCCGCCCGGTCATTGATTTCCTGCCTCTCCTCGACTTGTCCATTGTTGGAAGCCTTTTTAATTTAGCCATAAATTGGGAAAAGCTCAAGTCGAATGAGCTGTTCTATTTTCTTCCTGTCAGGATGAGGGATTTGTTTTATGATGCATTGTGTATTAAATACAAGTAATCTGGGAAAGTGATTGCTCCGCGGGCCCTCTCCGGGTCTGATCGAGGATCCTGGATAGGGAGAGGAGTTTCAGAGTGGTTCTTTTTCCTAAAAAAAGGAGGAAGTGTTTGAAGGAAAAAAAAAGGATAAGCGCACTGTGGTATCACAGGGGGTAAAGAGGGGCAACAGTCAGATCAGACCGTGTCCCCGAGTCAGAAGCAGCTGCACTTCCTTATCCAGCCAGGAGAGGGCGTAATCAACTGACCTGAACTTTTATTTATCACTTAATTTGAACATTTCAGAGGAGAATGTGACACCTGAAATATTTATGAATTCAATTTGTTGCTGATGTGAATCAAATATTGCACACAAAATATATAAAACCCCTGCAAGAATCCATGAAATAGACTGCAATTTTACGACTTAAATATCTATTTATGACACTACTCAGACATGTGTTCTGTTTCATACTTCTAGATGTAGCCGAATCCAAAGTAAAAAAAAAACAACATCACTCATATCTTTGTTTATTCTTATCTTAGCTCCAGAATCAGCTTTCTGATTTATTAGAATAAATTTGTCCGCTTGTTTGGGTTTGTTTGTGCGCAACCTCCAAGGCGTCAAAATCGTTAGATGGGACATGAAAGATGCAGCTGTGGTATGAATAGATTATCACTAACGCTCCCCAGACCGTTCGGGGTGAATTTAAAACACTTGTTCGTTTTAATAAACCGGGGGAGTGATTTGCAATGCGCCGTAAACGCACCATTCCGACAGATGAAATGTTTTATCTGAATTATGCCGTGCGCCTTTTGTCGGAACGACTGCGTTAAAGAGCGGTGTGGAAAAGCTGTTTATCAACAAATTACAAACCAAACAGGCTTCGGGGGACGACTATATCATGCATTTCATACTCTTTTACCATATCTGGTGATGTGGAGGCTGTGAAGTTCTCCAAACGGGCTTGATGTGCTCAAATGGGCCCGTGCGTATTTTGCTTGAGGCTTTTTTTGTTTATGTTAGACGCTCAGTCACGCAAAATCACACGAATAGATAATTTTTTATGATCAAATAAACTTTTCTTGTTCTGGTGGAGCTTCATGATCCAACGCAGCCTTGTTATTTTCTAGTAATAGGTACATAACATTTCTATGATGGCTTGAAGGTGCGTGCGTAAAAGTGAATTTGGATTTTCTTGCGCGCTCTAAAGCTAAGACTTTAGATGGGATGAGCTGGAGAAGAGGAGGATGAAGGGGCCACATGGAAACACTAGGGAAGGCCCTGTGCCGCGCGCATTCCTGCACATCCTCCAGAGGAGCAGGATGCAAAAAAGAAAAGAAAAGAAAATATCACAGCCAAATAGTTCCGCCATTCACTCAGAGACCTCCTATTGACTAAAAAGCTGCATTAAGTCTCCATCAGGAGTTTGTATACAAACGGCCCCCCTGCAGCCTTTGCACCGTTTTATTTTTTCCTAAATGTGACTCAATCAAGTGGTGGGAACTCTTTCAGAGTTCAAAACCAACGGCCAGCTTTCAGTTTGCACAAGTTTATTCTTTAATTAGCACATCCATCAGCCCCCATGCACGCACAATCCTTTAAGTGTGCAACTCGAGGCCGCCATATTAAAGGATAGCCTCCATGCATCCCAATTAGCATTAAAGCTCAAAGGAGGAAATGAGAGGAGAAAAAGGTAAATAAAAAATTTCCTTTGCTTCTGGAAGTGGGCCCGTTGTGAGCGGCGTGTTAATCTCCACCTCAGTAATTTGGTATTGCGAGAGAAGACAGAAGCCCTGCTGCTGTGCCACTGCACTTCATAAATCACTGCTTTATATGGACAAGGTCAGCCCCCTCCTCTCCCCTCTTTTTTTTCCTGAGGGCCCCTCCCGGACCCCTCCGCCATGTTTACCCGGCTGCCCGGGGGCTCTCAGGACCAGACCAGCTCACTTCTAATTACTTTGGATTATTTTCATTTGCCGGGGGTCAGCCAGGCATCAGACACGCAGAGACGGATGATTTTTTGACAAATTCAGCGGCCTGTCAGGAACACGCCTGAATTAGTCATTATGTTGTGGCACATGTATGTCCCTGTTTATTAAAAGGTACAAACACACAACAGTAAATTAGTAATCTTGAATCCTAATCTGCACATTTTTCAGGTTTTCTATTGATTAAGTTTATTATAGAAGTGAAGCTCATTGAAAAATCCAAAACACATCATCATCGTCACTGCAGAATCCTTAAAAACATCAACCACTAAGCTGGAAAACATGATCAGATATAAAGATTTGACTCTTTTCTACATGTTACACAGACTACCTGGACAGACAGTGTTCTGATATCACACCTCAACAACATGGCATTCAATCCCAATTGAAATTCATCAATTTAGGCCCCAATTCATTTGGTAAACATCTAAAGTTGTGGCTTTAGAATCTGGTCTTCTACCGTATTTGACATCAATGGGTTTTAATGTGGTATTTATGTAATTATCTGAAGGATGTACATAGGATGAAACGTTGATGTAAACAGTCAGTAAGTGCATCTGCACTGACTATAAAATGTGTGAACATCTAGAGACTTTGGTCACCTTTTCTGCTATTGCTGCATCCATGATGTTACCTTTTCTTTCAATGTGTTTACATCTTAATTAGTACTGCATAACTTTACCTCATGCTGCTACTTTTAAAAGTATATGGTTTATAAAATAGAGTTTCCAGGAACCATTCATTAAAGTGAAGCACACCATTATCCATTTTTATTGTTAGCTTCACTCAAGCTGCCAGAAACTCATTTGTCTCTGATTTCATCCATTTTTTTTACACCTGATTGATCCTTTTTAGTATCTCCAGTGGTCATTGGATGTTAGTTGAGGTAAAATCCCAGGTAAGTCCCCAGTCCATCACTGAGTCACCAGTTTATCCAACTTACATGTTTTTGGTGTTTGGGAAGAAACCAGTAAACAAGCTTTATACAGAAAGGTCCTCACCAGGAGAGGAACCCAGGACCCTCTTGCTACAAGTCAAGTGTTACCAACCGTACCACCATGTTGCATATTTCAGAACACAAATGATCTCACATTTTTAAATAATGCAACTCTGAAGCAAAAACTAGATATATTATCTGACCTACTGCAACTAAAACTGTAGAGCCACTGCTCCTTCAACAGTAGTTCTCTTTTGCACATGAAAGGTGGCTGTTTGTGACATCACAAACGGGGACTTTTTGAAACAGCTAATTTTAGGCACATATTTCCTAAAAGCAAACACAATAAGAAAACGGATGGACAGAATTTTTTTCACATTTGGAATGTTTCTAGAGGCACATGGCAGCACAAATGGATGCAAAAGCTGAGTTTTGCATATGTCTCCTTTAAATTACTGGATGCCACAATGAATGCAGAGACTGGACTGTGACTGAAGTAGACGTGGGTCTTAGAGAAGTGTCAGTTATGTACACAAAGCAGCACAGGCTGTTGCAGTCATGCACTTCCTCTGCAAAGCCTCAGCACACTGGGCCACACTGTATGCAGGCTATTGGGTGCGATAAAGCTGCACAAGAGTCAAAGGTCACGTTTTTGAAGCATAAATTCAGTAGGTACACAGCTCCTATACGCATGGGACGAACTGGAAACTTAAACAACTCACTCCACTCCACTGTGGCCCTGCGGTGCAGAAAGGGGGTGGTAATTAGAGTATGTTGCCTTTTGCTGCAGGGAGAACAAATTGGCTCTACAACGCTCACAGATATCTTCTTTAAAGAACCTTTTTATGTTCCAGAGGTAAACTGAACACGGTCTTTTAGATCTTCAAGTGTCTCACATTTATTGCATTTACCAAGCTCTCTTTTCACGTTTGAAGTCCAGACTCTGAAGTAAGGGTAACAACCCAGTTTTCAAACCCTGTGTCCAATTGGAAGGTTAATATTTTAATGACGGTGGATATTGGACAGAGACAATAAGGTAAGGAAGAGCTAAATATGGTCCCATGTGAGTTTAAACTTTAACAAAGTTATGCAGCTTTCCTAAAAGTTCTAAAATGACAGCTGTTAACTCAAGTAATCAGAATTTTTTATGCATGATCAATAGATCAATTGTTATTTAGGAAAGTGAAACTTTTTTGTATGCATCTAAAAATTGCAGAAGCATATTCATTCATTTATTTTTTGAACCATTTAATTCTAAGCAGCATGGAGCTGGACACGGGGGACACCCTGGACAGGTTGCCAGTTCATCACAGGGCCACACAGAAACAAATACATACAATCATTCACTCACTCTCTCACACCTAGGGACTTTGTAGGGTTGCCAAATAACCTGACATGCATGTTCTGGACCTATTGGAACACCTGGAGAAAACCCATGTATGCGTTGGGAGAACATGCAAACTCAGAGCAGAAAGGCCAGATCCAGGTTTTGAACCTGCAACCTTTTCAATATGCAGCAACAGTGCTACCAACTGTACCATGCAGCCCTGCAGACGCATCTGACAGAAAAAAATAAATAAACAAAACATTAACTTTACGTCTCGCTGAAACCTGTTTTGGTAAAGCAGCTTGTGTGCTTGGGCTGTTTTTCTGTCACGTCACATGCTTTCTTTTGATAAATTCTTTAATTTTTTCTTTAAATTTTACTTATATAGTGAATGACAGATGGAAAGTGGCTATGGAATACATTTTCAAAAGCCACTCTGGTAGAGTAAAACAGCAACAAACCATTACACTGACACCACTGTGTTTTACAGGTTCAGATGCAGCTTTGTCATGAAGTGGTGTTTGTTAGTCAACCAGTCCTGAAACAGAAATGATAGTTTTGATTTTTCAGAAGGTTTCTTACTGTTTCTGATTAGACATACTCTTGTAATAATATAACACCTGATAAGCATCAATAGTCTGCTTTTTGTAAGTGTGATTAAATGCATTTAGTTTCAAGTTTGTACCTAATACACTTTCAGATGCACATGTTCAGTCGAGAGACCTGTTACTACTCACAGTCATCCCACCTCACTCTAATGTCACCATTAAAGGTGCAACATGTAAGAATGAAGTAATAATGACAACATGTGGTCAAATGTGGGTACGGCAGTCCATTTTTCTAATAAAAAGTTACTTTTTCACACATACTTTCCACTGTAATATCAAGTTGTTAGTAATTGCAAAAGTATCTTGAGATATCTTTAGAGCCAACTATTTGCTTTAAATTTACCGTTAGAATTGTTAGCGCAACGTTAGCTCGACATTAGCTCGACGTTAGCCTCTAGCCTGATACACCCGATATTTGACTAAAACAAAAAGATTCCATGACTTCTTAGGGGTACAAGAAATAACTTCTGGGTTGCTCCTGTTGGCTTTAGTTCTTTAAACAACTCTGGAGCTTTTTGTCTCCTGGTGTCGAATTACAAATGCAGGCGATACAGCGTTAGCTTGGCGCAGACTCGGCGACCTCATGGGCTCACTGATTATAAACAATGACTATGTCCGTTTTTGGTTTTTTTATAGGGAGAAAAACTGACAACCCCCCAGTCAGCTAAGAATGAAATCTGTTTCAGTGTATCGTTTCCTTCCAACATGACTGAGACATTAGACTGTTTTATGATCATTTCACTGTAGAATGCGTACATATTGCTCCTTTAAACCAACATCCATTTCTCAAGCTTCACTGTCTAACCCATATGTTTTTACCAACATTTTCCACCAGTAATTGTGTTCAAATGGGTAGCTATTCCTACATGTGAAACTCTTTTAAAGGCTTGAGACTTTCAGTAACCACAGTACGCAGATGTGAGTAAAGTTAAAATTAACTTAGAAAACAGGAAATCAGTTGCAACAACCATAGGATGAAGGAAAGCCAAGCAGCTCACACAATAAACAGGGACATGAAGTGGCTCCCATTAGAGGCTTCGCTGGCTTTCAGTGGCATCAAAGGGGCCCCCCCTGAGTTAAACTGGGATTATATTTAACCAGGGAGAGCCTGTTGCACTGCTGAGTGTTTAGAGCATCTGGTGGTGTTGCTGCCAGTGCACCAGGACCCTGGCATCACCCTAATCCAAAGCTCTCATTAAAATGTGGCTCATGCACAGATTTTCCTACAAGAACACACACACACGGAATATTGTAAAGATGCACAAGAAAACATGCTTAAAATAAGTGTCGTAAAATAGTCACTGCTTTGTCATTTTATTTAAATGTTTTTTTCTTCAACCTTTTTAAATGCGTGAAATCACATTAAAAGCTAGAATGGCAAAACAAGCTATCGTGCCTCTTAACATTCTAACATAGATAGCTATAAATATATTGTGGAGATAAAAAAAAAGAAATAAAATTATGAAGTTGTTCTCTCGTGTTTGTCTAAAAACCAAAGATTGGACCATCTAGTTGTCCGTCTCGCTGAACCGCTGCACTTCCGCATTTAGCTGGACCCTTCATTCATTACGTACTCATGCATTTTGCAACAGAACACCACTGGTGTGAGAGGTTCTCTAATGGCCGTATTTGTGTTTTCCAGATTATCTATTGCAACTTTAAATGCATTGCACTAAATATCGAACTAGTGCTGTTTTAACTGTGATACATTGCATGTAAAATGCATTTGAACATGAAAATAAAAAGAAGTTCTATTGAAAGCCACAAAATATCATCCATGAAACCTATAACACATTATCATAACACATGTAGTTCAACAAAAGTGTCTCTTGAGGGACGTTTTGTGTGATAAAGCGATCTCACCTGGCACATCGCAGCTGTCGGCTAGATTTGAACCATCAGCCGTGTTCGTCAATGCTCCCCAAGTTTATTCGATTCCAAACCAATTAGTGTAGTGTCAAACACTTTTGGGTTAATATTCCAACCCCGAAGCCTAGCACTAAGGTGAAGATAAATCAGCTTTTATGATGGGTTGTTATGGTTTTTATAGCACTGGGGTTGTGAGGAACTGATTTGGGGATCAATCACCTGCAGGTGTCCGCCAGGAGCTCGGGTGCTGCGGGGATCGATCGAGGATCTAAAGCTCTGGTGATGGAATAGAGGTCTATTCGTGTGTGAGTGTGTGTGTGTGTCTGTGTGTGTGTGTGTGTATTGAAATTGGGTGCAGTTTTAAGGTATATGTGCACAAATGCAAGCGGGAGAAAAATTGATGAAGGTGTGTGTGTGCAGAGACAGAGAGGAGATATATCTGCAGCTGCAGTAGTGATGAAGAGCTGCTGGACTATGACCAGACCATCTCAGTTCATATTGGAGTCTCCCCTTTTCTCCCCCTCCTGCTCTCTCAAATCCACTTATTTATCTGGGTGGCACTTTAGAAAATCTCATTGTCACACAACATTTAACAAAGACAAAAGTCTCAGGCAGGCAGCTGGAAATGACTGGCCTGACAGCTAGCGCGCAGCACAGAGTATTCTTAAACAACCTCTTTCGCTCTTGTCTCGCGTGCTTTCCCCTCGGGACGGGCCAGCATTTTGGGGCGAAAACTCTGCCAAGACACACAAATAAGTGTGCGCACGTCTATGTGCACAGATGGCACGAGCACCCCCATCAACACATGGATGCATTAGTGGCAATGAAGTTTGTCAGTTCAGCTCTCTGGGCTCTCTTTCCCCTGGATACAGTGTTTATACGCGTTTGACATCCCCCCCAACTGTCAAATGGCTGCTTCCTCTGTGCTGTCAGCGCAGCCCGGTCGAAACAAAAGAGGCAGAGAGCGAGGCCTACGGTTTGTGAATCAGAGGAAGTTGGTGCTGATTACACTGCCACTGAAGAAGAATTCCGATCCTGTTAAGCCATACGCTGGCTGCCAACTCTAAACCACGCTGCAAAGCACTAAGAAAGTGAAGCACACTGCCCCACCCTGTGTGCCCTGGAAATGTGTGGTACAAACTCATGCTCTCTCTTCATTTTTTATACTTTTGTTGACCCTTTGTTTAGCTCGTCCACCTTTTCCCCCTTTCTTCTCTCATCCTTTGCGGTCCCCCACCTAACGTCCTTTCACTGAATGTGAGAACATTCAAGTGAGAATATTCCACCTTCACACCCCTTACCTCTCCATCTCTGATGAATTCTTTCACTCCAGTTGTGTATAACAAAAAGGTGCTATTCATGATCTAGCCCAAGAAATAATGTACACACTGAGGACATCCTGAAAGCAAGCAAAGACTTAAATTTCTGTTTGTTTGACAGCAGCACCGTCTCCCTTCGTCTCCTTCACAGGAAGACCTCCATCCATCCTAACAAGGCAACACCTCAGCAGCATTACCCTCTCTTTTTATCCCTCAAGTTCTAATGCATAGTAAAGCCTCGTTCACACCAAATGTAAATTATCTGTATTTGATTTGGTGCCTTCTAGAGTCCTAGAACCCTCAAGGCACTTTACAACACAATCAGTCATTCACTCACCCACACACATATACAGAGATTGTAATGAGCTACATCGTAGCCACAGCTGCTCTGGTGCACACTGACTGAGGCAAGGCTGCCGTACTCAGGTGCCACCATTCCCTCCGACCACCACCAGCAGGCAACGTGGGTTGCCCAAGGACACAACGACAGACTGAGTGGGGCTCAAACCTACAACCTTCCAAATATGAGGTGGACATTTAACTCCTCTACCACCGTTGTGTGTGGAAGAAATGCGGTCCGGTTTTCGTACGGCTTCTGCATAGATCCAAAATTAGTCCAATCAGAGCATTCACACAGCCTGCAGAGCGGATCCGAATGCGGAGCTCTGGAAAGTTTCTGCATGGAGTGTAGTTTTCCCACACACCACATGCGGATTGTCATGAAGTTAAAGAAGTTACATGAGCCAGACAGGAAGTGGGACATGGAACCGAACTGCATCCGTTCTGTACTAGGTGTGAATGAGGGGTATGTAAATGTGCAAAGGTGCAGTTTAAGTTTGTATCAGCTTGTGTTTGTGACCTTACCCAATAATAGATTTGTTCTTTAGTTGAGATTGTCCCACTTCTGGCCAGATGTTGATGGACCACATTCCTGGATGTATGTTTGTAGCAGAGCCTCTAGGCTAAAATCTGCCCTAACAGGCAGACACTGTTTGTCCACATCCGAAAAACGTGTAGGCAAAGGCTGAAGTGTCTGCTCTCATTCTGCTCTAAGCTTTTCCTGCTGTCTTTCTGTCTTGTTCCCTGATTCTGTCCTTCTCTCATTGATCATTCTCACCTGGTTACTAAAAAATACAAGAGAGAAGTCTGAAAAAGAGGGTACATTGAGCTGTAGCAGGCTAGAAGTAGTGGTGGTAGACACCCCCCTCCACCTCCAAGGTAGGTATAGGGTTTTGGTAAGGGCTGAAGGGGTTGGTGGTGAGGTGTGCTTGAAGAGAGGGCCCTGGTGTAATCTCAGTGCTGAATAGACGGAGCTCTTAATAGAATCTTGTCGTCCGGCTGCCACCGAGAGAAACAAGAGCTGTAATGGATGGGCTCAGCTCTGGCTCCCACTTTCCCCCCCGTGACCCCTACGTTGGTCAGAAGTAAGAGCTAAAGAAGCATTGTAGCCCCGGGCCTGATTGAATGGGGAGGGAGGGAGGTGGCGGCGGCGGTGGTGGCAGTGGGGGCGAGGGGTGGTGGGGTTGCTGCGCTGATAGACCAATTTCCCACTACTGCGAGCAGCACGGCTTGATTGATGAGGGCTGGTGCTTGTGAGAGGAGGCCCATCACATGCGATCACATAAGTACTTATTCAGCTCGAATTGGGCTTGACAAGCCTTACGACAGCTTTGTGCTGTCACAGATATCATTGGAAGGAAAACACTCCATTAATCATGCGTAATTAACTTTTCCAAAGGGAGGTTCCACTTGGAACCAGAAGGAACCCACTCAGTACCCAGATAAAAAATTTCAGCATCTTAACTGGTGTTGGAGTGGTCTTTATTAAAAGCTAAATCCAGTTTCCCCTGAGCCTGTGCATTTGTACAGGAAACGGCTTCATTAGTATCGGTTTAGGGCTCTAATGGGCTCAATACAAAGCCTCCTCTTTCCAAATCAGCCGTGTTCAGCAACCTTACTGTGCAATATCCTGTGAGTGCACACGCCCATAATGTTTCCCTTTTGAAGAACGAGCAGAACCTGTCTGAATGCCTGCCACTCGTTAACTACCTTAACTCACCCCCACTTCTATAGAGTTAAGAATGAACCCACCAGGCAACGTGGTGTCATTCTCTCTCTCTCCCTCCCCCTGAGAGTAAACTGAACCAGAGCCCTTTTGTTTTAAAGCAGCAGACCAAACGATCTGCCTCATGTCAGGAATAACACAAACACACACACAGTGTGAAAAGAGCACAGACCAAACAATAAATATCATCTGATCAACCCTGATGAGGTTGTCAACAAGCAGCGCTCTCTTTTGGAACAAATATGTCAACTATCTTTTACAATCAAGCATGTTTTTCACAGATTGCCTATGATGAAGCACAGACTTTGCATCATGTTTCTACACTGTAGTTCGTGATCACTAATGACGTACTTAATTGGACAAATAAAATTATATTTAACATGAGCCAAGAGCTGTTTCACCAGCAACATTATTCCAAACTTGGCTGCCAATCAGTGCGGTGGAGGATCACAGACACATGCCCACACCCAATCTGGTTTATTCATCCCTGCTGTTCAGTTGGTCATCCTCAGTCATTTCCTCTGAACATCATCCTCACCATTGCAAGGAGTCGAGTCATTTCCTGCCTGCTAATTATCTCTGTCTGGCTGTTTTTTTAAAGAAGAGGTTGCATGACACTTAGACAGCATGGCAGGTGTGATCGGAAGTGCGCAGAGAGCAAACACACAGTTTTGATCAACTGGGGCAAAAAAACCCTCTGATGTTTTCATTTAAAATGAGATGTGGGTGCAGGTTTATCCACTGAAATTTGTCATTTTTTGTGTTTGATTTTAGGTCTGCTTAGGCTTTAGTTTTTCAGTTTGATTTGTTTTATGTTTAGTTTTTCATTTATCTTGTCCTTCACACCTGGTTTTAATTTGCAAGTCACCACACCTGTCCTGTTGGAGGTTTATTCTCGTTAAAGGGTAGTTTTCCTCTCTACTGTCACTACATGCTTGCTTAGTAAGGGGCTGAATCTTGCTGAATAGTCACTGACACAACAAGTCAGTGACTCAATGCAATCTGCTGGGTTTTCTATAGGAAACTTTTAACTAATTGGAATAATGAACTGAACTCAATGTACTGATAAGTAGGTTAATTTGGAATGTTTACTTTATTAACTGCCTTGAGGTGACTCTGGTGATTTGTGCATGCTTTTTTCGGAACATGTACAATCAAATAGAAAAAATATATATTCCTGTTTGAAACAGGAAGTAGGTTGAAGCAGAAGCTTGTTTAGTCCTGCTCCTTTCATTCCTGTTCAATTGAAAATACTCTAAATAATTTGCGGTTCGCCAATACAATTAATAACTTTGCACTTCACATGTGAACAAAAGTACAACTAGTAATGAGTGAACACATGTAGACTCATATTGTATACATTTTACCAGGCACAGGTATCAATAAACATCTTCTTACATACCCATACGTGTATATTTCTATGTTAGCCTCTGGTTTTCAAATGTCAACTGTCAGATCTTTCTGTGTCTGTTCCTTGTTGTCAGTTTGTTGAACCATGCGTGGTTGAGTTTCTGTTAAGTCCTGACGACACTACCAACCTTCCATAATGCTCATCTGAGCTGTGCCCAACTTCTCCTTGTGTCTGTTTTTTGGTTAGATACAAGTCAAGTCCTACTGCGTGTTCCACATTGGTCCCCTTCATATGTTCGATCCTTTTTTATCAATCTCTTCAACTTTATGCGCTACATAGTCTAATCAAGTAGAGTTGTGTAAGTTCTCCAGGAGTAATCTACACAGGTGACCCTGTCACAGGCCTAAAAATTATTTCTGGAGACTTTAAGAAAAAACACTTGAGTTTGTTCAACTATGTAAGCGTACAATGAGTTATGTGCTAGCAGAGATGGGGAACACTTCCATAGACAGGTGGTTAAATAGGGACCACACGCAGGCACAGAGTAAAGAGTAAAGACAAAGAGTGGAGGAGTGAGAGAGAAAAGGATTAGGTGAAGGGTCAAGTACATTCAGTCAACTTAGTTTGACTTATAAGCCGAGTAGAGTGTTGGGCCCTACAAGGCTGTTCTCACAACAGCGTTTTTCCTCACTGGCATGGCAGATCCAGAGCCCACATAATAACATCCCCCTAAACCTGGTTTCGTTAGTGATCTTCATGTTGACTTGAAGTCTTTGTGAACTAGGTATAGGATATAAATACCAATGAATTTTTCCACTGCAAACATATGAAGTAGCTTTTGGTTCTTGTAAAAGGCAGTTGTATACTATACTTCTATACTAAAAGCATGTATACTATACTTCTATACTAAAAGCATGTATACTATACTTCTATACTAAAAGCATGTATACTATACTTCTATACTAAAAGCATGTATACTATACTTCTATACTAAAAGCATGTATACTATACTTCTATACTAAAAGCATGTATACTATACTTCTATACTAAAAGCATGTATACCATACTTCTATACTAAAAGCATGTATACTATACTTCTATACTAAAAGCATGTATACTATACGTCTATACTAAAAGCATGTATACTATACTTCTAAACTAAAAGCATGTATACTATACTTCTAAACTAAAAGCATGTATACTATACGTCTATACTAAAATCATGTATACTATACTTCTATACTAAAATCATGTATACTATACTTCTATATTAAAAGCATGCATACTATACCTCTATACTAAAATCATGTATACTATACTTCTATACTAAAAGCATGTATACTATACTTCTATACTAAAAGCATGTATACTATACTTCTATACTAAAAGCATGTATACTATACCTCTATACTAAAAGCATGTATACTATACCTCTGTACTAAAAGCATGTATACTATACCTCTATACTAAAAGCATGTATACTATACTTCTATACTAAAAGCATGTATACTATACCTCTATACTAAAAGCATGTATACTATACTTCTATACTAAAAGCATGTATACTATACTTCTATACTAAAAGCATGTATACTATACTTCTATACTAAAAGCATGTATACTATACATCTATACTAAAATCATGTATACTATACCTCTAAACTAAAAGCATGTATACTATACTTCTATACTAAAAGCATGTATACTATACTTCTATACTAAAAGCATGTATACTATACTTCTATACTAAAAGCATGTATACTATACCTCTATACCAAAAGCATGTATACTATACTTCAATGAAGATTCAAACATCTGAAGAATATTTATAAACAAAATAATCAAAATGTAGTTTGACTTGATTGGTTAAGGACTGTTGAAGGAGAAAATGTGTCAACAACCCATATTTTGGTAAAGGTTGTTTTTTTTTCTTGGCTTGTCTCTTGAGCCTGGCAATGCCCCCGCTTCCAGAGGGCTCGAACCCTCAAGGGCATGTTGTGTTAAAAAGAGGAGAGAAGAGGGTAAAAGAAGGCCTTGTCAGTAAGAAAAAGCCTCCGTGTTAATCAGAGATTTCCCAGAAGAGCCCGAGTCATCGCCTTAGGACAGAAAGAGCGAAAGGACGAGGGATCGCCGCAGAGGTGAGGAAACGAGAGAAGACTTGAATGAAAGATAGATGGGGAGACGGAGGGGAAAAGGAAAGAGGCACAGAGGGCAGCCAGCATTCCTGTGGCCACAGCTGTGGGAGCTGTAATCACTAAAACGTAGCACTGTCTCATTGCCGGCGATTTCTGGACACGTTACAAACAAAATAAAACAGCACAACACGTCTGTTTTGTGAATCAATGAAGAGACTAGCAATCAAGATGCTGGAGTTTACCCTCCCTCCTTCATTTGCTCGGTCCTTCTCTCAGTTCTCCTCACTGGCTGACAATCACTCCCTTTTGTGGCAAGGATGACCCCATCTCTGTCTCTATATTTGCCCTTTTGTTTACCACTGGCCGGTTGAGGCAGGGATCGGAGACTGAGACCATCTATCACTGGCCTGACAGCGGGCCCCAGGGCGGGAATGGCCCTGTTATTTGGTCTCTGTGATGATTTCCTCAAAAAGGGGCCCCTCCTTTCCTCACAGGCCTGGCATGACTGAGGTTTGGTTTGGAGCCTCCATACCTTTGCTGGATGTCCATCGAAAACACAGTGGATCCACTCACTGAATGTTTGGGTCACGCCAGGGTGAACAAGACAGAGCGTAGAGAGGGAGTTAAAGACGATGAGAGAACACAAGCGGTGGTACTGGAAGTGTTTTGGTGTCTCCTTTAGTCCTAAAGAGGACTGAGATGAAGCCTTTAGCAACTTTTAAAAAAATAGTCGTGATTTTAAATGAGAAAATAAAAAACAGCATTTGAGGTGATGTGGCTGCTTTTATTTTACCTTTAGTGTATCTCTTCATTTTATCTCCTTTTTCAACCTTCATCCAAAAAAATCTTCCTTTTTTCTTCATCTTCCTTCCTGCTGACTCCTTCTCAGCTCCTACAGACGGGGACTTACTTGATGGGCAGTTGTACTATCGTCCTGCCGCTCACGTCACATTATCTTTACAGCCAGCTATAATTGGAAACAGGAGTCTTTCAATTTGGCTACATGGTGACACGAGTATCTGTCTCCTCTGATATTCCCACATTTCATCACTGATATGCATTTAACTACAAGCAGAGAGAACACGACAGAGGATAATTGAAGACTTTTTCTTCTCAAGTTATTATTTTTTTGTTTTTGTCCCAAATTTTGTTTTGCATATCCTCCTCCAACTTCAGAAAAGTCCATGATATCTGCTTTTATTCTTGGACCACTGCTCTTCAGTCTCTAGATGTTCCCCCTGGGTCAGGTCATTAACAATAACATTACCTATCATAGTTATGCAGATGACACCCAGCTCTACCTAGCTCTATCACCTAGTGACTGTGGCCCCCTAGACTCACTCTGTCAGTGTTTGGAGCAAGTTAATGACTGGATGCAAACTTCCTCCAGTTAAACAAAGACAAGACTGAAGCTATTGTCTTTGGAAATAAGAAGGATAGGATGGAGGTTATTGCTCAACTTGGCTCCAGAGGAATAAAAACAAAGACCCAGGTTAGAAATCTTGGTGTCATAATTGATTCAGACCTGAGCTTCACTGGTCACATTAAGGCCATAACTAGATCAGCGTTTTATCATCTTCATCAAATAGCAAGACTCAGCGGTCTGATGTCCAGACCAGACCTAGAGAAACTAGAGAAAATAATTCAGGCTGGACTATTGCAATGGTCTTCTGTCTGGTCTTCCCAAAAAAGCTGTGAAGCAACTGCAGCTTATTCAGAATGCTGCTGCTAGAGTCTTAACAAGAACCAAGAGAACCGAGCACATCACTCCTGTTCTTACATCTCTACACTGGTTACCAGTAAACTACAGAATCGATTTCAAGGTGCTTCTACTAGTTTATAAATCACTCAATGGCAAGGAACCAAAATACATGTCAGAATTCCTTACAGTATCTACACCTAGCAGGGCTCTGAGATCCTTAGGAAACAGTCAGCTGGTAGAACAAAACAGGGTGAAGCTGATTTTAGCTAATGTGCTGCACACAGATAGAATCAGCTTCCTCATGATCTCAAATGTGCCCCAACTCTAGTAACTTTTAAATCAAAATTGAAAACTTTCTTGTATTCATCAGCCTATGAATGACTGTTTCTTATGCTGCACCTTCTGCACTGTAACTGCTCACCCTTTAAATTTGTCTTCTTTCTGATTCTTAAAGCTGGATTTGCGTATTTAATTTGATCTAAATTTATTTGTGTATTTTAATTGTGCTGTAATGTTCATGTGTATGAATTGCACTACATAAATAAAGCTGCCTTGCCTTATTTTCACACAGTTGGGGTTCTAGTTTCATGCCACTTTTATGTCACATATATGGATATTATTCTTACATCTACAACACATAAAAATAATGTTTTTGTGTTCTTTATGGAATGTAGAGTACCCATCCAGCCTCATATAAAGTCCTAATAATGCTCATTATTTTACCTTTAAAGACAGAAGAGAAGGGTCTTTATTACCTTGTCATGTTTTTCATATATTGGGATTAATGGAAGAAAGCTGAAATTTTAATTTTGAGCAGTAGCACCCTTTACAATTCCTGCAGAAATGTTATAGTTTTATCTCATGATTTGGAGAACCTGATGGGAACTTTTAAAAACAGTTTAACCAAATCTTAAAACTTGATAGCGGTAAAAGGGGATCTCATTTCTTTGAAGGCTTTGCTGTTTTTTGAGGTTTTGAAACTAAAGCATGTCAGAGGTATCTGTGGGAGTGTCTGGTCCCAGGCAGAGAAGCCAGGCTTAACAAAGGATGCACACACTTCATTAGCACTGTCCGTGAGAAGGAAGGAATCTTACACATGGAATCACTCTTGAGCTCCTGTCTCAGGCTACTGCTGTGCAGAGCCTGGACCTGCTGGCTTCCTTCCTCTAAAATCCTTCTGGCCTCTGCCTAAACACAATGCGCAATTTGTTCATATTCAGTGTCAAAGAAAAGGAAGACATACAATACGCAGGAGATAGGGTTACCAACTGTCTTTACACCCGCAGGTGTGAAACTCTCAATGCCTTCAAAATATCACCCATAATCCTGACCCCTTCTGCCATCAGCAACGCCAGCCTGTTGCTCTCCACAGCTTTCTAGCAAAAGGATGGTTTTAATGATTGATAGATGATCATGAGGGTGATGGGTGAATGTTTCAGTGATGGAGGGTGTTATAATAAACTGGTTCATTTCTCCTCACACTCTTCTACGCACACCCACAGAGCTCGCTCAGCTGCTGTCCCACATCGCATCACGCTGCTCTGCACGCTCACATTAACACTCGCCTCTGCTCTCTCAGTGTCTCGCTCCGTTTCAATGGCATCAAATGGTTAGAGTCGACAAAAGAAGAGAGGGAGTTCTGCCAGCTGCCCCCGGTGGAGTCGTGAAGGTTCACCCCACCACCATGAACATGGCACTGACCCCATCCCCACACAACAATAACATCATTCTACTAATTTACACAAAGTAACTCCTCTTGTCTTTTGTACAATTACCCACTAGACACTTCCAAAGCCGTGCATTTAATCAACCTTTGTCCTTTGAAGTGCACGAGGTCTGGTGTCTTTGCGGATATGGCAGACATCTGTTGTTCCCACCAAAACTGTCAATGTGACATTTTAATCAGGGACTTTGAAGGAAGTAGACATTTGTTTCTACTTTTATCAGTTTGATTTGAACAATATTTAGATTTAACCCCGAAAAAATTAAGTAAAAAGAAAGTGATTTCTTTTAAAAATGGCATAATCAAATATAATGGTTGCTGAATTTCATCTGAAAAATCTGACCACTGAGCAGATAAAAATAAGTTGATTTGACTACAAATGTTATATTTCTCCCCAAAACTCACTCCTAATTTAAGTTCTATGACAACATTAATTCTAAAACTACCACATACTTTGTTATTTTTTTATTCTTTCCACCCAAACATTTGTTGCAATACTTTAAAGCCATCTTGTACAATATTTCTGTGGACTTTCTGAAGGTGTGTCTTTGGTATTTGACAACCTTCAAACTTGCATCATTTTTAAATGACCACTTCGTACTAGGTTTGGTCTTTTTAAAACAGCCTTGCTAAATCTATTTGTTATATCTTTTAAATGTTTGAGATTTTATAGATTAAAATAATGAGGAATGAATGTTTTTGGCCACTAACCCCCCCAATAGAATTTAAAGTGAGATGTCCTGAACATCAGGTCATCCATTAAAGACCAAGGTGACTCATTTTTTCAACACATTTGCAGTGGTGTCTAGTATAAATGATTGCTTTGTGAGTCAATCTCTGTGGGAAAAAAGCTCTGGCACTCTTGTTTCAGGAATTAGACGATGCAAAAACAACAACAGCCTTCCCCATCGTGAGTGGGTGAGTCCATGAATGCTAATTTGACAATATCTCCATCTATTCTCTATTGGCGGCTAATGCAGGAGATAGGGGTAGAAGACTATTTACTAACTCAATGGTCAAAAACTTGACAGAAGTATAAAAATAATCAATGTTTGAAGAAAAATGTATTCCAAAAGTTGAGAAAACCCAAAGTACTGCTCAAATCAATCAAAAAAGTACAGGGAAGCCTGGATTGTTGAAGGCATCCATCCATCCATCCATCCATCCATCCATCCATCCATCCATCCATCCATCCATCCATCCATCCATCCATCCATCCATCCATCCATCCATCCATCCATCCATCCATCCATCCTACTGATCTGTAAGACTGGCTTTAAATGATAGTTGCTGGTTAATCTTTAATGTCTCCTCCTTTCCTGACATCAATTGTTAAACAACACAGGAATAAGCTAAGGATGTTGGAATGCTCACTAAATCTTTATCTTCCTTTAAAGCAGATATAAACCCTCATGCATTATTTGTGTAAATGCTCCCACCTGCTTTCCCCTTGACTACATCCTTAAGTCCATATCTCTCCCTGCTGGTGTAACCTGTGGGTGAATCACTGTTGTCTCAATACTTTTCTCCTTTTCTCCTTCCTCCTAGTCGTTTTGTCTTTTTCAGTTAAAGATTCTTATCGCTTTGCCACGAAGGTCTTTTCTTCCCCTGGTCTTATCATTGAAGACGAGGAGAAGAAAGATAACAGATCTTTTCAAAAATCCAAACAGAACAATGACACTTCATTGATATCTTCAGCTCATGTACATTCCTTAGTCTTGCACAATAACTCATCACCGGTGAAAGAAGGAAGTACAAAAAGATAAATAGCTTCTATATAAGAAATGATAAAAGACACAAATGAGGGGAGATAGGGGCATGCAGGTGAAGTTTGCTTCCTCAAACATCCCTCAGTCTGTAAGGTCGATAGGATGTTTTCTGAATGGTGGACGAGACGTCAACAAACTAAATGTGCATTAATATTGACACACAGGTGCATATTCCTTTTAGAAACAAGAAGAATCATCAACGTTATGTCCGAGAGCCACCTTAAGTTTCAATTTTCCTATCACACCATGTTCAATTCATTCTCTCGTAGGCGAATGACCATAAATTAACAAAAGCTACAGGCAACTTAATCTGAAAGTAGAGCTTGTCAGTAAACCTGATATTACAATTAAAGGCTGCTTCTACTGGGTTGCAGTTCAAAAGAGATTAGGTATGCACCATTTAGTCATGCAGCCCTTGAGCCGGAATCGGCGGTGAGGGAGATCAGTCCAAAGGAAACAGGATCTCATCTGAGGAGATCCAGGTCCGAGTCCAGCTCATAAAACTGTCCCTCTTAATGGATCACCTCATTGGAACACGTGCACTCTTGCTGCTCATGTATGCAAGACTCTCTCTCTCTCTCTCTCTCTCTCTCTCTTACACACACACACACACACACGCAGTACCAGAGGGACATAGATCCAAACACACTGCCCACATACACACGGTGACATCCTTTCATCAACACAGCTGTCCTCCTCAGAAGATGAGTTGAAATCTAAGCTCATGAATTCATAATACACAAATTCATGTAAATTATTTGCTGAACCATGTCATATTTGAACATGTGTCTCAAAGCAAACAGAGCCGTGTGCACTGCCCCTGTGATGTGGACCAGATCTCTCAGGAGAGAGCACGCACACATTTCGCACCCACACACCAATAACATTCCCTCTCACCCCCCTTCCCCTCCTCTCTCTCCTCCCCTCAAGCCAAGCCCAGAGCTTGACCTCTTCGTGTCACTCAATCCAACAGGCAATATTTGCTTTCGTCATCATAAATATTAAATATGTGCAGGGGCAAATATTTGGCTTTGGCGACCTCAAAGTGGTAAATGAATTAATGTATTCACACGAGTTAGTCAGGGTGTCCCTTCACACACACACACGCGGCCTTTCAGCTCCTCCAGCTCTTTACCGTAAAGGCCTGTCAGTGGTCATGCAGGGGAAGACCCGCAACTTCTGAGGAATGGCATTAAATAATAAAAAAAAAGTCATGGCACATGAAATTTACAGAGGAGTAGTAAAACTTTTTCTTTAGGATTTCTTTGCTGTGACAGCTTATATTGCAAGCAAACTACATTTCAAGACATAAAAGTGCAGTTCAACATTACTTTATATTTCCATGTAATTATTTTAAATCCTAATGCACAAAGGAAAGGACAGAACTCGTGTCAAAATCTAAACGGGCCAAAAAATCATGAAAAAAGAAACTTTCCTCAGAGTTTGTGCTACTTTTTTACATGATTCCAGAGTCCTTTTTGTTCAGAAAATGTATAGCATCATTTCAAAGGTAGATCATGTAAATCCATCAAATTCAGTTAAGGATGTGATGTATAAACACAAATATTACATGAATATACAAAGTTGGGCAAATATGCATAAAGACTTTAGGCATCTTTTGATAAAACATGTTTGAATCTGAATTAGGACATTTTAATTAGAGGTGGGACTCAATTTAAAAAAATGATCTAATTAATCAGAGGCTCAGTAATTAATTAATCTTGATTAATCTAATTTTAATTGTTTAAGACAATTTTCCCTCATGCAATTTTTTTTATCAAAAATAATTTTAGTGAGGCACAGGTGACTTGGGACAGCAGTAGCTCAGGAGGTAGAGCGGGTTGTCCAGTAATCGGAAGGTTGCAGGTTCAATCCCGGCTCCCACTAGAGAATGCTGCTGTTGTGTCCTTGGGCAAGACACTTAACCCACCTTGCCTGCTGGTGGTGGTCGGAGGGACTGGTGGCACCAGTGTACGGCAGCCTCGCCTCTGTCAGTGCGCCCCAGGGCAGCTGTGGCTACATAGTAGCTCATCATCACCAGAGTGTGAATGTGTGGATGACTGATTGTGTTGTGAAGTGCCTTGGGGGGTTATAAAACCCTAAGAAGGCACTATACAAATACAGGCCATTTACCATTTAACTACACTTGTGTGTAAATATTAGTATTTGTGTTATTGATGAAGTGTAAATGGACATGTAATATTGTAGATGTTGTGTACTGAACTGAACACTATGTGGCAGCAGATCACTGCTAATATATATAGAGGTGCAGCATAGAGTTCAGGGGAAGTTCTGCTGAGAGTTACAAGTTGAATACTGCGTGTTTCCTTGTCCCTTCTGCTGTTCATATAAATAAAGTTACTGCATTCCTGCTTTCTACCAACTAAAAAGACATAACGGTAAAAAAGTTGATTTCTTCTTTTTCTTTTCTTCATGAACAGCGATTTGTCCCGATTCATTTATTTGTGGTTTTAGTTGTGTTTGGAGCAAATAAAAAAAAAAGGTTTATATGGTCTTGTAGCCCAGGCTCTGCAGTTTTATTAGACGGGCAGCTTGATGATATTTATTTATACATAGGGCATACATTTTTATGCTAAACATTTTCAAACCTCAATTGGGGGGTGCTTTGGCTCAAGCGGTAATTTTTTAACATGTTATTCTTTCTAAATAATTAATCGTAATTAACGCATTAAATTCCCACCCCTAATTTTATTACAGTTGCATCACACTGTCCAGCATCATGCTTTTAGCATTTGAGGTAAATTATTAAAATCAGATTATGCATGAGATGAACCTTTGTGCTGCTACAGAGATAAAGTCTTTGGTAACCTGAGAAGAGTTGTCAGAATCGTAATCCCCAGCTGACCTCAGCCCCTGTGTTTAAGTGTGCTCTCTGACCTGGTGAGCATCGTGATCCACCAGTCCAAACAGTCAGACTCCCCATCACACCACCCTGCTGCTTCTCTGACCCTTAAACCTGTGCAGCCTCTCTGGTTACTAGGAGGAGGTCTGTGGAAACACCTATAGTAGTCAACTGGAATCATTATTTATTATTACCCTCATAATAAATATATATGAAGGTACAATAAATGCTACAAATACTCCCATAAACGTATAAACTGTAAATTGTAAGTTGTAATGCCAGATATAGAACATAAGCTTTCCTGCTTCAGCCTACTCCTTTTGAGCTCTACTATTGTAATGTTGTGAACTCTGCAAGACTAAAGACAATGTAACTGCTCAAATAAATAAATATCAAATAATACTTTGTATGTCAGAATTAAAATAGAAATGAGGTTTTCCTTTTCTCTGCTCTTACTTGGCTAAATGTGAAGATGCAAGCAAACAGAAGACACTTGGAGACACTCGGCTTCCTCTAACAACAGGAGAGGATGGCAACCCTCAAAAGATGGGACTTTAAGGAGGGTTGGGGACTCAAATATTATCGTTGGAAGGGTCTGAAGTAATGGACCTCCTGGAGAGCCACACAAAGAGTCCAACAACAGAGAGATGTGCTGCATCAAACCAGGAGGACAAGAGGGGTTCAAAAAGCATTCTTCCTTGGGGCCTTTCACCCTGGCATCCCCACACCCAGCAGGGGTACAAGCTTCTTCACACAGACACAGTGGGAGGATGAGCGGATGGGACAGGGGAGCATGACAATAGAGGGAAACGAGGGGAACTCTGGAAGACAGTGTGAAATGAGAGAACATGAGACAGTGGATTCTTCAGTTATTGTACCCAGACAGCGTCCGCTGTCACTAAGGGATAATAGTTCAGACAGCTGCTGTACTTCTTTTTTTTTCCATCATCCAATGAGTATCAGACTATATCAGTGAGCAGTGTTCTTGGTGATTTTGCTTTCTTCATCTGCCTAAAGACCATCATCATGGTCGCCACTGATGAGCACTGTGAATGTAGTTGCCATTCATTAAAATTCTGCATTGATGGAAATGCCAATCTGAGCCGCGCCAAGCCAAGCTGCCCTCTGCCAAGCCCCAAACTGCCTGCCGTTGTAACCTTTCCTGGCACGCCGGAGGAGCGCATAAAGCTAGTCAGGTCCAACTTCTCCTTCTGGGTGCCAAGAAGAACTCCATGTAACCCCGAACGCTGATGGGGAGCCAATCCGAATGTGAATGTCCTCAAAGAAAACCAATAAAACAAGACTATGATTGTGGCAACCCCGAGACCAGACAGCTCTGACGGACTTTTAAAAGCCACTTTGTAATGTACACATGTACCCTACGCTGAATTAGACGGTTTACATGTGACGATAATCCAAAAATACCCGCCACGAGCAACTGATTTGAAACCCAAACAAATCTGGTCACTCTGTGGGTCCATCCCAGTCATTTTACTCGTTTGTTTGCTCACTTTTCTGCATTTATTCAATTTTAGAAAAGAACAAGGCTGGACATTCTGAAATCTCTCTGTACTTCAGTGATAAAAGAGAAACTCACTGTTTTCTGTTCATGTCTGCAGATCTGTTAATGCTGTCAGTGGGTTTATTGCAAAGCACACACACACACACACACACACACACACACACACACACACACACACACACACACACACACGCACGCTCGCAAGCATGCACACACTCATTCGCTCATCAACATGAGGGCTAAAAATCTATCAGACTCATGTCAAACAAAGCAGAGATGAGTAGTCTGAGTGTCTCTGCTTCAGCTGTTAAAATGACATCTCCCCAAGGAAACATCATCCACTTTTTGTTTATAGCAACATTTAATTAAGCAAAACGATCCCAACAGGTTACAGCCTAGTTTTCCCGCGCTCACATTTGCTTTTTATTGCACGCAGGAAATCCATTTCCACTTTATTCCGGCTGTCTTCCATTTATAGATTTTTACAATTGTCTCCTAGTTCACTCAGCACTTCCCGTGACTTCTGTCTTCTGCACGGCTGACAGTCGCAGAGCTTTAAAACTGAACTGTAACCCCTTGGTAACTGTTTGGATTTACTGTTTGGCTATAAAAGATGACAGGAAAATATATATTTTCCTGTTAAGTAAACTGCCTTTGGAAATACTTTAAATACAATAAACTCAAAGAGCTCTGAATTTGTTTTTCCTGCTTGAAAATGTATCTATAACCACAATAAACACACAAACATGGCACGCATTTGTCGTACACACACACATGCATTCATGCACACGCATACACACACACTGAAGCAGAATTTAATATAGTTATAATACTGTGCACATTAATTTTTAGTTTTTATATCTAAACAAGACCGTATGTTCTCCATCGTGGCGCTTACACAAACTCACAAACCCAGCTCAGCTCACCTCGGCCTGCCAGCCTCATGGCTGTAATTGAGAGTTAATGACGCAGTTGGATCTGTTCTTTACTTCATATTAAACAGAGCCTGCTGCTGCTGCCCGGCTGTAAAAAAAAAAAAAAAAAAAAAAAAAATGCAGCACACCACCTTCTCCTCTCTTCCACCCATCTCTCTCTCTTTTCCACAATCCTGTTAAAACCACACACACACACACACACACACACTGCTCCTCATTACTCAATGTTTGAGAAAATGACTGAAAAGGTGATTGACTTTTTTGAAGCTTTTGTGCATGCATCCATTAAACACACACACACGTCTACTGAAAAGACAAACACTTACACACACAGATGTGTGTTTGAGCAAAGACTTGACTCTACAGGTGGAAGCTGTGACATGACTCATGCCACAGATACCTGATAACAGACCAATCCCAGGCTTTAGGTTTTTCCTCTTCCCTCTCTTACCTCCTTACAAGACACGGATAACAGAGAAGCTGCAGAAAGACCCCCCTCCCAATATCTGAGTGAGAAAGTGATGGTGGTGGGGGGGTTGGGCTCCTGCGACTGACTGGCGCCAAGATTGCTGTGCTGCCCACAGTGCGCAGGTCGCTCAGGGCCCTTTCTCTATCGCTGACCAGAGAGGGACAGGGGGCAGTGGTGGAGATGTTAAAAAGAGAGAAGGAAAGGGTGAGCGAGGGAGAGAGAAAAAACAAACAGGCTGTAGTGTGTGTGTGTGTGTGTGTGTGTCTTTGTACCATTGTGGGAACCACAGCCAGACAGCACACTCACAATACGGGGACAAACTTTTTTGTGAGGACCAAAACCCCGGTCCCCATCCAGTTGGTATTTTAAAGTGACTTCTGTATTCACTGCATTTTGAGCATATCTCTTGATTTTTTAACATTGCTGTATAACCTTTAGAAAGGGTAGCTCCCACAAAGCATGATCCCATCTTGAGTCCCTACAAGTGGTTACAAACAAGGCTGTGTGTGTGCTGCACCGGCCAGAGAGGTGGCCCAGTCTCTCTCCCCTGATGATAAATGACAGCGCCAGGAGCAGATAAGCCTCCAGGAGTTTTTGCTCTGGAGAACGGTGGAGAACATTCTACAACTCCCTGCTGACTTCTCTCTCTCTCACACACACACACACACACACACACACACACACACACACACACACACACACACACACACACACACACTAGACAAACAGATGTCAGAGGGCAGCACACATGTCCAAGAATGCAAACACACACGAGTGGACATCCAAAAATGTGTGCTTGTCTACATTTAAACACACACGCAACTGACAGTAGCATAAAAAAGAGATGTGCAGCCATAAAATACATGTGGTGGATATATGAATCTCATTAAAAGTGACAGATGAAAAACCAATAAAACCCTTGTGGAATGAAATATGGGCTCGCGAGCACATGCAAACAAAGTTGTGATGGTCAGGACCTCCCTGCTTTGGCCCAAAGGAGCAGCAACGTCTTAATGGGTTCTCTTGTGCCGTGAAGTGTGCTGTAATCATTAGAATACAAGGTGTGATTTTGCATGTGTGTGTCTACGTGTGTTCGTAACCCTAAACCAGTCAGTGCACCCCACTGCCTATTTAGTGCACACTGTTTCAACCCATTAACCTTGAAGGTCCAGAAACGTGTGCACTTTCGGAGCACTTTACTGAACGTGACAGCACGCTGAGGTGCATTTTCTTTTAACTTCATGAATATTCATGTTGGTGAGCTAACTGATCCAGTCTGAACACCTCAACCCTGTCTTTTTTAGCTTTAAGCTGAGAAAAGAAAGTCAATGGGAGCTTTATCCCTCCTTCCTTGTTGTTTTTTCGGTGAGGCAGAGCGCTGTGGAGTATTGCTCTTGTCAGTCACCGTGAAGCCCATCCCCAAGGTGTCGGTAGGTCCATTGATTTGTGTGCACCACTATCCTGACAGCGTCCACCTCTCGTTTTTTCTTTATCTGCCTTCCCGTTCCTCCAGATCCCCTCTCTCAGCAGGCCGTTCTTGCATAACCATTTATTTTACAGGTCTTTTTCTTTTCCCCCTCCTAAGCGCCCGAAGGGTTTAATTATGTACATAGACAACCCCTATAAACTTCTATTCTGAGGACTTTTTATTGACTTTCGAGCCTGACTACCCTCCGGCGTTTTAATTAACCATTTATAAGAGAAGAAACTACAATTAAATTAAAAAGTTTCTATAAAAGTAGGGGCTTTCACATCATTCTTTTTTAGAAAGATGGTAGGCTTTATCTAAATGAGATGGTGTGGATATGTGAAACAGCTGGAGCGGGGTGCCTCGCTTAAATGAGGACCAAAAAAAAAAGGAAGGAGGAAACGAGATGACAGGAAGAAGCGGGGAGCGAGAACGAAAAAAGAGATGTAATTAAAAAGGGAATGAAAAGGAAAGATTAAGGGAGTGATATAGCTGTAGCTGGGCAGGAGGGAGGGAGGGAGGGAGGGAGCAGCCCGGCCGCAGGGCAAGGCAGAACTGACCTCGCTACTTAGGCCCTAATTACATGTTGTGAAACTTTAGTCGGCGCACAGTCATCTGGCTCCTTTGGGCCTCTCGGCGCATCGACAGACAGAGAAATTACAACACCATTACACACGCTTTAAAAGAGACACAAAGAGAGGGAGAGCAGAGGGGTGAAAGAGGGAAGGAGAGGTGTGAGGAAGGGGGGAAATCAAAAGGAGACTTCAGGAAGAGAGGTTGATGTCATTTAGAGTTTTTTTTTTAAGATAGAGCAACAAAGCTAAGAGTTCTCCTTTGTGCTGCTGCTGCTGCTGCTGAGTGGAGCGCTGGTATTTTTACAGGCCTGAAGATCTGTGCGCTCATAACAATGTGGGTACACAGCACTCAGCAGGGGTGCCTCTGTGAAACTCACCCCCACAATCACTTTGATTTTAATATTCTCCATCCACTGCACTGCCCCCCCCCCAACAGGCAGACGGGGAGCTCCTGTAGCCATGAGGCTGCATTAAACAAGGCCTTCAAGCCTTGAGGCGATGCACACGCTCATCACATATGTACAGTACACACTTCTGCTATTACAACTTTCATTTATGCTCATTTTTGGATATGTTTTAATTAAAAAGTGACATCTGGGTGCCCCATCTGTTCCTCACAGTTTAATATATTTGCCCTGTGACCTGCAGCCCACTTTGGAAGCACGCGAGTGCCAACACCTTCAAACCAAACTCCCTCTCCTTCATCTTGTTCTTTCTCCTCTTCTGTCTCACCTCTTTTATATCCTCCTTCACTCCTGACTGCTTTTTTTCCTCCGTATTCTCCTTCTCGCTCTTTTTTTTCACCCTGACAGAGTGTCGGGGAATTTGTCCCCCCAAGCGGTGCATTGTGGGAAATCTAGGTGGACCTCGGAGTGCAGAGGTGGGAATTCCAGCACGCAGCAGAAAACCACAGGGGGGTGAAATCAGAGAACACGAGTGTTTTACTCCACAGATTTTCAATTTTATTGGTTCAGTGTGCAGTGGACTGAACACACTCTAAAACACACACCAGCATACGCTCGTGTGCACACACGCATACACATTACTTTGTTGCGCATGCATGCTCTTGGTTCTGACTAACTTAATGTTGGATTATGTAAAAAGCAATCATTTTTTTAGCAAAATGTTTATTTATTTGGCATTCATCAAGTGAGTTGGTTTACCTGATGCCTTCATCTTAAATATTTATTTTTTTCCCCACATACATTTTCATATTCATAGATATTACTGTTGATTATAATATTTTAGCTCATACTACAGGTAAAACTCGAAAAACTAGAATATGGTGCAAAAGTCTATTCATGTCAGTAATTCAGGTTAGACTGAGAGACCATCTAAAGGCTCAGGAACCCTTTTGCAGGTGTTCTGGATTCATTAGCTGATTAGAGTGTGACACTTTGAGTCTAGAATATTGAACCTTCTCACAATATTCTAATTGTCTGAGATTTTGAATGTGGGGTTTTCATCAGCTGTATGTCACATTCTGTCCTGTCTCCCCTGTTCTGTTCAGTTCTTTGTCCAGGTTAATTGATCCCACCTGCCTCTCGTTCACCTAATCACCAATTCACCCTCACCCTCATGTATTTAAGCCCTGTCTGTTTTCTGTTAGTTGTCAGTTGTGTTCCAGTCAGTCCTGTGTGTCAGTGTGTTTTCAGCCGTCTTATTAAACTCCCTCAAACCGCCTTACCTGCCTGCTCATTCCCTCCTGCATTTGGGTCCTCATCCTCACCACCCGCACGTTCGTGACAGAATGACTCGACCCAACCGAGGACCCAGCAGGGAGACACGGAGAGGAGCCAGACAACGACGCCGGTCCTCCACAGCTGCACTGCCTGGCACAGAGGCCCAGCTCCAGCTGCACCTGCCAGGTCAGCCGGTTCCGGACCCGGGGATCGAGCCAGCAGACGATCCAGCGGAATTCGCTTGCCTGCAGGCCGAAGTGGTCCGACTTCGGGCCCTAATCAACCTCCGGATGTCCCAGGTCGAGATCCTCACTCCGCTGGTACACCAGTTGGCTCGGGAGGTCCAGGAGCTCACTCCGGCTCCAGAAGCGGAACCCCCGCTCGTCCCGGCTCCAGCAGCGGAATCCCCGCTCCTTCCGGCTCCCGAAGCGGCATCCCCGCTCCTCCCGGCTCCCGAAGCGGCATCCCCGCTCCTTCCGGCTCCCGAAGCGGCATCCCCGCTCCTTCCGGCTCCCGAAGCGGCATTCCCGCTCCTTCCGGCTCCAGGGACCAGAGTTGTGCCGTCTGCACTAGAGACCCCTGCTCTGGCACCCTCACCCAGGCTCCAGATTCCTGCCGCCAAAGAGACCCCTGCTGGGAGACCTACAGAGAAGGCCCCAGTTGTGCCGTCTAAGGCAGGAGTTCCAGCCTCCCTACCCTTCCTGCACCATTCCAGCCGGCCTATTCCGGAGCCCTCTCCTCTCATCGTCCCGGCTCCACATCCAAAGCCGCCTCCCATCATCGTCCCGGCTCCACATCCCGAGCCGCCTCTCATCGTCCCGGCTCCACATCCAAAGCCGCCTCCCATCATCGTCCCGGCTCCACATCCCGAGCCGCCTCTCATCGCCCCGGCTCCAGAACCCGAGCCGCCGCCACTCATCGCCCCGGCTCCAGAACCCGAGCCGCCGCCACTCATCGCCCCGGCTCCAGAACCCGAGCCGCCGCCACTCACCCCGGCTCCTATATCCACGGCGCCGACCTCCCAGGCCCGCCAAGTCCCGGCTCCTGAATCCACGGCGCCGACCTCCCAGGCCCGCCAAGTCCCGGCTCCTGGTCCCACGGCGCCGACCTCCCAGGCCCGCCAAGTCCCGGCTCCTGGTCCCACGGCGCAGGCCCCCCAGGGTTCCCCTCGGCCTGCGTTGGGCGTCCGGTGCCGCCCTTTGAGGGGGGGGGTACTGTCACATTCTGTCCTGTCTCCCCTGTTCTGTTCAGTTCTTTGTCCAGGTTAATTGATCCCACCTGCCTCTCGTTCACCTAATCACCAATTCACCCTCACCCTCATGTATTTAAGCCCTGTCTGTTTTCTGTTAGTTGTCAGTTGTGTTCCAGTCAGTCCTGTGTGTCAGTGTGTTTTCAGCCGTCTTATTAAACTCCCTCAAACCGCCTTACCTGCCTGCTCATTCCCTCCTGCATTTGGGTCCTCATCCTCACCTCAGCGCAGCATTCGTGACACTGTAGCCATAATCATCACAATTATAACAAATAAAGGCTGAAATATCTGACTTTGCATGGAATGAGTCACTCTCTTATATTAGTTTCACCTTTTAAGTTGAATTACTGACATAAATGAACTTTTGCACAATACTCAAAATTTTCAAGTTTCACCTGCATTTTTTAGTAAACACAATCTGAACGTGTTAGTCAAATGGATATGATAAACAAGGTTTGTATACAAAAATGTGCAAAAACACATACCCTATGTCTTATTGAAGCATGAACGGAACAACAAAAAAAGAAAACACAAAACTAAAAAGTCCAAAATGAATGGGAACGGTTGAATAAAATGTTAATTATCACCATGCATTATTATTAGTACTTTAAACCTAAGATTATTGGTTTTTTTTACATTATTAATTCATTATATTTTATAACCCTTATTGCTCCAAATTAAGCATTATTGTTTTTACTTGGTATCACGAAACATGGTCAGGTGAAAACTGTTCTTGTAAAGGAGAATGCATGCATTTTCTGATTTATGATTTATGCTATTGCTGTTTCATCATATTAGGGGATGTTATTAGTTTCAGTCTCAGCTCATCTTTGGATTTGGTCATTAGAAGAAGTGAATGCATCCCAATGTAGGCAGTCTTATTTCATCATAACATGCTGAAGCCTCCACTTTCTTTAACAAAACTGCAACATGTCACAAGATTACTGCAGAGTGAAGGTCAGACCTTGGCACCATATCATATGATTCTATGCGACCAGGTTGATGAAACATAAAAAGTGCATTGTTGAGGCAAATGCATTGCACAAAACTAAAAACATGAGTTTGAGGCGGTTTTATTTGAACAGATTCTGCAGAAATGCGTGATCAATCCTTGTCAAAGAACAAAGATGGCCTCAAGTTCAGTTCTCTTGCTCAAACAAGCAAACAAGTAACTGCATGTTCATGAGTGTGCATTGATTAGTGCTCTACTGCTTGTTCTCATTTCCTTACATTAATTGTTGGGGTAAGGTCTTATCTGATTGGCTGTCTAGAGGCAAGCTGAAGCCGAGATGGGAGCAGCAAGAGCACTGGAATGGGCAGAACTGTTATCTGTAATCTGTGATCAATCTTGGCCGAAGTGGCTGGTACGAGAAAGGGAAGTGGGGCCCGACCTCTGTGCCCCCTCCCCGCCCTCCCCTCTCCACCCCTGCCGTCTCCAGTTCCCTACTTTCTCTGCGCCCCACTCATCCCTGGAGGTAGCCCGGTCAGCCCTGAGGGGAGAACATGCTGCCGAGCAGGCAGACAATTTTCAGGCTGACTGCTTTTACTTTCGTCCCGTCCAGGGCCTCATGAAAACAAACTGACAAAACAAAGGACAGCAAATTAATGACCCGTGCTACCTCCCCTCCAAATCCAGCCCCCACTATTACACCCTCCACCCTTTAGCCCCAGTCCCTCACCACTGACTCCTGATTTGGCATGCCCCTTCCTCGCCTCCTCTCCTCCACTTTCTCCCTCCCTTCTCCTCTCGTGCTGACTTCTGATCTCCCTTCAAACCGTGCATGCACAGACACACATATCTGGACATTGACACATTGACACACGCACCTACACACATCGCTACCACCATCACCCCCCCACCCCAGCCTCCTGCCTTAACTCCTTGACCCGTGGCATCTGGTTTAGATTGTCACAGGAAGAGAGAGACAGAGACGTTCGGGGGGGAGTGAGTGTGAGTGAAGGAGAGAAAAGGCCTCTGTGTCTGTGTCTGGACCTTCATTATCATGTGTTAATATTAATGCAATTTGAAAAAGAAACAGACACAGAGACACACTGGGTGAAGAGGGGCTTGTCTGAACTGAGTGGAACAGCATGCTCACAGGCCAGACGTGCTTCCCAACCCACAGCTCTCATGCAAGATGGCATTCCCTCCTCGAACGTTGTCACTTCACCACCGGGTTTCAATTTGTTATTAATACATGCTGCATGAGCCTGGCTTTAGAGTTGCCTTTGCGCTGCAATGTCATGCAAAACATTCAGTTTTCGTAGAGAGCCAGTATGTTTCCACGCTTGAAGGTTTGCAACCAAAACACAAATGTATAAAAAAGTTGTTAAGGAAGTTAAAAAGACTTTCTTGGACAGTAGTTTCTTTATCCAGTTATTCTTTTTACAAGTAAATCAAACTAAACAAATAAACAGAACAGCTTTTTATCAACTTCACCATTCATACAACTCTAAAACAATCTGTGCATGATTTGATCACAGCAGATACAATGAATGTCACTACTTTTTTTTTTTTTTTTGAGGAGCTCCTTCAGGTTTTTGCTGCAAAAAGTTCTGTTATTGCAGGAATTCAGAACAATTAACACCTTGACTTTTTGCCAAAATGTCAGGTCAGGTACTGAATTGCTTTGCAGCAACACATTTTACTCGTGAATCTGCACAAATATCTTCTCCATATGATGCAATACAAGTAAACGAGACTGTATATTCAAAACCTTCACTTATTTTACAACAAACACCAGTTTTTGTGATTTTTGATGTAAGAGAGATCATTTCTGATTGATGCCCTGTAACGAACATTAAGTGAGCGCCTTGTGGGAGTAACTGCCAACCATTCTCTAAGCTCACCAGAGCAAAGCCACAGTACGAGTCCTGGGTCAAACTGTCTGCTACCAAATACCACCTCCTCCTTTGAGTCGACAAAATTTTTATCTACAAACTTCTGAAATTTGGAAAAATACAAATGCCCGCAAATTTGTCTGTGCTGAAGTTGTGAGGTTACCAAGACAATATTTGTAAAAAATGCATTTTTAAAATCCCAATAACACACCTAATAATATAAGTCAAACTCTAAGAGTTATAACTCTATGCCTGTATAAAGTTTGTAATGAATTACTTTTAACATAAATGTGATAGGAGTTGGGGGTCCTTAGGACAAAAGTCTGGGAACCACTGATGTAAGCAGTATGCCAATTTATTTTTGCTAAGCCCATCTTTTGTCCCATAGAGCCCCATGCTGTTTGAACTGCCCACCACTCAGCATTAACCAATAGCGTTGGAGATCCACTTACATACAGATGTCAACTACAGAGCGTGCACAAGCGTTTGAGGACATACATAGACAGGTGCAGAGTTGGTGACATTTGTGGACAAGTAAGACACACATATGTATGCATGTGTATGAATAAACAGCACAACATGAGAATAATAATAATAAAACAATGTGTTTTAGCTCTGTTGGCTGGCTAGAGGTGTGCATTCATGAACGAGGGCGTTGCTTTCGGCCATAAATACATAAATAAATAAGCCTCAAGATGGTGCAGTCAGATAAAAAACCCTCCAGATTTCAGCTTTAACCCACAATTACACATAATCTGAAAGTTGGTTCAAGAATTAGGACTCTGTTCTCATGTTCTCAGTCATTATTTCTCGGAACATCGCAGAGCTAGTTAATATTTAAAATTTTAGAAAATGTGAAAAGAGGAGTAATAATTTCCTTGGACTTTTACCTAATTTGACTGGTCTATTAATCACTTAGAAGCATTATTCTGGTCCACTCCTAAAGCCAGTTGGTGGTGGTAACGCGCCGCAAAAATGTTTGGCAACTGCCAATAAAAGGTCACCAAAGAAGAAGAGAAACAACTAAAACACACAGGACAGCGGCCCTTGAGGACTGGAGTTTGACACGTCTCCTATAAACCATCTAACCCAAATATAAACTGAATACAAGTTTGTGCATATTACTTTGTGCAAAAGCCATGAAAAACAGTTTGAGTCTTTTATAGATTAGATTTAATGTGGAGTAACTTCTTTGTGACAACATGAGCCAGACTGCATCAAATGATCTCAAGTAAACTGTAAAAGTACGTTCATTGGTTGAAAGTCTTTGCCCCGGTTTGAAATCGTCTTTAACAGAGTCGTGTCAATGTCAACATGAAGTATGTAAACGCTGAAGTGGACATTATTCATGAGTTAATGATTTTGACAGGTCTCATTTTGTCCTAGAAGGTGACACACACACACACACACACACACACACACACACACACACACACACACACACACACACACACACACACACACACACACACACACACACACACACACACACACACGCCTTTGGGATTAGTTAAAAGACTATGAGCATTTCATCGAGTGTTTCCCATTCAAACAGGCTTGAGAGCAGATCCCTGCTAAAGCCCAGGTCATCGCCACGGCGTTTGGTTATGGCTTAATATTTAAACTGGGTGCTAGGTGGATTAAAAGCGAGCGTTATCAGTCGTCTGAATAATAAATCCTTGTAAGTCAAGCCTTTCTGCCTCAGCCACACACAGTCGAACACAAACAGATCCACTCTAGTGCCTGTTTTTTTTCTGTCTGACCCCTATGAGGTAACTGGTCACTGACAGAAGATTGATAGTTAATCAGTCTCTATCGGCAGAAGTCTGCATTGGCCTTAGCCAACTTTAGAATATTACACATTACCACACAGGGAGGGAATGATGTCAGTCAGAAAAAAGGGAAAAGGGGGGAAAGGGAGAAATGATGCAAGGAGGACAGAAAAGAAGAGGGGCAGGAGGAAGGAAACAAGAAGGAAGCAGTAATGGCCGATAAGAACATCAATAATATGTGCTGTAATTTACAAATATCATGTAGGCTTTTGTCTAAAAGCCTTCATCTGCTTCCATTCTAAGACTTCCAACTTCCATTATAGATACATTTATTTTTCTCAACACTTAGTTCAAATAAAATCACACACATTCCTTTTGCATCACTTATATGTTTGATTCTTCGGGTTGTGAGTTGTTTAATTTAATTTAAAGCTAACTTTGCAACTGTGTCCTCATTTTGAAACGTTAAACCAAAATTGATCATCTGCTTTTCTTTTTATCAATCAATTGAAAGCACTTGAGCAAATGTTTTTGACTTCCTGTTACAATTAAACAGCCTCATTTCTATGCAAGCATTCCTTTACAGTTAAAACGATGATTCAGCCAGCATTAATATGTCCGCCATTACTCATTCCCATCTTTTTAATTACGAGTTCCACTCTGTCACGTCGCTGCAGCGGCCAGTCTGCACTGGCTGAGCCGACCGCAACCGCATGGTCACAGATGGATTCCTCTAAAGCCGGCGCAGAACAGCCACCGACCGCCAGCTATCAACTTCCAACGCCACAAAACCACAATTTAACCACTAAAAGTGAAGGAAAGGGGGAAGAATGGAGAGGGAAGGAAAAAAGAATAAGATGAGTAAGGAACAGAGCAAGGGATAAAATGCTAGAATCAGGACCCGGTTGGTTGTTTTTGCTTGCTTTTGCAGAAAAAGGAAAAAAAAAAAGAAGTATTTCCATAGAACAGCACCGCCATGTCTATTCAAACACTCAGACAATATGCTAATGAGCTTCCTAATGACCACCACCACTTAGGAGCTGCTAATTAAAACCCATTTGATTCAGGAACACTTATCAAGCTTAAGAACAACAACAAAAAAACGCTTAAATTTCCCATGAAGACAAGCAAGAGTTATGGCCACCTTTGGTATTTGTCAAAGCGCTGCTACTCCTTCCCCTCCTTTTCTGGCCTCCTGTCTGTCTCTGTCACTCTGTCTCTCGGCTCGATTGCCTCTAATGGACGTGCTTTATCTAGGCTGACCTAACCATTGTCAAAGGGAGCAGAATTTGTGAGCTTTTAGAGTGGGTACACTCATCAATGCACGGGGGGGTGGGGGGGGACTGCAACTGGAAGGAAGCACTGGGCGAAGCGGGTGGGGTGTTTGGCAAGTGTCCATGCATGCACTCTCCTGGCCACTTTGTTAGCCAACACACACACACACACACACACACACACACACGTCTTTATTTCTTACAAACAGGATGGCATGCTACTGTGTCAACAGTGACAAAAGGACATAATACGATATGATCTGTTTTAATAAAATAAGATATAGAATTACAATATACTTTATTTTCCCCTTGGGAAAAGTTTATTTTGGCCCTTTTTACAAAAAATGACAAATAAAAATTTCACAACAGTGAGACAATTTTGGGGTGGCACACCAAATTGATCCTCATGGTAACTCTGGGAAAGTTTAGCCTGTGGTGATGCAATAAATGCTCCTTTATTTGTTTTCATAATAAAAACAAATCAATATGCGTCCAACACACTTACATAAAATTTGAGAAACACAAAAACTTTAGGAAAAACATTTGAAACGGTTATTTGATTGAAATTTTAGAATTTTAGAACAGCTTAATTTGTCTGTTTCTACACTAAAACATCCACAAAAGCTATGGTGATTGAAACTTTTATTTTGAAAATGGTGAGCAGCAGCGACAAACTTTTTTTTTATTCTGATAATTAAATGTATGATTCTTATAGGGTTTTACATCTCTTCAATAATTAAGAATTTATGGTTTGTTTGAACAATAATATGACTGACACTGGTCGTCCCTGGAGTGGCCAGTGGGGTGGCCATGGCCACCCCTGGCCACCCCTTGGGGGCGCCACTGCTGACAACATCAGAAAGCAACTTTTGCAAGTAGCTGCATCAGGAAATTTTAGCTTCTAAACTATTACAAACAAAAATCTTTGTATACTTTGTAGTATTCCTCATCGCTCATCTGACTTCCAGTGATTTCTAAAAGACAGAGAACTAGAAAATGAATGGATATGGGCAGAAAAAGAAGTCAACACATTGTCTCTGATGACCAGGCTGAAGATTTTCTTTCCTGTGAAAAGTGCTGCAGGCTGCACCAAAGACAGATGAGACAGACTGATGCTGATGTCTGTGCTGCTGAGTTAAAAACAGTATGATGAGAAACTGACGGTGATGTAATGGTTTATAAAAGGGGTGTGCTTTTAGAATGTTTAAGAATGGCATTGTTAAAAAAATAGAAACACATTTATCTGTCATTAAATCATCATAAAGGAATCTTTACTTACTCCCTATGCTTTTTTCATTCTAGAGACAAAAAGGTCTTTAGGTAATTTGGCCCATTCTTATGCTCATGTGTCAGGAGCAAAACTAGCAGGGTCAAAGGTCATCTGGAAAAGCAACTAGACTAGAAAACAGTTTTCAATTTAGACTTTTTGGGAACATCATTTATTATTAGTGATCCTGTTCCTTTCTATGTATTTTTCCTGGTCAGTTTTAGTTGTTACTCAAGATATTCTCAAGTCACTGGCGCATACATAAAGAGAGGTGAGAGTAGTATTAAAATGTATTGGTATTATGTTGTGAAATCCAGTTTTTGTACAGAGACGTTGGATGGGCTTGGCACTATTACGGCAAAGCTTTTATTCTTTTATTTATTCATTTATTTTAAGGTGACGGCAGAGCTGCGATAGAGCAAAACAACAATTGCAGCGGCTCAGGAACGACTTTGGCATCAACTTAGGGCGATTTTGACTTGGGCTTTTCTTTGGGACATGAGCAGATAGAGGTTCTTCTTTCTCTTCAAAGATGTATGGCGGACTGCCCTGTTGACTGATTTCCGTTGCTATGAATATGTCACGTTGTTCATTGCTCTGATTGGTCCTAGCACTGTCCAATAGTGTTCAGAGACAGTTTGGGGGACAACTGTAGATTCCACCCCTATGAATGAGCTCTGTCTAACAAAAAGGTAAACCACAATGTGTGCAAATAGTTTTTTACACTCATCTCCAAAAAGCTCTGCTCCAGAAAGTTGAATCAATGTAGACAGACCTCTAAATGATTAATGGATTCATGTTTTACACATTGCAAACATAATGCAATATGCAATACAACAATATGACACATTGGATACTATAATTTTACATGATACACAAATATATATAAATATAACAGTATTCCACAACCTCTATTACATATTAGATATTACTCAGCTCACTAAAACTGTCAGCAAATGTACATATCTGATGGTTGTGAGGCTCTCCTTCAATAAACCTTTAATTGGAGTGCATTTTTAAATAAATATAGGTCAGTTTCCTTTTGCAGCATTAATTTTCTCACGTTAAATATTAAAAAGATAGAAAGAAAAAAAAACAATCAAAGAGAAAGTTAGTGATACAGCGATGTATAGAGACTCTCAGCCCGGAGGAGAAGAAACCGGATAGGGCCACTTTAAAAATCGCTTAACACGCTCGACACAAAAGACAGCTGAGAAACCAGAGCCATGTTTGATTTGAGTGTCAGGGTGGAAGGCACTAATCTGTGGACACGTTGGACACAGGTGGTGAAACAATCAAACAGCCTCACACTTACCTCACTCACACACACACACACACACACACACACACACACACACACACACACACACACACACGCTAACTTCAACAAATGAAACAAGATAAAACGTTAACCACAGCTGATCTGTTTACCTGACTACACTTCATGTTTATCAGTCTGCTCAGGCATTTATGGAAATGCACATTTGGACACACACACACACACACACACACACACACACACACACACACACACACACACACACACACTGGGGGGACATGCAGAAACCACGTGCATGTCTGCAGCTGGATAAATTGCGGCGAAGCATGGTGTTATTTTGCTGGGCCAGATAAAGACAAGGTGGATCAGATTCCCAGCTCCTGTTTCTCTTTCCTGCCTTTCACCTCCTTTTTTATGTGCCGGAGACACACGCCCTGCCTCTCTAATGGAGAAATGATCAGAGGAGTATCTTTCACAGCTGTGGCACATGCTCATATCACACTCCGCTCTGAACAGGCAGCTTTGCGGCTAGTTTATGCATCGATAATGCATGCCGTCGTTACTCACACAACCCAAAACCCATCGTGAACTGTCAGGTGTGAATGCCACATATTATTTACTAATCTTATTAACAGTGTGAAAGTGAGCAGTGGAGTGTAAATCTTTAGTTGTATCCGAGGCAGGCCTCCACTTCCCACCAAAGAAAGTCGCTGCCAACACATTAGCTTTGCTCACTAAAACAGAGCCTGCAATTTGTATTTTTTTTTTCTTTACCTGAACTGAGCACAACATATTGAAACTGTGTTCTATAAATGTTGTGAACAAACACACATGCACACACCAGAACACATGCAGTGTAATTCTAAAAGAAGATTTGATGCAAACTTTGTGATTGATTACAGCTTTATTAATTAATTTGTTTCATTGAGAGAAATTGGATGCTGCACAAGAAGAGAAGGGGGTCTTCCCCAGAGGACCTACCCCTGACTCATACATTTACACACACACACACACACACACACACACACACACACACACACACACACACACACACACACACACACACACACACACACACACACACACACACACACACACACACGATCAGCCCTCAGGCCAGTTTCTGTAATGGGATCCTTACTGTTATTTCTGCTGAATAAAATAAATCCTACTAATTAACATGTTAACATGATTGATGGGTCCTGATTCTGCAGGGAGCAGAGAACGTCTGTCTGCACTCAAGCTGCGCTGCTGCCGACTGCACACAGACCAAAACACACACAAAGAAATAAAAATCTAGATTTAGCGACTAAAGAGGAAATGGAAATATGAAACACGCCAGACTGAAAACCTAAAAACAAACCATGTGGGTTAATATGAGCGGCTGATTACAGCGTTTGGCAGCAGAGCTGTTTGCTTCATCCTAACAAAGCTTAGGGAAATGGTAGTGATGATGTAGAGCACCCATGATGGAATTTGGTTTAAATACAACTTCCTTTGGTTAAACACATCCATGCACAATCATGCAACACAAACACAACAGAAGATTAAGTGGGTTTTTTTAGCTGCACGAGGAAAAAATGAATTAGATAAATTACAGCATAGTGACGTGGTGTGGGCAGAAAGATTAGTTTTGTCATGAGGGCGGGATCAAAACCAATAAGAATCTAATCAGCCCATGAGAAAACCTTCATTCAGAATCACTTTATGGAAAGAAAATGCTTATATGCTTAAAGCTGTTACAGCGAATCTCCAAACAAGCTAGGTTTTGAAAACAAACACGGTCAAGGAACACTCACCTCTCCCCTTGGGTATCTTCCCTGAGACGCTTCTGCCGGAACAGGAGACCCGCGAAGCCAGAGGAAACAACATAGTGCTAAACACCAGTCGCCGTTCTCTAGGTCAAATGGTGTTTTTCTTTTTGGGACTCTGGTAGTTTGTCCTAAAGTTGAAGTGGTAGCAGCCGGCTGTTTCTCCTTCTCTGACTTTATTGACCAGAGAACCTCTCACACCAGTGGTGTTCTGTTGCTAAAAACGCTGGTGTGCAATGAATGGAGGACCCAGGGAAGAGCAGCGGTTCGGCATGACCGACAACCGGATGGTCCAATAGTTGCTTTCGGTGCGAAACGTGTTACTGGAGGTTTTTAGACAAACGCGAAACAACCACTTTAATCATTTTGTCCATTTTTTTTATCTTCACAATATATTTATAGCTAGCTATACTACGTATATTTGAAGGTTGTTAAGAGGCATGAAAAAATGTGTTAAGCCAATTTGTTTTCCAAATTTGCCATTGCAGCTTTAATTAGAATGTAAAAACATGAATTGTGGTGCAGTCGATAGCTTATTCTGACTGGGCAACTTTGACTTGTTAGGCAAGGGGTTTGCAACCATTAAAAAGATGAGTAATTTCTGCATTCTTTCACCAAAACAAAGCTTATCCCAAAACCTAACAGTAGCTTTTTTTATTTAACTAGAGGTAGGGCTTTAGTTTAGTAACAATATAAAAATAATTTGCCATAGAAATTTTGAATTTTGTGATTCATCAACCTGTTGTTTTTTTAAAGACTCATTCCTATGTAAACAGATTATGTTTGGTGACTTTGACTCTTTTGAGTATCTTTGTTTTGAATTGAAAGGTACACCCAAGATCTTAGTTTTAGTAATCTACAGACCTCCAGGTTCATGTACTCATTTTCTAGAGAACTTCACTGAACTTCTCTCTGTTATCACAATAGACTTTAATCACCTTCTGATAGCTGGAGACTTCAACATTCACATTGATGACGCTAATGATAAAACTGCTGTGCAATTCCTCGGAGTGCTTGATCTATTTGATATTATACAGCATATTCATGTTCCAACACATGCTCAAGGTCACACACTAGACTTGATCTTAACCAAAGATCTTGATGTATCAGACATTGTTGTTAAGGACGTTGGCCTCTCTGACCACTTCTGTATTTCTTTTGAGATGTCAGCTGCACCTGTAATCCATCACAACTCTGCTGTTCTCAAAAAAAGGTACCTAAGTGATCACACTGCATCAGTTTTTAGTGAACTAATGAATATGTCAACAAGTCTAACATCCAACTGTGCTGATTCCCTTCTAAATCATTTCAACCGCAAATCTCTAGAGATTCTTGACACCATTGCCCCAGAAAAGTCCAAGTTCATCTCTAGGAAACAAAAAGCTCCATGGAGGTTCACTAAATCTGTTACAAACCAAAAGCGAGAATGCCGCAAAGCTGAGCGTAAATGGAGGAAAAGTAGCCTGCCCGATCATTATGAGACCTACAGACTGCAGCTCCACACCTACAACTCTGAATTAAAAAAGGCGAGACAAGCCTTTTTCTCCAAAGTCATAAGTGATAATATCAACAATTCCCGTGTTCTGTTTGCCACTATTGAGAGGCTAACTAACCAACCAACACAGTTAGCCCCTGATTTCAAGTCCCAAACTAAATGTAATGAGTTTGCATCCTTTTTCGATGATAAAATACTAAACATCAGATCAGCCATTCACTCCTCCCTGTCAACCAACACACCAAGACCACCCCTACAACCACATAGCAATACTTTAGCTAGAATGCCAGTCTTTGACATGATTAATGCTAAAACACTGGAAAACATAGTTAATAGCTTAAACTCATCTACCTGTTGTCTTGATATACTGCCAACAAACTTCTTTAAAAAGGTTTTTAATTGCTTGAAAGATGATGTACTGAAAATTACTAATTACTCCTTAAAATCAGGTATTTTTCCTACTTCATTAAAAACTGCTGCTGTCAAGCCTCTTCTAAAGAAAAGCAAACTAGATCCCTTAGAGATGAATAATTATAGACCAATCTCTAGTCTTCCCCTCATTGGGAAAATTGTTGAAAAAGCAGTTATGATCCAGCTGAACAACTTCCTGGAGACAAACAACCTCCTGGATGGTTTTCAGTCAGGCTTTAGACAACACCACAGCACTGAGACAGCACTGATTAAGGTATTAAATGACATCCGTATGAATACAGATTCAGGCAAAACATCTGTTTTAGTGATGCTCGATCTCACTGCAGCTTTTGATACTGTGGATCACAACATNTAGATAGACTCATAAACTGGGTGGGACTATCAGGTACAGTCCTTAGTTGGTTCCAATCATACCTTGCTGACAGGGGTTATGTTGTTTCTATTGGTGAACATAGATCAAAGCAGATCACTATGACATGTGGTGTCCCCCAAGGCTCCATTCTTGGGCCACTGCTCTTCAACCTCTACATGCTCCCCCTGGGTCAAATCATATACAACAACAACATTGCTTATCATAGTTATGCAGATGACACCCAGATCTATCTAGCTCTATCACCTAATGAATCCGGTCCCCTAGACTCACTCTGTCAGTGCCTAGAGCAAGTCAATGACTGGATGAAGTCAAGTTTCCTTCAGTTAAACAAAGACAAGACAGAAGTTATTGTCTTTGGGAGTAAAAAACCGAGGATGGAAGTTATTGCTCAACTTGGCTCTAGAGGAATAAAGACTAAGACTCAGGTTAGAAACCTTGGTGTTACAATTGACTCAGACCTGAGCTTCACTGGTCACATTAAGGCTATAACCAGATCAGCGTTTTATCATCTCCATCAATTAGCAAGACTCAGAGGTCTCATGTCGAAACAAGACCTAGAGAAACTCATTCATGCGTTCATCTCCAGCAGACTAGATTATTGCAATGGTCTCCTGACTGGTCTTCCCAAAACAGCCGTAAAACAACTGCAGCTTATTCAGAATGCTGCTGCTAGAGTCCTAACGTGTACTAAGAGAACCAAGCACATCACCCCCGTTCTAAAAACTCTGCACTGGTTGCCAGTAAACTACAGAATCGATTTTAAAGTGCTTCTACTAGTCTATAAATCACTCAATGGTATGGGGCCTAAGTACATGTTGGATCTCCTTCCAGTATATACACCTAGCAGGGCTCTCAGATCCCTAGACAGCAGTCAGCTGGTAGAACCTCGGGTCAGAACCAGACAGGGTGAAGCTGCTTTTAGTCACTATGCTGCTCATAGATGGAATCAGCTTCCTTATGACCTCAAACAGGCCCCAACTCTAGTAACTTTTAAATTAAAATTAAAAGCCTTCATGTATTCATTAGCCTATGACTGAATGTTTCTTATGCTGCTCCTTCTGCACTGTAACTGCTAAACTTTTTTGACTATGCCTTTTATCTAATTGTCTGAATTATTTCTTTGTGTATTTTGATTAATGCTTTTGTTGCTCCTGCTCTGTAAAGCACATTGAATTGCCTCCATGTTTGAAATGTGCTATACAAATAAAGCTGCCTTGCCTTGCCTTGTATTTGTGGAAAAGTAGATAAATTTTCCCTCAGCCCAAAAAGTTTTCAAGATGTTTCAAGTTTATGGTGGATTTCAGGGAGTTGTCTGGCTGGAAGTTAGATTATTTGTCTGGTTCACAAATTATACTCAAACTATATTTTATGTTTTTAGAAAACCTGATGAGTCGCCTTTAAAACGACGTTCAACTTGTAATGATCATGCATCTCTGAAATGAGCAACCTGTTGATAGAATCCCCCAAAATGTACCAAAATGCTCTGTGCTCGTCTCCTGGCAGCACTCCAAACGAGACCAGCAGGAAAATTTAACAGAGGATTTTAGTATATTAATGTATGGAAGCCCATTCCCACCATTCTGATTAAAAATGCATCTCAGAATTATGATAGAGCCTAGAGCCACAGGTTTGAGACCCTTATGTTTGTCCTATTATTCCACGTTTTGGCCTGAGCCGACACCGCTGACAGTCATTTCATAACATACCTGTTTGTCTGTTTTCCACCTGCCTCCTTTACTTTGACCAAGTCTTCATTGAAACAATTTAGCAGAAGGCCTCGTCAGGAGTCTCTCCCTGCTGTGTCTGCCCTGTTCTTTATGAATGAATTAATCAGTAGTGACACTGCACTACATGCTTTTTCTTTCCTCATTATTTTAATTAGCCGTGTATATGAACACCGGCCCTCCCCTTGTCCTCTTTTGCATTTTATTAATACATTAACGTGCACTTGACAAAAAGAGCAAGGACACGGACACGGCTGCGGTTGCTTGGCTGGTCACTTTGTAGTCTCCCACTTGTCTTGGCTGCTTTGTCCCATCAGTAGTTTTGTCCTCGTTCCTGTCCTCCCAACAACTCTGCAGAATAACTTTGAAAGTCATTAATGATTTTCTTCATGTGCTTTCAGCATCAGTTGACGCTGCCTTACTTAAAAGGTGTCAAACAAAAGTGAACACGAGCTGCATTTTCTCCATGATTCTGACTCATTCAGTCTCACTAAAAGGTTGCACTTTTCCAGTCCCTAATGCAGCTCCTCTACCGCACGGGAGAGAAAAAATCTGAAGGAAAACTTTTCCACTGGTTGCTGTTGGTAAATGGGGCACCCTTGGTGTTTTAGTGTATTTGCATGTTGTGCGTGTGCAGCTGTGTGTGTGAAGGCACACCTATAGTGGAGGTGAAAGCATGGACGTGTGAGGGCGTGTGTTTGAGAGTGGGCATGTCTGGGTGTGCAGCCGCTTCGGTGATGAGGTGAGAATGATGAAGCCCATTCCTCAAGCGAGTCGCCATGTGCAGCTCATATGTTGGGTCTTTGTTAAAGAGTTGCTCTTAGAGAACCCCAAACTAACACGTTCACACATACACGTTTTCTAAATGTGCACTCTTCCCCTCGCACATGCACACGAGCACCTTGGTCTGGTAGCGCCTGCAGACACAGAGTGATTGACAGTATCCAGATTTCCAGATTGTTCTCAGGAGTATTGAGGAATGACATCACACTCATTACAACTACTAAATATAAACAGTCGCAACGCTTGACTGACACGTCTGTATACATGCGTGTGTGTGTTTCAGAGGTTTTCTGATAATGCGGTTGGAGAGTAAGTGTGTTTTATGTTGTTTTTTTTCTGTTTTATGATAATACGCTCAACTTCAAATGGAAAACAGAAGGCTGACGCCACCAAAGTCCTCCAATTAAACCATCAAGCTAATTCGTTTACAATCAAAAGCTGTTTAAATCATTGAGTAGGTGCTACATCTACTCTGTTTAGGCGTTAGAAAAGAGTAGGAGTGGAAATTAACAAAAAAAATGGATGAATTGGTGGTTTTGAACAGAAAGTAGTTTTTTTTTTACTCTAAATACCCAACATGGCAATGACATTTCAGCAGCCTTTCAGAGTTTTATCAAGTAATAGAGGAGAATTAATTATAACGACACAACAAGCAGCCAAACATACGCATATGTTTGTGGGCCTGCTGCTGAGTTCAAGGCTCCTCTAGCTTGTCTGGCTAGCACATTGTAATTTACAAGCACTCAGTGTCACGTTGAGATCTCAATTAGGCAGCTCGGCTACACACTCGGGCCCTCGGGGCTGGGCTGAGCTGAGCTGGGCCCACATTCTGCCTCTTTGGCCGAGGCACACTGCAGAGTTGTGTGCTCCTCCAAACCCCCTCCACCCGCCTGCCGCCCACAGACAACGCCAACAGTAAATATTTGAGGTCAGAGACAAAGAGGGGAGAAAGGATTCATTTAGCTCATTTGAAAACATGACATTATGATTAAGAGTCGGGCAGCGTGGAAAAAAGAGGAAGACAGTTTCATAGTTTCTCCATAAAACTGTAGACGCTTCCTGCAAGTTGCATGTTTTAAATGTGAAATTTGCAGCAAATGGCATGAGTTTTAAAAGTTTTTATTTTTCATTTTCAAGTGCAAAAAAAAAAAAGAGAAAAGGGCACAAATTGACATTTAGACAAACACAGCTACTGACTCAAGGAACCAGAGATACACCATGTGCTGGAGGAAGTTAACAAAGCCCCGTAAGCTGCCACTACTGTTCTCTGATCAGATCCATATGGACCGTGGCCTTGGCCCTCCAACACCTGCCTCAAACACTCCCAGTACCTAACAAGCCCGAGAGCCTCCAACTGGCCTCAGACACACTTTACAAGCAGCCATATTGATGGCTATTGAGCTAAAGTGCCATTTAGCTCACCAGAAATCTTAAATTATACACGAGCCATGTGCAGCTATTTACACCCCCACACAAGGGCAGACGCCACATCAGAGCTTCCAGCAAAAATCTGGCTCCGGGTCAAGTTTTAAAACAAAACATACCGGGGACAGATTGGTCCCGTCGCACATACACTCCATTTATAATTTTAATTATTTATTCATTTTTATTGGTTTTTAGATTAAATTATGCTAAAAGAAGGAGGCATTCACCATAATTTGTCATGCCGAGTCAAAAAAAAACATTCAATCTTTTTAAGTTTTAACTGTAAAAAATCGTCCTACACAGTAACAAACAAATAAAAGCAGTGATTTCAACTATTGGCTATGTAAAAAAAAAAAAATCACATAATGTTTATTTTTTCATTATGGGTTCGCTTTTAATAGAAAATGCTGCCACAGTTGCACGACTGAGGGTCTAAAAGTGAACTCGATGAAAACGCACGCCAAAGCTCCTGATTGGCATTATCCTAACAAGCTGCAATTACAGCCCTGAAATCGAGTCTTACTGCAGCGGCTTTAACAAGCAAGCCATCGCGCAGCCCACAATTATCATCACCAGAACTATTAAACACGACGGCTACAGCCTTGTTAAATGCTCTCATATGTGGAGGCCTCAAAGTTTTTCTCAGGACACTGTCAGGAAGACGGACGCTCAGAGGTAGGTGAGACACAAACCAATTACCAATGAAGAGCATGTTTTTTAATCTGCATTGCTCTTTCCCTTATTTGAATCGCTGTCTTGGATATGCTAATGGGCCGTGTTCTGGGATTCCTCCTGTGAGTGGCCACAGCGGTGCAGTGGTCTCCTGCAGCACGGCTCCAGTAGCAGGCTGCTCCCTGGTGGGCACATCCCAGTTGGGGCTTTCCCACCATGGGCTTACAAGTTACAACTGCCTCTGTGATCTAAAATAACGAGAGAAATTAGAGGTTTAAATAAAATACGCTTTTGTCGTTAATCGAAAAAAAAAAAAAATAGAAGAGGGAACTTAAGTAGAAGGAAAATACGGCAAATAATAGTTTTATCCACTTTCTGGAAAATTAAAAGAAAAATGAAATGTATGCAACAGGTAAAAAAAATGGCTCTAGCTTTGAAATTCAAGAAGGAAAAGAAGGTCATGAGGGAGGGAGGTGGTGTTGAGGGTTAGCCTCTGCTCACAGTCAGGCCTGTGTGCTCGTCAGGTCATGCCTGGTTTAAGGTTGGGCAGTTGGAGCGTACACTTGGCACCAGGACAGGAGAGTGGCGCAGATCAGAGATGCAACGATGCTCCTAGGGGATGTGGTGGAGGTTTGGCCAGGCCGGGGGACAAGCGGGCTCAGACCGAGGCCAAGCTGAGGCCAGAGGGAAGGTTCTGAGGCCGCGAGCCATCTCAGAGAGAGGAGCCTTTGTGCAGGATGGCAGCTCCGCAGGCCAGCAGCTCTCCTGCTCCCAGTTTATGTGTCCTGTTCTACGCAGACCTCACTTACAGATGTTTTATTTATGAGAGGGAATTTCAGTTGGCTTCTTTGTAACGTGCATGGGGGACACTTTTGTGCAATTGAAGCCTCAAGATCATGTAAACTGAAATGAATGAGAAGTGGAACATTTCCCAGCAACTTGTGGTTACGCATGAATATTTTTCAAAAGATGACGGTCAAGCATCCTGCAAAACGGAACGTGTGCAAACTTTATTTATGCGTCTTCTTAAAACTTGATCACATTCTTCCACCAATAAGAGAGTGTCCTTTAACTTGAATCTGCAGCGTATTCTGCAAGGTCAGTGTGGTTTCCTTGAACAAATACCAAGAAAGACTCATGTTTTCTACTCGCTTCCATTTTTTTCCCCACTCACCCTCACCCACAGACACACTCACTGGGTGGAATTTCTGATTAATGACAGTCATTTGTCAGGCAGAGGTGGATAAAATGGTGAATATTATCTTTGTACTTAAGGGCCCGAGCACATCACCCCCCAAACACACATCCCACCCCGGCTTTTGTCATTTATAAGTGGCTGAACACGACAGCACGCAGGGACACGCAGACGGCCCCGCATCGGGCAGATCTATTCTCATTACGTCTCTATTAGGACATCAGCTTCCAGTGATCAGGCCCTACGTCTTTCTACTGACATCAGAGAGGGGGAGGAAAGGTGGATGAAGGGTAAAGAGAAAAGGAGAGGAGGGAAAGTCGACATTTCTGAATTTGATTAATACAAGCCTAAATCATCCTATTTGGGGAGTCGTATGCGGTACGACTTCTGTGGTAAAAGGCATTTATCTGCCCTTATGCTGCCCTTCAGTGAGGAGATTAGCAGATCAACTGTGCAAGAGTACACGACCTTCCCAAACAGGCACAAATGACTTTACTCAGTAACTCTGAAATAAACATGATGTCAGGAAAACTATAAAAAATTGATTTTTTCCCCCCGATCTGTTTAACAAGATGAGGAGGTGACATATTTTGTGATCAGACCAAAAGTTTGGTGCACACTTAAGGTCTGACAATTAGACTTATGCAGATAAAAGCTTTAGATTGATAACTCTGATTTTCTCAACACAAATGAAAACATGGCTTATTTATTAGGTGGTGCTGTCATAATCCTTTATGTTAGAGATCACAATCACACACATCAAACTCTCCATTTAAGATCCCTGGTCTGTATGCTTTGTGAAGATTTGAACAAGACAAACATTGAAGAATCTGGAGGTGAATGTTTGATGTTCCTCATCATAAGTGGATTAGTAATAAGAGCTTTGAGGAGCAAGAACGTGACTTATCTAATCTGGAGAAGTCCAAAAACGACAATTTGTATGCAGATGTTCATTACAACGAATGATCAAACGATAAAAAATGCTTTCAGGGGTGCAGCCAGACCGATTTTAGCCGTCCGTTCTCACTCTGCAGCCAACAAACAGCACAGCACGCCTCAGTTACGTCCTGGTTGGGACAGACAGACAATGAGAGGTGGGGCCGAGTGCCACCATCGATATGAATGCACCTGACTGCTGTAAATCACAGACACAGCGGTCCCATCCTCATGCTGGAGATTTAATGAACTACCGCAGGCTCTTTATACCTCTTAAGACTCACTGAGTGACCACTTTGTACTTGTTCAGAAGAGGGGAGCGACGGTGCCTATATGCCCACTAAATCTTCCCTTTGCCACCGAGGATAAAATCTTCCTTTATTCATGGGCTATTTACCAGATCTAGATTTATTACATAGTGGGGGTGCTCTCACCGAAAGGAGGGGTGGGAAACAAACCCCCCGACTTCCTTCTTTTCTCATAACCCCGCGGCAGGCTGGGATAAAGATCCTCGTCGTCTCATCCGCGGTGAATCATCGAAGGTGTTATTTAGGAGTATTTGGTAAATCGGTGCACAGATGAAGGCATCTTTAATTTTACGTCGTAACAAATTCAAACGATCTGCCCCCTAATTGACCCACTTGTATTGTTGCTATGGTGACTACTCTCTCAGTGTCTAGGCTAGCTGTGGGGGTTACGGGTGAAAGGTCAAAGCAATACTTATAGATACATGACCTTTCAGTCGCTTTTGTCACAAAGCCCTGAACAAAACCCTTGAACGTCTTCACTAAGAGTTTGAGAGCCGATGCAGACACACGGCACTGATAAGCATGAATATCGTCGTCATTTTGGCGTTAAAACGCCAGCAGCTCACCTGTGCGTCACATGGTGCATGAGCACTGTCTGCCAATGCCAGTACCCTACAGTTCATGGACTTTGCTGACCCAGCTTTGACCCTGCAGCATTGTGTCTCCTTATTTGTCTTGAATAGACTCCCCACTCCTCCTCCTCCTCCCAACAGAAGGGAGGTGCTCCTTCCACTGTTCTAAACTCCTACTCCAGTCTCTTTGTGCCACTGTAGATCAAATCTTCATATAGTGGCATCATTGTTTTAACATTTATGAATTTTGATCAAAATTGTTTATTTAACAATATGCCTTTAATTTCCGAGAAATGTCCAACTATTGCATTTATTTTAAATCTAAAAACACGTCCCAAACCCGAGATGACACATCAGCTGTGACTAATCCAATCTTATCCAAGAACAAAAGCACAAATCAGAAAATGCTTCGTCACATCTCAACCACAAATAACCACAACCTGCGCGTTTGTGGTCAAAACAAAGTCCTTGCGAAGCTCCGCCGGCATTTCTTCTGCCACTTTCTCATTATGAGCATGAAAGCAGCCAGCCCAAAACTCCTCTGGTGCACCGACGCTTTTGAGTTAGAGCAAAAAAAAGTTTGCTAAAATAAAAATTAATGAAAAAGCAAGCAGATTAATTACTGAATTTGATCTCGCTGGAGAAAAACAAGAACTCTCAGAGAATTGAAAGTTAGCAGAGATAAGGCTGACATCAAACAGCCACATGTGTTTACTTATTTTTAAAAAGAGCTGAGACTTGTTATCAGGGCCGGGCAGGACTTTAGGCTCCACACATCTTGTTGTTGTGGAGTCTTTTTAGTAGGAGATGGTTGGTGGTTAATGGCAGTGTGTGTGTGTGTGTGTCTGATGGGGTTCAAACCCTGCTGGTAAATCCCCCCTGCATAGGCAGAGGCCTGTATCTGGACGAATGCCAGAAGTTCTGGACTAATAATCCCAATAATGTGAGTGCTCCCACGACAGCGACAGAAAAACACTGGAGTCCTGCCAGCTTCTGCTCCCCTCCTGTTCTCCTTGCTCCAGTTCTCCAACTCACCTCCTCAGCACTGGGAGTCTCTCTTCTCTTTCTGTAGTTTTAGCCATTTTACTTTCTTGATTTATAATGGCAGAATGTAATGTGTTTATAGATGCATGTGAGTCGGAAAAAGTTTAAGTTGTGCCCCAAATTACGAAAATCAACATAAAAAAGACCAAAAAAAGGTTGACGAACCATCAAGTTTCATTTGTACTTGTTTTGTGTTCATATTAATTGGTGATTATGTTTCTTGTGCTGTGGAAACATACATTTTGTAATTATTTAAAGATGCAACGTATAATGATTTTTTTTAATATATCCAGTTTTCTCATCTCGAGACCATACAACTGAATCTAGCACTTTTTGCAGTGATTGCATGTGAAGGTAGCAATTCCATTTATTTGTAAGAGGTTAAGGCTGGTACCACCCTGTAAGAGTGCATGCCGTATGCATGTTTACAAGGAGGCTGTGATCTCTTTCAGTTAGCTGCTAGATAAGCTAAGCTAGTGGCTAGAAACGTACATTTGAAGATGAATCCTGCAACTCATGCCTAGTTGGTTCTGGCAGAGTTCGGGTACTTAGAAGCAGCTGGAAAAGCTAATAATTCCAGCCTGGATCTCTGGATTTGTGAAGTGGCATGTTCTCCCCAGAGTCATGCAACACAGGGGGCTGGCGCTGCTGCACATCATGCCTGGTATTAAGCTCCAGGATGTCATGAATTGATAAGGTAAGGACCCAAATGCAGGGGAAAGAGGAGATCAAGGAGGCAGACAGGTATGGTAAAAAAATAAAATAAAAAGTTTTTAGTCTAAATATCAGGGTCTGGAACAGGACAGGGATAAACAACATGAGGAACCAACAAGGAACTGAGACTGAGCTGGGCTTAAATAGACATGGAAGTGAATACAAAGACAAAGGAAACAGGTGAGATGATTGCTGATGACAAGGGCCTACAGGTGTGACTAATTAACTGAGGAATAGAAGGCAATACAAAACACAAGAGGAGGAGTGATAACTAAACAAGATAAAACAATGAAACTAAGAAACTAAAACAAGACGATACTAGAAACTAAAGGCTGAATGAAATAAACTAAACAGGGAGAAGCTAAATAAGGATAACACAATCTAAATGCTCTAAAACTAACTAAAGACCAAAATAATAATAATAATAAATTAAACTAATAAAAACAGAAACTTGTGAAAAATTGAGAAACTAAGGAACTAAAGAACCAAATGAAACTAATGCAGGGAACCAGGAAGAAAACAGGAGATAAATAAGGATAAACTGAATACTAGGGGCAAAACACAAAACATATGACTTAACCAGGGAAAACAGAACAGAACACAATAAAAGAAAAACGTCAAAAAAGGTGAAACTCAAAGGCTGGGAGAAGGAGCAGGAAATCCTCCAAGGGCAATCTGATTTTGGCTGACTGTCCCCAGGATAACTTTCTGCCATTACCCACCATATTCCCCTGCTTCTCCAATACTTTCTCGTATCCCGCCATTTATCATCGACCTCTCCTTCCATTGCTTCCCCCTGACACAGCTTTTTCTGCTACTTGAGTTTAAAGCAGCAATAATTATTAATAAATAAATGAATAGGTAAATAATAATAAATAGGTGTAAACGTCACAGGAGTGCACATTTTGCTAACTGCAGTTCCTCTAACGGCCACATGGTGTGCTCTCTGCATCAACCCTCTGCAAACTGCAGTGAAGCTTTACGTTATTTTTAAGGTTTGTATATATTTTTTAACTATTTATTATGTACAGCTTCAATGATCGCCTCAAATGTCTTCTAATCTGTCAAATATCACCAACGATCTATGGCTATTAGCTGCATTTATGGCTCAGATTTCTTTTTTTCACTCGTATTTTCTCTCCTTCTAACCTTCTAAACTATATATATATATATATATATATATATATATATATATATATATATATATATATATATATATATATATATATATATATATATATATATATATATATATATATATATATATATATGGTATCCCTGGGCACACCACAGGCAGCCACAATGTCTCACAGTTCCTAAGTTTTCAGCGTAATACATCTGAGCCTCATGTACTTATCTGACCTGACCACTGATCCCTGAATGGTAATTCTGTCTCAGATTCTTATTGAATATGGCCTTTGGCTCACTTCACAGCACACCGGTGGAAAACTAGTGTTTTATAGCACTTTCTTTCTCTGTGAATGAAGTACTTTTGTACATAAGCTGCCATATCAGGAGAATGCTCCTTTGAGGTGTCTTCTCACTGATTTGTAAAATCTTGACTCTATGCATGTGTTTGCATGGTTTGTTTGTGTGTCTGCAGGAGTGATTGTCCGGGTGTGGCCTTATGGATGAGACGACGGTTGAATGCATGTGAAGTTATGTGCGAATCAAAGGCATGCAACCTCTCTAAGCCACCCCGATTGTTCCATTGATGGATAAATACATCATATCCCCCACACCCCCCAAAAACAGATGATGCTGTCACCCCAAAATCCCCTTTGTAGCCTTACCATCAGGAATCACTATAAATAACCATGGCATCATCCCATTCTTATCTATAGGACGTCCCATGCTGATCGATAGCGTGGCTCCTGCAGTGTAAATAGCTTCTAATGCCCCATCTTCCCCTTCAAATAGGTCTACATTATTTATAGTGGCTGTTAGGTTACCAGTCCAGGACACAATTTATTTCATCCCACCGCTGCTCCCATTATACACTGCTTTTGAGCCTTGATGGGAGACCAGAGAGTGGGGTGGGAGACAGGGGGGAGGAAGCATTCATGGGGCACAGGAGTAAATGCACATGCCCCTGTTCTCAGAATCCGCCAACACACGTACGCTTAACCTCCTAGAGGTCCAAAACGCTCATCAACGAGATGAGGCCATAAGCGGGAGAAGGGAGAGAGGATGGAGAAAGAATTGAGGAGGAGTAGACCTGAGCAGTGCCTGGTCCCGCCCTGTGGTAACGACGGGACATCTGTTACTCAGATGACAGTGAGAGTGGCAGGCCTATTTGTGCGGCCGCTGGTGCACGGTGACGGATTGGATAGACAGAGTGGTTAGAGGTTGCGTGAAAGTGACAGGCCACATTTCTATTTGGGTGAAAAATCGGACTTACGTGGGTAACATGGCCGGCTAGGTGAGGGGGGTTGTAAAGGAGGCCACATGGGCTGGACAGAATCCTGTGTGTCTGCTGTTGGCTCATTGGTTGGTCAATGTGTCTTCCTAGTTCCTTTTCCTTTTTCCTACCCTGGCTAAATGGTATTAATCAATGCAAATGTGTTATGATGATTATGTTATACATGCAAGACCTAAAATTGCATTTTATCTAAGATCTGCACTTGATTAGCATTCCTGTGCAAATCTTCATGGTCAAAACAACCAGGTCTGAAGAGTTTTTGCTGAGGCGTTACAAATCTCGAGTCAAAAGAGAGACAGCGGAGTATTATTCTCCAAACTCTACGCATAAGCCCGCGTGTGTGAGAGCAGTCTGAGGAATGTTCGCCCTTACGCCTCATTGGCGTTCTTGTTGCTGAGTTCGGATGGAGCGGTGGAGATGGGACACCCCAGATTTACGGGACGTGTCAGAAGCTTCACATCCTCTGGCCCCCTGGGGACAATCTCCTGTCTTGATCTGGCCTGTAAGGAAAACAGCCGTCCCTCACAGGCTGACAATGAGGAGGAGCCATCCAAACACTCAGGGAGGATGGAGACTGGTGGAAAGGAGGAATGTCAAAGGAAGGAGGGAGGGAAGGAGGCCACCTTTGGCCAACATCTCTGGGAGTCTGAGTCTTTACATTAATAGTTCTGGAATCACCAGCTTAGGCTCCTGCAGACACTCAGAGTTCATGACTTTAGCTTGGTGAAGTAACGTCCAAGATGGGTTTCCATGGTGACACATATAAACAAACAGATCTACTGATCTAGTCTGCTGTTCAACAGGTGTTTATATTCACTTAGCAGTAGCTTAGTCATAGCCTCGTTAAATGTCCTTAATGAGATTAGAGTATGTGAGGAAACTAGTTTCCATTAAATCTTTCTCGGCATCGCTCATAAACTTCAGACTCCTCAAAAAGAGAAGACGTTTGTGTTGCCTAAAGCCCACAAAAGCCTTTTTGTCCCCAGCAGGAATTGGTAGCCGTTCAGGAAATGGAGCCCAGTGGCAGCGGAATGATTTATGGCTCTGTGTCCTGGGTGGTGGTTGGACCTGGTCCCACTGTCACTCTGGTCAAAGAGACGCACTGCATGGCCCAATCAGAGGCTGGCCAGGACTTTAACGACATCACAATGCCTGTCATAAAATGATTTTGGAACAGAGTTGGGCAGCAATGGAACACCCTGGTGAAAGAAAACAATTGGCGAAGATACGGATGATCCAAAATCTGTTCTACGAGACTCTGAAACTGATCTGACTTGACATCCTCTCCTCTTGTTTTTGGGCTGGTGACAGAACATAATTCAGGTGAGACACTGATTTAGCAAGATTTTCTCTCACTTGTTGAAAAGACACTAACTCGTTAGGACTTCACAGGGCTAGAGACAACAATTAACATGTTGGAGATGTCAGAAATGGCCGCTGAGTTTTGCAGGGTGAAATCCTTGGTGACGGATTGGTGCTGACAGTGCAGGCAGATGAGGAGGGAGAGAGCGACTCCCAGAGCACCGTGTTGAGTGGAGGAACCTTTGGGCTGCATTAACCCTTATCTGTGAGCTCCCATGGACAAAGTTCCCTCACGGACTACCTGCTGTAGCCTGGAAAATCCTATTACAGACTGCAGTGGGACACTCGGGAGCAGTCCTCTGGGAAATCAGTCTCCCTCTGCACGGATCATAGACAGGACAACAAGTTTCTTCTCCACCTCCTCAACTAATTCCACCTCTTTTTCATTCACTTTGACTGATTTTCTTACTCTATTGTTCCCGTATGTCTCTGTTTCTCTTTTGCTTAAAGGGGACGTATTATGTAAAACTCACTTTTTGCATCTCTTTCTGCTGCCATGTGGGTCTCTACTGCCTGTATAAACACTCCAAACGAGAAACAACCCGTCCGTCCGTTAGCTTTCAGTGTTTGGTTTTAGAATTTCTGTGCCTAAAACAAGCTGTTTAAAAAAGCTCAGCATTGTGATGTCACATATGGGGAAATTAGCATAACCGCCTCTCACCTGTCCAGGCTGGAGGGGCAACAGCTCTACTCTAAGCCCCTCCCAGATATCAGCTTATAGCAGCCTGAGTGGGGGGATAGGTGGGCGTGGTCAGCTCCAGCTTGTTTTCTTAAAGTGACAGAGCCCTGAAACGACTCATTCTGGAAGGTACTGAAAATGTCAAGAATAAAACTGCTGAAATCTGTGTATGTGAGAGGGATTCAGTCCAAAGAGCTTCATAAATATGTTTTGTATCAACCATAAAACGATTATAATTTAAGAAAAAACAGTCATAATATGTCCCCTTTAACTTATCAATCATGTTTTTCACCCTGTGGGATTTTCTTATGCATTTTTATCCAAGTCAGTGATTAAGATGCAATCCTCTCTAGATTTAATGACAATTGATAATAAATCAGTCTATTTTATTTACCCTTTGTACTCTTCTTTAAGAAATTTGGTCTCACAAATCAACCTTTTCATGAATTTTACCATTCAAGACATTTACTGCAAACATTTGCAAACCTCTTTAAAGAAACAATCAGCTATGCTTTAAACTAAATGAATGTATTTCCTGAATTAAACAATCCCTACTGTAATTATGCAATGACAGAAACTGATGGACTGCATTATTATTATGCAACCTGAAAGCAATTAGAAAACAATTATTGACTGGGATGTGATCCGAGGTTATTACCAACATAATTAACCCTATTAAATATGAGAGGCACTCTAATTTAAAATGTGACCTTCAGGAACTTTACAGAATATTACCAAAAACACAGTTCATTAATTGGCACTTTGTGTAACACCGGGGAAAATAGAAAAAACCATGCAAGGGGTTTTAGAGTACAGGCAGGAATGTATTAAATTATAATGCAAGAAATGTTCTAATCACACACTTCAATGAAAATAAATCTAGGAAATAGTCCAAGGTTCTAAAAGAATATAAAGAGTAATCGTTTTTGGCAAATTCATTTCTAAATTCCTCCACTTTTATTAAATAAGGTCTTTCATTTATACTTAGCTGCTCAGTTGTTTTATACCAGCAGCAAATTCTAAAGTGGAGAGCTTTGATTTTTATCCTTTCTTTAAAAAAGGACAAATGGTTTTGTTTTAAAACGCCTTACAGAGTAAAGAATATATTTTCTTTAGTGTAAGAAAATGCAAAAAGCTCCCCAGTTAGAGGAGCAATAACTAAATTCTTCATGAACTATTAGTGTGAAATTCTTGTTATATTTAAAACCAAGGGAGCTTTACATGACACTCTAAATGACTCCAGATACATAATGCATACAGACAGATGGATGAATTAAATTTTATTACATAATTATCAGAATTAAAATCATAGTTATTTTGGTAAATAATCTATGATTTGTTACATACTGAAAATAATCTTTTTAGAACAACTTAATTGATGCTTGTTTTTAATTTTATATAAAAAAAGAAAAAACAATGTCTTGATTTGATTAGATTAATAAAAAAATTGGAACTTATGTTAACACCTTAGACTGGGAACATACTGGGAACTGGTTGCGTCTTGTTCACATCCTTGCATGTAGTACTGGAGGATTCCGCTAGGGGGCACAGTAGAGAACTCAGACTAGATAGAGTGCCGGATTTGTAGAGTGCAAACAAAACAAACATGGCTATAATAGAAGATATCAGCACCTGGTTAAATCTGAGATCACACACAAAGACCTCTAAACCAGACACGGTGTGACAATGGTGAGTTTTTCCTGCTCGTTTTCAACACTCCCCCTAGTGGATACTCGCAAATTGCTACTTGTGAACGTGTCCCATTATTTTCAAAGGACATGCACAGACAACCCTTCAAACAAATGATAAACACATGTACGCATGATTCATCAATGATTGACTTTGTTCTCATCTCAATCTATCTGCGGCCGTGTGTCTTGGACACTCAACTAAAGAGAGATGTGGAGCTGTCAGCTGACCACTACCTGGTGGCTCTAATGGTGGCGGAGAATGCCGGTCAGACCTGCAGGCACAAATATGAGGGTCTGCTGTGAGTGTCTGGTGGATCGTCCCATCAGAAGGAGGCAGTAACCAGCATTTCTCAGGCCTTCAAACGATAGCAAGTAGTTGAAGAAACAAAAGATTGTGAGAAAATGAGCAAATTCCAAGTTCGTTCTCATCACAATTAATAGTATGTACTGCGTTCAGCCAGGTCTCTGTTTTACTGAGAATGTCTTGTGAATGTTTGAGAAGGATCCTAGAGCCTCTTAGGAACCATTGCTAAGGTTTGGAGACATTTTAGAGCCTTCCTTGTCAATACCTTGTGATAGAAGCCCAGTGAGATAGTGGTTTGTTAGGTTACCTACTGTTTTATTGACAGATTTGTGAGATGATAAATTAGAGACAATGGTAATTATCACAGAATAAAAGTGACAATTATTTGTTTTACCTTATAAAATTCAGAAAACAGCATAAATACTCAACACACGGGGAATCAATCAGCATGTTTATTTCTGTCAGTCCTCAAGAGTCTCCAAAATTACACTTTAGCATCTTCTAATGGAACAGGGCAGCTCATTATTATGCCATTCCAGTAACATACGAGTGTACAGCAACCTCTCATATGCCTAAAATAAAGCATTATGTCACAGTAGAATGAATCTGAGGTTAATACCTCATTACTGCCACCCTGCCTCTGTCGTCCCTTTCCATAGACCTAGCAGCTCACAGTTCTGCTTGTGCACCTGCTCTTTTCTCGTCATGGAAAGAATACTGGGTCATTTGACAAGAGGTACTGTTGTGATGATTATGACTGTTTTTACTTCCAGTTTAACTTTAATAAGCTCTCAAACCAGACCGCACTATCCCATTACCCTTTGAACCTCAACACTAAGACACAAAACAGATTAAACACATACATGAGCTCACACAAACGACACGGACACGTCTACAGGAGATGCATAGATGCATATGGAGATGACGTGTTGGTTGTAAGAGCCGTGAGAAAGAGAGCCTGGCAGAGGCTAGGGGGGCATAAGGCCCCAGCTTGTGCCTGTTTGCACAGCTCTGACCACAGACCCAGAGAAAGTGGTTTGGTAGAGCAATATTAGCTCTTGATTATTTGCGTTAACCAGTACTTAGATTTACTGCCTGAGTAATATGATCTGACTGGTAGTTAAGCTCTAACAGCAACACGGGGCAGCAATGCCAGGGCAGAGTTGTCGTTCCTTTCTCCGTTTTCTTCCAACTGGACCAATAAAAAAGCATTCAGCTCTCCCTCTCCCATCCCGCTCTCTCTCTCTAACCTGCCCCATGGGGACGACATTTGGAAACAATCAGTGGTGTGTTTAAATAGAAGGCCCTTCCTCTATCAATCCCCCCAGATAAGGTATCTATTAGCTCTGCTCTCTGGCCCGGCACACGGAATTCATCACCTCTGTTTCCTGTATGCCGTTTAGGGGTCCCCTCTTTTTCACTCCTACCTGTGCAGAGGGCAGGGGCCACATTTGGTGCATCTGCACTCTCAAACCTGTTTCTTTTTGCTTTGTAACGTGGCAGCGAGCAACTTTGAGAACTATGAACTTACACAAATTTTAAACAAGTAGCTTTTTTTCTTCATTTTATTTTGTCCTTTAAATACATTAGTTTAAACTGGACCACTGGGTGGTTCTTTTACTCCCTAACGTTTCTCAATGCTTCCTCCCCTTTTTAGTGCCACTTCAAGTAAATACGATGCTTCTCAGTTTTATACTTTTATTTATAAGTTTCATCACAGTTCAGACTTTTAAAACAGCCTTTTGGCTTTTTTCTGGCAAAAAAAAAACAAACAGCATTATTTACAGGTGAAACTTGAAAAATTAAAATATGGTGCAAAAGTTGATTTATTTCAGTAATTTAACTTAAAAGGTGAAACTAATATATGAGATAGACTCATTATTCCATGCAAAGCCAGATATTTCAGCCTTTATTTGTTATAGTTGTGATGATTATGGTTTACAGCTGATGAAAACCCCACATTCAAAATCTCAGACAATTAGAATATTGTGAAAAGATTCAATATTCTAGACTAAAAGTGTCACACTCTAATCAGCTAATGAATCCTAAACACCTGCAAAGGGTTTCTAAGCCTTTAGATGGTCTCTCAGTCTGAGTTGAATTACTGAAATAAATGTACTTTTGCATGAAAATAAGTATAAAAGTATTACATTTTTACAGATAAAATACAACATTTAACTTTCCATTTTCTTTTTTCTTGTTTTTACCTTTTATCAGAACGCTCGTTCAGCGAAAGAGGGTACCGCATACTTGAAGCGTAAATTAAAACCTTTTTTAGCCAGCAGGGGGTGCTTTCTACGCTCCTCCCTGAGTTACAGAGAGCGATTTTAAAACGCCTCCCCTTTCTGCAATCAGCTGTGTTGCAAACCAGTAAATCGACGCTAATAATAAAAAAAAACAAATGTAAGAATGACATCTGACTGTGGCGGACTCTTTCTTCTTTCTGACTCTTCAGAGCACCACAGCCGATTAGGATAGATGATGTAATTGTTTCTTACGAGGCAACAGGATTTGTATCCCACCAATGAGTCAATACACCTGCAAATAAATCTGTTATATCTAGCTGTCTAGACATGTGTCATTGAGTTATTGAGCTTGCCCTGCATGCGATCCCAATAAAATCATCCTTCTTTAATCCTGCTAATAATCTACGTGAGCTTTCCTCATCCACTAAGAGCTAACGCTTAAACAGTTTTTGTCTCTATCCCACAGGGTCACTTGAGGGAGAAATTTAGTGAGCTTTTTGAACAGGTGGACTCTCCCTTTTGCATCCCTCCATCTCCGGTCAAACTACTCCTTCTATTCAGCTGAGATCTAATAGAGCTTGTAACCTTTGCCCTGCTTGGGTGGACCCCTGAAGTGCATTTCTCTCACCTGGTATTGTGCTGCTGGCTACACCTTCTGACTGGCATAGCCCCCGCTCAAGCCTGCTTTTGTCCTCCTGCAATTCACTCTGACTTTGTTCAGTTAGCTAACCTAGCTTCCCCTCCCTGCTGGGAACTCAGAGAAAGAGGGAGGAGGAGTAAGGGGAAAATTACGAAGGACAAATAAGAAGTCAGTGAACCTTTTCAGGACTTTTTTTACTTTAATTAGCAAAATTTGCCTCTGGATGAACATTCAGAACAAACCTCAAAAAAACATCTCTGGCCTAAACACTCTCCATGAGTGTTCCTTCTCTACTCTAAAACTCTTCTCACATGAGATTAGGACGTTAGTACCCCCCTACAATTACACACACACACACATACACACACACACACACAGACATCCTCTCAAACAGCTCCAACAAACAACAGATTAACCCAAAGAAAGGGATTATCAGTCAACTGAGAGGCAGGGAGATGAACCCCCAGCTTGTTTTGTCTTTGGGGATTTGAATGGGCATCACTCCCGTTGAAGAAAATGAAGCTCCGATTCCAGCGGACAAGAAGCTCATCTCGTTCGAAGACAAAAGCAGACGCTGACACACATGACTGCAGGCATTTTCACTGCTCACTCTGCTGCACCAATGAAAACATACTATGGCTGTTTATGTGTGGCTCAGCAGGTTAACACACAGTTTGTGTTTGAAAACCATTATATCAGTCAATCAGAAGGATGACAGAACTGAGTCTCAACAAGTTACAGGTCTAAATGAAAGTTGATAAGTATGAGGTTTCTCACAATGTCAACAGATGTTATGGCATCAAACGGACTTTTATGAAATAAAACTTTTTGTACAATCAAGGTGCACGATGGAAGCATGCAGGTTCTTCACTAAATCTGCAGCTGCAACCTACCTCATACAAACTAATATATATTGGAGGACCCTGCAAAATCAACATTACATCAAGTCAAAATGTAAATTAAATACCACAGACTGATTAAGGAATGAAGGGGTAAATAGATGCTGTGTCATTATGATGTGTGATTGTGACGTATTAGAAAGTGTTAGGACGTTCATTGTGTTTTCTTTAGGGCACATTGATGCACATCTGTTCAGAAATGTTATTTGGTTTAGGGTTTTAGTTTTTTTATGCTTTTTTTTTGCTTTTTTTGGGCAATATTTCCACTTTGTCCAATGGTTTTGCATATAAAAAATCTGATTATATTGTTTTATTTTTCAGGTCTCAGGGTCAGCAGTGCTTGCAGACTGTCCTCTATACGGAGCCACCGCATGCAAGGGTGTCCCAGGCCAGCCTAGAGACACAATCCCAGGAAAAGCATACACCTCCTTCAGGAGTGTAAGAGGTGGCCTTCTAACCACGTGTCCAAACCACCTCAGCTGGCTACTTTTGAAGGAAATTCATTTCAGTCCCTTGCATTTATGATCTTATTGTTTTGATTATTACCTAAAGGTCAAAGCTGTGGATGAGGGTGATCATTGATCAACTAGTTAAAAAAAAGAAAGGTTGACCTTCCAGCATATTATCTTCTTCATAACAGACCAGTTTGGTGTTTGCATCAATGCAAAGTCTGCCTCAATCCATCTGCTGATCCCCCGCTCTGCCCTTACTTCACCCTTAAAGAAGACCCAGAGAAACATTAGAAGCTAAAAGTCCATCCATAGACTACTCCTCCACCTTAAACACAGTCAGATGTAAGAACAAAATGTCATATCAGTCAAGTCTCCCTTTAATTGACTTGTTACGACCAATTTTGTGTTCATTGCTCCTGACACCCCTTAAGACAATCAAACCTCATTGTCTTTATCACGATTTGTTTAGCTCCAATGGAAACAAAGTGTATTATGAACTGTTCATTCATTACTGCCAGCAGCTTCTCAGCAGCCACTTTGTGCTCGTCTCATGAGTTCCCACAGTGTTGTCAGTCAGGCCCTTGTGTTCCTGTAAGCACAGCCCTTTCACAAGGTCTTTGCGGATGCAAGACTTTTCCACTTTTAATTTCTGAAAAGTGTATGTGAAAATGTGAGGGTGTGTGTCCATTGAGAGAGTGCGTGAGTGACAGAGAGGTTCATCCCTTGTGCCTGTCTTTCTAAGCACTGCTTTGGGCAGGGGTATCTATGCTGACAGTAGATGGTGGGGGCAACGGGCTGGAGGATTAGAGGGCTTTTAGTCCAGACTGAGAGTGGCTCTTTCTTCAAGTGACAGAGAGAGGTGACGAGCCATCAGCGTACAGCGGACAGGCAGACAGCCAGCCAGAGACATCTGCATTCATTCAGGACAGCGGCTTATCCGTGGACCAAAACACGCCCACTTGAAACGCCCTTCCTCGATACTCTCACACTGTTTTGCACATGCACACAAGTGCATAAGCTGACACAAATGCAATATATATATATATATATATATATATATATATATATATATATATATATATATATATATATATATATATATATATATATTTATTGCATTGCTGAATTGGTTTAAACTGCATGCTAATTGGCTTTATAGCAAAAGACTCAACTCAAGCATTTCTGTTGGCCATAATGGTAGAGATAGGTTTGCTTCTTCAAGCATCTGCCACTTTTCCTCCATCCATCCTCCCATCCTCTCATGACTAGGAGGTCGAGAAGACACCCAGGGCCAGAATAGGCCCTGCCCAGCCATCTAATCCTCTACTCCCATTCACCATCACTGCTAATCTCCTTCTCCACCTCCTCACAAATGCTACCACCAGCACTATCCCCTCCACCTCCACTTCTCACTCAAGAGGTGCACAAAGCCCCTCCAAGCAGTCCTGTCCCACCGTCCCACCCCTTCTCACATCTCCAACCTGCTCCACCCATCGCCCCCTGCAGCAGGAGGCACCCAGCTTTCAAAGCCCATCCCGAGGGGCTGCGAGTCTGGGTGAGCCCAAATGCTCATTGAGTGCCGGATAACTCTCTTCTGGATTCAGACTCTCTGACCCATTGTTGCTGCTACTGAGGAGAGGGTAACCTGAAATGGAGTTTGAATTTCAATGTGTCTTTACGACAGAGAGAGAGAGAGAGAGAGAGAGAGAGAGAGAGAGAGAGAGAGAGAGAGAGAGAGAAATATTTTTTTACAAAATGTTTAAGGACATTCCTAAAAAAACTAAAGAATTTTAAGATTTTCTTATAATAATACAATTTTTTTTGATACATGAACTAAACTTAATTAGGTAACACCTAAGTAATGTTAATAAACACCCTGTTTATTAACGTTACTTAGTGCATTATTAAGCATTAATTAACTTTTAAATAAAGCATTAAAAAAGTCCTTAATATTAATGTTAATGTTAAGTAATGCATTACAAAGTAGCCCCCCCCTTGTCTTAACCTTAATAGTTAACAATAAAGAAATCCTTTTTTTATTAATGCTTAATAAAGCACTAAGTAACGTTAATAAATGGACCCTTAATGTAGTGTTACCCTTAATTAAAAAAGGGAAATATATGCAATTAACAAATAGCTAATATACTTTTCTTTTTTGTTTGTTTTTGTCATGAATTCTTTACAAAACCTTCAATAACATCTTTTATATGACAAACGTTTTACTGTGGCCCACACTGGAATTGGCTTTGCAAAGATTGTCTAAATCATCAGATAATTTAGTTACAACTAAATGTGACAATTTGGAGTTTTGTCAAAACATTTTTTAGTTTTTTAGGAGCCTTAATTAATATTTCTCTCAGATAACAGATTTTACATAAAACTTACATGCTTAAAACACGCACATGACACACATCATGCCTACACCACATGTTTCCTGCTCTGCTCTTCATTTCTGCATACGATGGCGTACGAGAGCTTGGCAGACCCCTCGCAGCTGCCTCTCCACATCTTATTTACAGAAGCTATCTTTCCCATAAGTCACCATTCCTGTATTCATAAAGCATTGTGCACGCCATAACTCACTCTTCCCCTTTATGAATAAAGCTCCCAAATTTATGGTGATGGCACTGAGGAGTGGTGGCCCCCACAGTGACAAACTTCCCCCAGTCTGTCAGCGCAGGCTTGGGTGACCACTCAGGACCCTACATCAAAGGCTCCAGGTGGGAGCACCGCTTTATCACTCCCGGGTTGGTGACATCACCTTGCTGCGCCACACAGAATTGATGATGAAAGCAAACATATCTGTCTTCACTCACATTTGCCAAATCAATTTTATTTTTACAGACCTTCTACAGGGTTATTGGCATATTGATGCTCTGCAGGCGGGAGGGTGGGGGTGGGGGGCTGCAGTGGCCGATAGATGGTGAATGAGTGGGCATGGGAAAAAAAAGGGGGAGGGGGGGGGTCAGCAGGGCTTAATTGCATTTACCATATTTAATGCAGAGGGATGTCATCACTGAATATCCATTCTGAATAATGTGGCATTTCATCATAAATTCTTTACAACTTATTTACTTAATGGAAAGAGTTATTGCTCGCTGTCAGGACGGTAATTAAACAATGTGATACAGTGCTGCCTCGCCAGGATCCCATCTTTACCCCCCTACACACACACACACACACACACACACACACACACACACACACACACACACACACACGCACACACACATCTAAGCTCCTTAGTCTTTTAAATACATATTATTATTCACCATCCACATAAATTACAACTGGATTAAAATTCATGAAACCCCTCCTTTCTTTTATTTTCTTCCCTGGGAAAAAAAAGAAATAACCCAGAGAACTCATAACCAGCTGTAAATCTCTTCTGCAAAGATGGGCACTTCTTTGTTTTTTAAATAAAATTCCGTGCAAAGTAAGTGAATTAAAGATTTAGTGTTCAGTTAATATTTTATATTCCCTAACAGCTGATTTAAAAAGTGCGTCGTCCATAATAACAAAATGATTATTGCCAAACCAAAATCCAGGGGAAGTTGAATCATTATATTGAATCATCTTTTCATCCAAACCTGTGACTTCTTCTTTTAGAAACTGCATGGTCAGCCATCTTTAATGAGCTTGGCTCCGTCCAACAAAAGGACAAAGCCCTGAATGTGAAGGACTAAAACCCTCACGTTTAAATTAGGGAGGATCTATTCAGAGAAACTAAATGCGGCTGATACTCTGCCAGCCCACTCATCCCGCTCCATAAAACCAAGCAAGCTTGACACTGACAGAGCCCACAGCTAACCTTTGACCTTGTCCTGCGACCCCCGTCTTCGATTCTTTTTGTGTCTGCTGACCACTGTGTGATTTTCCAATAGTCGCACCGAGTCCCTAGCTGGGATGAAGATGGGATTTATGGCTTTTTATTTTAATTGAGCTAAGAGTGCGACGTCAACTCAGTTTCTTTCAGTTGCTCTGAGCTAAAATTACATCACTGGGCAGCAAACGGCTACAGCAGCCTTTTGGTCACTGGGCTAAATGTGAACATGACGACATGGGAGGAAATGAAAAGAGAGCTGATTTGAATGCTACAGAGTATTCTGGTCAAGGAAACCCCCCGTTCAGAAATATGCTACTACTACTGAAGAGAAAAAAGGAATTGTGGATGCAATTTTCATGTTTATAGTAGCACTAAAGCACATTATGTCTGTTAGAATTTGTTTATCTCCATTAAGTCTTGGCATTCAACGTAAAATATAAGAATACATTTGTGACTCTACAAAAATCTTGAAAATAAATGCATGAGCTCACAAATGATTGATTATCGATTCCACGTGATCAGTAAGCACTCACGTTATGTGTGAGAGAAGACTCTCAGCTACAGACACATCAAATTGTGGCTCAATACCTGTCAAATTGACAGAGAGCCATTTTTGTGTCTTAAAAGGTCATTTGACTCTGGTGGTCATCTTCAATGAGATTGACTCCAATAACGTATTTGTTGCAGAAGTACTTACTAGGGATGCTCCGATCCGATTATGTGATCGGAAATCGGGCCCGATCACAATTTTTCTAAAGATCGGAATCGGGTGAAAAAGATCAGCGCCACATGCCTTCCCCGTCATGGGAATGCACATCACTCAACAGAGCCGCATAATGAGGACGTAAACAATTTGAAATATGAGCAACTCCACAACTTTTAACTATATTCATAACGTACTTCCTAAACAAGTGATGTTTTTTGGCAGATAAACTAATGAAATGACATAAATACAGAAAGAAAGAAATACTTAAATTATAATAAAAAAATTAAAGGAAAACTTGGAAGTGTTTTCCCTTTTTTCTTCTTATTTTAATGCTGTGCTGAAGTATTGGATCGGGACTCGGTATCGGAAGATACTCAAAATCAAATGACTCGGACTCGGATTGGTAGCAAAAAAATGTGATCGGAACACCCCTAGTACTTACTGAAATTTTTATTAGAAGCTGTCTAGTGGCTCATGAGAGAACAATATCTTCAACAGCAAATATTTGATTAATGTGAATGTTGGAAACAGAAGTTTTGATACAATCCAGTAGAATCAACAGTGTGAGTTGGTGATAGTTCAGTAACACCACGAACGTGCCATAAAGAGTATCTGCAACCTTGACTGAATAACAGCCATTTTGATCTTTTTGATGTTGGTCAGTTGTGGTGCAATGTCAAACTGGATTGATTTCAAAACTTGTTTTTTTTTATGAGAGTTTCAAATACAATATTTCCAGTTTTCAACATGCAAAAACACTACTGCTCATCTATTTTTAACTAACTTTTTATAAAAACGAGCAAAATGAAGTAAATTCTTACCTCCCAGCCTTGAGTGGGATCTTGGAGGTAAGGTCTGTGTTCTCCTTCATAAGGTCCAAAGCATTCCCCAACATTCACCTTCCTGTGGCTCCAAATGCCCAGAGCACCACCTGGAACGGCTGACTCTCTCAGTTCAAAGTCCAGAGGAATGGACAAGTCGTTTTGTGGTAAAAAGATGCTTGGTTGCTGGATTGTGTGAGGTGACAGCTCATCGTCAGATAACTGGTCCTCTGCCATGGCTGAAGAAAGTGTGGGATCACTATTAGAGCTGCATACGTCGTCTAAGATGTTGGCTGGATACAGGGCAAAGTCATCATCACCATCACCTGTGAAAGAAACAAAGTCTATAAGTGAAGGTGATGCTCAGAGATAGATTATCACACATAAAAATTGTTATCATTGGAACAGAGTCTGAGATGTGTTACAGAATCATGTTGTGGTAATGGGGCTTGGTTAGCATAACTATGTACGGTAATATACTAAAGCACAAATCTGACTTGTTTTGGTTGGTATTTTGTTCCCATGGATCAGACAATATAAACATCTGAAGGATAATGTTTGAGTAAACTGCTTTGACATCTGTCAATCCTGTCAGAACTAATCGCATTTTTTCCAAACAGTAACATACAGATTGTTCATCCCCATGTGATAATACCACACTTCTAAAGATCTGAACTGTCTCTGTACAATGCACAAAAAGCAGAGAACCTGTGAAACAGGAAGAGAAACATAATGTTGCCTCTATCTTTTCCATGCCACACATATATGCACTGAGTCCAAACAAAGACTTGCTAGAGGAATTATAATCTTGTGGGTCAGAATACAAAAAAAGAGGCATGTTTGCCATGAGGGCCAACCAGGGACTAGTTAGCATTGTACTACACCGAATACTTTATATTTCCTTTTCCTGAACTTTTCACCACTCTACTGTGAAAACAGAGGGAACCACATGAGGGTTAATTGTGGATTGAGTGAAATAGGACATGATGTTTGACCCCTGAACCCACTCTTGGTTTCTTCAATCAAATTAATCACAGTTGCAGTTAAAAAAAAGTCAAATGAACAGAAAAAGTTAGCGCATAACCAAAATAATACAGAAGCAATCCAAGAGGGCAGTAAAACGGTGAAAAGGCAGGTTCACTTTCAGATAAAATCAGGCCTGAAGTCTAATGAAGAGGCAATCTGACATGACAAACTGCTAGCCAGGTGTCACACAGTGAGGCAGACAGACACTAGAAGCCGGAAACGATCCACAGGAATCTGCTGCTTTGCGGAGGGCTGTGCCTAACGCAGGCTGACAGGTCACGGGGAGAAGGGGCTCTGCTAATGAGGCTCAACAACCCATCCTTGCACTGAGGAACATTCCTGAAGGGCTTCCTGTGTGACACTGTACCTCTGCGCTGTCAGCCGTGGAACCCTTAATCCAAACAGATACACACACACACACACACACACACACACACACACACACACACACACACACACACACACACACACACACACACACTTCTTGTTCACTGGCCATGAATTAACAATCCTTCTGATTGACTGAACGGGTCATTGTGGCTGGCCACAGGCGGTTGTGAACCAACCTGAGAAATTACCTCCAGACTTTGACAAAACTCATTGAACACTCTCTCCCGTCTTACAGTATCTGAATAAAAAAAGATGCATGTGTCCACATACCCTCACACAACTTCAAGGTCAGCGTGCAAAACTGTCAAATCCTGCATAAGTAGAGCATAAGCTGTTTTCCTCTGCCAGTGAGGAATCATAAGTCCTGTCAAAATGTGTTTGCTGCTGGGAGGAAAAAAAAGTCTCAGCTCGCTGAATCAGCTGTCTGTTAAGGATAGATGTGAGTGTTTTCTGTGTTGCGCTGTAAGTGTATTTGCAGAAACATATAACGTCTACATTTCTCATTCTTCTCAGCAACACCTGATTACAGTTTCTGTTCAACCACTGCGTTGGCCACACACGTTCCAGGGAAAAGTCTGTTCCCGCACCGGGTCCTGCTTGAAATTCGCTGCAGTGTGTTTAATGATTTTCTGTACCGAGTCCGGAACGTGGTTACAGATCTAGATGTGAAGTCTGCCATATGGTATAGAGGGACAAGGGCTTTTAAAGGTAACCATATCCCTCCGTAGCTGTTTCTCCTCTGACATTTACCCTCCCGTGTTTTTCTCAAAGTTTATATTTGATTCAGGCCAGATATTCTCTCGGTCCGCTGGACTCAGCGAGAGCACTTCAGCTCGTAAACTTTATATTTCTATAAGGTAAACGATAGGCGAAAACAAATACGCTTTGTTGGGAGTTTTAAAAACGTGTGGTTTGCACGCAGATGATTGATAAGTCAAAGACCGTGACTTTGCTTAGTAGTGTTGGACAGCCGGGTTTATGCGCACAAATGATTGGATTGGATTTGTCATTTCGTGTGTGTGTGTGCATGCATGTGTGTGTGTGTGTGTGTGCATGCATGTGTGTGTGCATGCATGTGTGTGAGAGCGTGCGTGCGTGTGTGCACATTTCTTTGTCACTGCCTCTGTAAAGCAAATAGTCCTATTTGTTTGTTCAGTGATGGACATTACTTCATTACTGCGAGCAGACGCCCCTCATCAAAGAAGGAATTTAGGTTACAGAGGGGAAACTCCAGCTGGGAGCAGCACCACATTTTCAGCTGCATCAGGAACACAGATGAGAGGCTGATAGCAAAAAAAAAAAGTGATACAAAAACAAAGATCCTGCAGAAAAAAAAGCTTTTAAAATTGACATTATCTCCCAAATCAAATTCAGCTGCTATCACCAGAAGATGCATCGTGACACTCTGCATAAACAAAGACATGCACGGACTTGCTTATATATCATCCATTTAACTGCTTGATTCATTAATTTTTATTAAGAGGGGGAAAACATTTGTTCCCAGGCCTGCTATCTGCATGGGTGGAATGATTTTCACCTCTGCCACAAGGTGTTGGGCGCACTCATACATCACATGATTACCCCGAGCAGCGAGCAGGGCCGCCATCATCAGGGAGTGAATTAAAGATGATAGAAGGAGCTATTAATCACTGTGACAAAGCCCCTAATGGAGGTGCGACCCAGCCAGTGCTGACGGGACGCCGAGGGAACGTACCCACGGGACAAATGGATACATATGTTTACAGAGAATAACCTACCTGTAGACACAGAGAGAGGGTGCTAACAGCCTTTTTATTTCTCTCTCTTATTTGCTCCCCCAACTTTTGCAGGCTGGCTAATTTTACTGTCTCACTTAAGCTCGGGACACACTGTGTGTATTTTGGCTGTCCTAGACAAATCTTTCGTCGTGAACACAGTTGGGACACAAAACGGTGAATGTGAGGGTGATTTGCTCACTGAAATCTTTTTGACCAAATTCATCCTTCAACAGTCTTCAAGCTATGTCAGAAAACCTACGACTCCAGTCTGCAATCGACCAATGACAATACACCCAGAGAGTGATGCAACAAACTAGTGGTAAAAGTAGCATTAGCAACATTAGCAACACTAATGTAGAACATATGCACCACTTCTTTTTGTAGTTTGCTTCAGAGTTTAATATAAAAGAGTTAACAGTGGCGCTTTTTTCTCTTTTTATTGTTGATGTCTTGGGTGTCTGTCGGCTTTTAGTGACAAATGCTTTCGGCGAGTATGCTCGTGACGTTAGCATATCCTGCTAGAGCGAGACATTGTGTGGACTGAAATCTTTGACCGTACAGTGTGCCACCTCCCTGGAGTCCTCACAGCGTGACGTGATGAGGTTCATTGCGACAGCCGAAAAACGAGCAGTGTGACTCGAGTTTCCTCTCTTTCTGAATTCTGCTGTTTCTGCTTCCTCTTCTGTCTTAAAAGCTGATCATATAAATATAACGTAAATACAAAAAATAGTTTTCAAATGAAGATTTTTAAGCACTTGTACAGGAGAACTCCAAGTCCAAAAAACTTAAAGGGCCTTCTAAATCTTTGCAGAAATATTCTGAAAACTGATGAGACAAAAGTGAAGCAATTTAGAATGTGTGCATGCAATCTAATTACGTGTGGTTTAAAATACTGCATTTCAGTGATGGAACATCATAGCAGTCAAACATGGTGGTGGAAGTGTGATGATCTGGGGCTACCTTGCTGCTTCAGGACCTGGACCACTTGCTGCCATCGATGGAACCATGAATTCCATCAATTTTTTTTATTCTCTTTTTTGATTATATTGTTTTTAACTGTTTATGGTTGATGTGTTTTTATTGTGTCATGTACAACACTTTGGGCATGGATAATGTAAGAATGTGTTTTATAAATAAATGATGATGATGATGATGGTGATGATGAATTGAGCTCTCTACCAGAACATCCTAAAGGAGAATGCTCACCCTTTCACCTTTTCATGCATGCAAACTCATCAGTATTGCTGAATTAAAACTATTCTGCAAACAAGAGATGGACAATATTTCTACAACAAATCACATGTTTGACTGCAATTGCATCATCTAGAAACTACATTTTGTTCCAAACATTTAAGTTGGATAAAAGGGGGAAAATTTTCTTTACATCATGGTAGATTCTAATCCACCTTATTGCCTGTTTTACCTGATGCTATTTAAAAAGTTTGGTAATATTCCCGTCTTATGGAAAAGGTAATAAGTTAGAGCTGTGATGTGTTCTGTCTAAACTCAGTTCATTTGAACAGATAAAGGTCTAATTGTTGAGCGAAATATGAAAATGATCTCTTCACTTTTTGAAAACTGACCCTTGTGCTCATCCATGCACATCATTAGTTGTCCATAATAACAGAAAAAAAGGAAAGAAATATTGATGAATGACTCAACTTTTGCTCTTTGCTGCTCAAACATGATCCCTCATTAGTCACCATCCAAAATCTACCACTTATTCTTTAGCAAAGTATCTCTGAACTGTTTTTATTTTACCCTGCAATGTTTCACCTGAGATCAGCACTGAATGCAACCAAACCAAGAACATCTTTGATTTGGTTGATTTCTTTAATGCTTTCACAGCCACTGCCAATTGGAAAATGACTGCTGTTGATTTGATAAGTGCTGTTAATTGCAGTGCATCAGTGTGTGTCCACATTCCCTCAGCAGGGTGTGTAGGAGCCCCGTGGCCTCGGGAGAGGAAATAAGCTTCCTAATTAACTCTGTCTTTGAGCTTAATGGAGGCCCTAACACTGCTTATGGGAAGTCTTTTGGTCCGCGGGTCCATCGGGGTGACTGTGGAACCGACTGATACCAAACATTCTAATCGACCGGTAGCGGTGTGCAAACTCGGCTTTTAATCAACACAAGTTTGAATTTTTGAGTAAAATTCCCAAAAACCTGCTACGATTAAGTCAATTATAACATTTAAGCAGCAATAAATGTCACTATATCACTATAAATGTCAATAAATAGCACTAAAATGAACACAATTAGGAACCGTTGAGTAAAAGCATCACATCGAGAAAATTAGCAGATGATGCTGCTGATTGTCCTCTTCAAAAGCATATTCTCATAAACATGCATCTGTAATGTGGAAATGAGCAATCTCACTTACACACACGCACACACACACACACACACACACTCAGAATTGGAGCTCTTAACGTGGTCTTAATTAACGAGTGCATTGTCTCTGCCTCGTGTTTGTCAACGACTCCCCATTCGAGATGGAAAACACTCCATTAAGGACCCTGCACTGCATTACCAATTAACATTTCACAACAACCCTAAACTTCAAGCTGGTCCCTCTGTGCAAACATGCACACACACACTTAGACACCTAGTGTAATTAATTAGTATTAGTTGTGATTAATAATGAGCGTCCTTTTACTGGTAAATCTGCAGCTCCGGCGGCAGGCTGACACAACAAAGGAGACTGTGTACGCGACAGGATTTATCAGGGGAGCTGCTCGGGGATTTTAACATGTTTCTCACAGGCCTGACAAATGGCCTATTAATTATCTAATGTTGTCTGACAAGAGCCGCTTGATAAAGATGTATGTTTGGACTGGGTGAGGAGGGGACGATACGGCAGAGGCAAAGAGAGAGGTCTGCGGGGCTAATAGAGAGAAACTGGTGGAATATTTATTTGCATAAAAGAAAAAACAATAAAGCGAGTGAGAGGGAGGGAGGAAGGCCTGCACACACACTCTCAAAAAGAACTTGAAGTACTTCTTTTTTTGACATGTTTGTATCAAAAGATAAATCACTTCAGTGTGAAAATCAATACCTGAGAATGAACAAACTACATTTATTTTTAATGAAATGCTAATGAATTAAGCCTTGATGAACACAGAGATGGATGTGCAACACACACACACACACACACACACACACACACACACACACACACACACACACATGCAGGTTGAGTCTTAAAACCATAATCAATATCATCACAAAGAAGTCGCCACATAAACGGAGCCATGCAGCATCTCACCTCTCGGCTCTGAGATTCAATCTCAATCCAGACTCTAATTTGCCGAGTTTATCTTCTGACGGCTTGTTGACAGGTGTTCCTAAGTGTGGTGCCTGCCGCCAAAAGATTTTTTATGATTGCTTTAGCCTCGCATTTGGCCTAATGAGATAGGATCCCAGTCGGACGCTAACTCAGGGCCTGTCAGATGCAAAGCAAACAGAATAACAACTCGGCACTCACATTGTTTCCACAGGCCATCTATCAGCCGGCGCGCGGGAGGAGGGCCCTCCGGATTGAATGCTGACCCCAAGATGTGGAAGATGGGAGGAAATAATGGGAGAAAGCTGAGAGAAGAATAGATAAACAACAGGATTTGGAATATTTGTGTTTTCCAAGCGACCATACGCTTGCATTTCTTTTTATTAAGGGTACTAAATCATAGGCATCAAAGGAACAGAGAGGGTTTTGAGTTTGGGTAGCGGGTTTTTTGTATGAAGTCAATAGAAGAAAAAATAAACTACTTTCACACACACACACACACACACACACACACACACACACACACACACACACACACACACACACACACACACACACACACACACACACACGCACACACACACACACACACACATTGTATGTCACTGAGCCTGGGCTTTTGATTTGT